>VYXH01001130.1:65234-77594 GCA_013397275.1 Burhinus bistriatus
GTTGACCAAGACCGCTGATAAATGATGGAGAGTGGCTTGGCAAGCTCCTCCACCAGCTCCCTCAGCACTCTCGGGTGGATCCCATCCGGGCCCATAGACTTGTGGCTGTCCAGTTGATGTAGCAGGTCACTAACTGCTTTCTCTTGGATTACGGGGGGTTTATTCTGCTCTTCATGCCTGTCTTCCAGCTCAGAGGGCTGAATACCCTGAGGATGACTGGTCTTACTATTAAAGACTGAGGCAAAGAAGGCATTAAGTACCTCAGCCTTCCCCTCATCCTTGTTGACAATCTCCCCCTCTGCATCCAGTAAGGGGTGGAGATTCTCCCTGGCTCTCTTTTTGTTGTTAATGTATCTGTAAAAACCTTTTTTGTTATCTCTTACGACTGTGGCTAGATTAGTGTTCTAGCTGTTCTTTCGCCTTTCTGATGTTTTTTCTGCATGACCTAACTAGATCCCTACACTCTTCTTGTGTTGCCTGCCCCTTCTTCCAAAGGTGGTAAACTCTCCTTTTTTTCCTGAGTCCCAGCAAGAGCTCCTTCTTTAGCCAGGCCGGTCTCCTTCCCCGCCAGTTCATCTTACAACACATGGGGATAGCCTACTAGCTAACTGAGTTGCCTAAAATTGTGATGTAAACATCTCTCCTGTGCTCCCAGATGTGTTCTTGTGCCACACACATCTTGAATAATCTGGACCTCTATATTCTTTTAGCAGTCCTTTAAGCTCTTCAATCTTCTCTTTTGTATGTAATGTATACTGTAAACATGAGTGTGTAATTCAACACATATGTGTTGGGAGTGGGGAGTCTATGAGAATGCCAAGCAAATCAATACCGGTGTAGCACATCATTATTCATTGTTGCAATGTTGTGAGGCATTTATGTATGCCTTTTAGTAGGGAGGAAAAAGAAAAGAGGAAAACTGTTATATATGTGTACTAAAATTTGATTTGAGAGGAAGAGTTTGCATCTGAATTGCATGAAGTCTATTAAAATTTTGGTCTTCTTTAGACTAATAGGATTATGCCATTCCCAAACTGATTGTTTCCAAGCAACGATGCAGATCCTAATATGTGTTTGCTTATCTCTTTAGTTTGCTGCTAAACCAGAGAAGCTTCCAAAGATAGCTGCAAAACTGATGATATCAGGTGTTATACATAATTTCAAGATATTGTTTTGAAAAGATGGTCTATTTATCCTCTCTTTGGAATCTGATTTAAAGAGTACATCGGTGCTTACATAAGGCTACCGGCAAGGGATTTTTGTTATTATTTTTTTTTAATAAAGGAAGTGACCTGTACTGCCACCAGCATGGCATGCTCCAATATGTCATTTTCATTTGGGCATAAACACTTTACTGTGGTTAGGGGGAACTGCTCTCTCTGAGGAACAAATCCTAAGTGGTAGCTATGATTAGCGGCAGAGGTCTTCAGAAAATGTGGTTCAGCAGGGCTTTTCAAACATACTTAAGTGTGGCTGTCTTAAGGGCCAAATCTCCCTTGCTTTACTAATTGAAAGCTCCCTTCATGTATTATAAAGGAAGGCACAGCTATATAGCCCTGTACACTAAATAATAAATAGCCAGTTGAAATGACATCGCTATTTGATAATCAGAACTGACCAAATTGTGTTGAGATTTTGAAAGGTGCATTAAGATGAGATTAGAGTATTTTCTGTCTTTCCTGGCTGCTTGATGACATCATGGGATAAATATGATTTAGGAGTCAACGTTTACTATTTTGGCACTCAAAAAGGCTGCCTAAAGAGTTCTGTTGCTAGATGTCATTAATGCATTTTCTTTAGAGTAAGAAAATTGTGCTTTTATACATAATTTAGTATGAAGAAAGGGCTTTATAGAGTTCTCTGATGACTGCATAAAGAATATAGTGCAGCTCTGTGTACACCTGAATTTCCATAGAAGGCAATTGATCACCTCAGAAGAGAAATACATCAACTATTTAGTGGTGTAAAGCAACAAAGTACAAAGTTTAGCACTGGAAGTGAAAAATACTGTTATTGGTAGAAATTTTAGAAGGAATTTATTGTGGCAGAATGCAATTACCCAACTGGATGGAGTGCTGTGATTTATGTTTGTGCTCATGTAAAACGCTTTGAGATGATTAATAACCAGCTCAATCCTTTATACTCATAACAACACTTCTGGCACAATAGCACTGTAATAATTTGTCACTCCGGCTATTGTGCTATTGGATATATAAGATCCCCTGCATTAGGCAAGTGTGGAGTCTTAGGGCTAGTAAGCAGGCAGATGCAGCTCCCTTACTATTTTGCATTGCAGTATTACCAGAGATCTAATAAGGGCTCAGAGCCCTGGTGGGCAAGATGCTGATCAGCACTTGAAATGAAAGATGGCTTTCCCTTTCAGAGTTCACAATTTAATTATGTGATGGGAATCAATAGATAGATAGAGCAGAGAGGGAGGGCTGCATCATAGGAGCATAGGAGTTGTTGCACTTCATATAATAAACACCAGCCAGAGTCCATCATCTGTCTGCATCTCTTACAAGACCACTATTTGATGGAAAATGAAATTATCTTGTGTACAGGTTGAAGACAGATAATTTCTTCTCATTTGTATTTCAGCAGCAGCCAAAGATATACTCAGATTGTACTGTTCAGAGTTTGACTGCCCAATGAGTTTCAGTCAAGGTAAGTAAAATATAAGAGAGATACCCCTGAAAACATCATGTAGGATGTGATGGTATCCACCTTAGTTTGGCCCCCTGGCTTTTTGAGGGAAGTAGGGCAGTGAGGAAAAGGCAGTGAGGCTTGAACATTTTCTGTTCCTTGGCTGGTTTAATGGGGGTGCACAATGCCTAAACAGACAAAGTGAAAGAGATGATGCACACAAGTCAGGATAGGGTGGAGGAGAGCGAAGCAGAGACGAAGGGGTTGAGGGATTTGAGAGAAACCTATGGGCAGAGATGGAGAGCCTCCCAAGGGAAATTAGCAGGGCAACGATACCCAGTGTCTGATAGTCTTTGGAGACTGTTTCTTGCACTTGTTTAAGCCAACCTGGCTGCCTTGGCCCTGAGGCTGGCACTTCCCATGCTGAACAATGGGACTTGACATTTACAAGCACAATTACATGGTTTCTGAAAGAAGTGATACTGTGTTCAGGATTTCCAACAGGCCAGTGAAAGAAACTATTTGTCAGATAAAGGAACAGTACCATAGCAGAAGCAAGAAAACAATTTGCTGTAAAATTTAAATGTTTTTTTATAAAATCACCCGGGTCAAAAACTTGACCTCTCTGGCACCAGAAAGCAAAATCAGTGATATTGAAAGAGGCACCTAGATTTACACCAGTCTCGCTGAGAAAAATCTGACTTACATTGTCCCCCTCAGGAAGACTGTAGTTTTGAGTAACTGACTGGTTAGAATGTTTCAGAACTGGTTTTATTTTGAGTATGACTTTGTCCAATGCTTCCTCTCTTGGCTGAGTGCACGCTGCTCTATTTCTCTTTATTTCTGTGCTTCATTTGTGTTGAGGTCTCCTCCCTCCTCCTTCTTTACAAAACTGCCAGGCTCCAAGATATGCAGCATTTAAAAAAAAAAAAAAAAAAATAAAAAAAAAAAAAAAAAAAAAAAAAAAAAAAAAGAAAAAAGAAAGAAAAACAACAGAAAGAAAACTCACAACCAATTTCACATTGCCCTTTTCAAAGGGTGTGACAAGTTATGGAAAATAAAGCAGAGCCCTGGCTATAAAACATAATGCAGTAAATAACGACACGTGTCACCAAGCCTGCTGCCGGCTGCCAGGTGGCCCTGCGTGCCCAGGGCTGGGAGCGGGCGGCCAGGCCCGGGGGTCTCCGCGGGGACGGGGGAGGCCCCCCCCGAGCGGCCGCCGTGCGGGGCTCCTTCCCTCCCTCCGTGCCGGCGGCCCGGCTGCCGGTGGGGCCGCTGCTGCTCGGCGGCGGGCGCGGAGGCGCGGCGGGCGGAGGGGCCCGGGCGCTCCCTTGTCCATGGTGCTGAGCGGCGGCGGCGCCCTCGCACCGCGCCCGCGGCGGGCTGAGCCGTCAGCAGGGGAAGCGTTTTTGCTTCACGTTACGGAGGCTTTTACCTTGAATTACTGCTGCGTGCGCGGTGCAACAGATGTTTGCCAGCCTGGATTTTCCTCTTTTAGCCACCCTAAGCAGGCAGGGAGATTAATTAAAGGCAGAGTACCCATAGGTGAATGGCTCTCCACGTGTTGACGGGGGCATCTCTCACTTTTCCTGATTGTATCTTCATCAGTTGCTTGCATAGGAGAGAGGATTAGATCAACACTGAAAATGGCTTCTGCTTTGATTTGTTTATGCGTTTACTTTTAATTTTTTAGGATAACTGCAAAAATAATGAGAACCAGCAGGGAACAGGAAACTGATTGAGATTGATTGTTTCGCCTATTTGGCTTGTGATGACCTTTGGGGAAAGTGGGTATTTAATTTTTACTGATGTTGTAAAGGCACAGACAAAGTCCTGACCTTTCTGATCCGGGGTGACCACTATGAGCATCCTACTGAGAATTAATTACAATTGCCTGGAGCGGCTCCAAAAAGCATTTATTAGAGTACTATAAATGTGGTAAAAGCGATCAGGATGCCTGGGAGAAGCCATTCCATGTGCCTGCTGTGATATCTAGGAGAAGCTCAGACTTGTCGGCTTGTTGTTTTGTTTTGCTGTTCATTAACAAGACTGAAATAGGAGAGACAGCATTAGAACTCCAGGGCAAGCATTTCCCATCATTCTGCTCTCTATACACATACTTTGGTATTAGATTAAGGCACAATAGATAGAACTAGGCAGAATAAAAATCAAATGCCTCCCCAAGAGACAGGACATGGTGCAATTCTCTGACTGTACAAAGCACAATACAACAGCTTCTTCTAGTAGCCTCCAAGAAATGTAAAGTGGAAGTGAACAGAAAGCTCCACACAAAAACTCTGTAAAAGGAAGTATTTAAAATTCAAGGTACGCTATGATGCCATTGTACTTCAGCATCCAGCACAAAGCTGGGGCTATTAGTCACATGGGAGTTTGCAGTCCTTTTCCCCAGAGATCAATCTAAAACGGAAAATCAGTTGTGTGTACAAATTTTAGGCAGAAATATTTCATATAAGATATGATGATATTGTCAGAAAACCTGCCAAAAGGACTGGAATTGAATAAGGAGGTTTAAATAAAAATTGTAAAACCATCCAAATTTGTTTTGGAGAAGGATTTAATTGGGAATGATGATGAAAAAGCCAGAAATGTGGATTAACCTAAAATGGAAAGGGCAGCCAAGTTACAGCAGATGGCTTTTTCTTGTTCTTTAAGTACCTCATAATGAGGAAAATATGCTATGTAATGACAGTTGTTTCTAAACTGACTTTTTTGGGGGAAGTGGGGGAGGTTTCCCATGAGGCATTCGTTGAAAAAGGAGAATTAAAAAGACATAGCTGCAGACAGTCTGTATTGAACTGTTTTTGTTCTGGAGTTCTGGAGCTCAGTTTGAGGTATGGTAGGAAAGACAGCCATCTCTGTTTCCCCCTAAAACCAAGCAAGTAAACAGCCTCTATTTCTCCCTTCTGCATTGCGCCCCTGAGCATCTACATTGCATAAGGGCTCTGCCACTCTCATAGAGCCTCCCAATTGCCCCTTCTGTGGGTTGACTAAGATTTCTTTATTCTGACAGGTTTTTGTTCTGTCATGCTGTGGTTGCTTTTCTTTCTCTTGTGTATCAGTTAAGAATTCCTCCTGTAATGCTGTTATCCAAACAACAGATTTTCCTACAACTGAAAAGATGCTGTTAAGATTTACTTAAAATATCCTCCTCATTCCGTATTTCAATTCTTTTTTACCCAAAATGGGGCTGAGCGGGGGAGGGAATGAGGGAAAACAGAAAAGACAGCCTATTCTATATGACATATGCTTGATTTCCCAGCAAGGCTTAATTACCTTTGGGAGTTTGCACTCCTGTTCCTTTTGACACACCGAGCACTCAGAGCGCACTGCAATGCCTCTTGCCTATTCCAGTTTGCATGCACATGGATGAGATTTGCGTGTGCATTGGGGCAATTGTATATGAATTGTATATGAGAATGGAGACTGTAGGCATCTTCCCTGAAGACTGTAAGCATCCATGCAGCTTTCAGGCAGAGTTAAGACCCACAGAAAATGATACTTTTCATGCTCTTTTAATAGAAGATTTCATCCTGCAAAGAAATGAGTGTCCTGAGCCAGAAAGTACATGTGGAACTTCCAAACACCCATGTAGCTTAACCAAAAGGTCCTACAATAACACAAGGGCAAGGGAGCTTTGCGGTCAGCAGGACTGAGCTCATGACTGATATCTGAAGAGACTCATGCTTCATGCTTTGTGGGTACACAAGTGTAATTGGAGAAAACAGGAGGCTTAGGATATAGCGTGCAAGATGGAACCCTAACACATTGCTCTTCAACTTTTGATAATGAAATGTGCATTGTGTTCTGAGGAAGAGCACGATTTCCCTTGCTTTTGAATTTAAAACATAGATAAATTGTATTAGCTTCAGCCAAAAAGAAGAATAAAAGCTAGAGAATTCACATGCTGAAGCTCTGTTGTTAAGGACAATTACAGAATATGCTTCACAAAAGAAATCCAATAAATACCGCACTTCCAAAATTCATTACAGAGAAAGATTATATTTTTCAAGATTAAAAGCGTCTTTGAAAATAAGCCTTTTTTTTCCTGTTTTCAAGCTCTACATTTTAAAATATCAGCTGTATCTCGGCTTTAGCTAATTTCAGTAACATTCCAGACTATTGTGGAAGTCTGTCCTACCAGAAGAAGCATTAATAAGTTGCTGAAATATCTTGATAATTAAACAGTTCAACTTTATATTTATTTGCTGAAAAATCCCCCAGTGACATATTAATTATGCATAAAGCTTTGCCTTGTAAAAAAGTTGGTCGGTTTTCAAATACCCATCTCATCTCTATTTATTTTTAGAAAGCTGGTATTCCAAACTGACAGCATTTCAACTATTTTAATACTTAGATGAAGATCTAACTTTCACCCTGATTATTTTTCAAAATTAATATCTAGTGGCTTTTTTGATCAAGGCACAATCGCTATTACTTCTGAAGCAGGAAATAACTTTGCTTTTAATATTGGTCTTCATTCAGCTCTTCCTTATTCAAAGCATCCTCTTTCACCAGAGGGCTGCTCAAAGGAGGAGCTCAGTCTATAGTGGCTGGAGCTGCCAAAGAAGGAAACCTTTGGGGGGCTTATGCTGAAAAAAATATATTTAGAGCAATACAGCTGTTTGAGGGGGTAGGGTGGGTATCAAAGCCCCCTGAAGATAGCAAAAGTCCCTCTCTCTCATACCAGGTATCACTATAGAGTCTAGGCAAAATTTTGTAGTATCATATAACACGTTGCTCAACTTTGGGCTAATATTTTCAATGGATGCAATACTGCCAGATATGGTACTGAGGGATACTGAGGAAGCATAGGACAGTGATAATTTGGAGAATTAGAGATGGAAGGAGCCTTCCAATCTGTGTAAAAGCTATGTTGACCCTCAGTTGTGTGAGCAAGCACTCAAATACAAATTACTTACTGATGCTTAAAATCTAAGGACTGTACAGGAGTGAAAATCCAACTTTTGCCTGCCTGGTGTCCAAAATGCCTGGCTTTCACTGACAATTCTGAAACATCGTGTTGTGTTTCATGCAAATATAAGTGTTCTATACTAGATACAAGAGGTAAGTAATCAACTTTAATATAAACATGAATTTTAAGGAAATGTTTAACTTCAGCTCCTTTGAAAACGTTGGCATAGACAGAGGTTTTTTACATTGCTATGTGATGTGTCTGAATGACAATCTTTTAAGAAGCTGGAGAAGATTGTTTGGAAAGCAGTAATCAGAGCATAGTTATCAAGGGTTCACTGTTACAACGGAAAACTCTTGGCTGAGATTCTCCAGGGATGTGTCCTGAGTTTTGTAATGTTTCGCATTTACTTCAGTGACCTGCATGATGAAGTAGAAAGTATGTTTAGCACATTTGCAGATGTCACAAACCTGGTGGAGTAGCAATCAAAATTATTCTGACACGTGGGACAGCTGGTCAAAAAAACCAGGATGAACTTCAAAAAGGAGAATGCAAGGTCTGCACTTAATCTGGAAAAATCAAGTGCATTAACATAGAATGAGAAACAGCTGACTAGGCAGAAGTTTTGCTGAAAAACATGTTGAGGTTACAGTGACTCACAAGTGGAATATGTATCAACAATGTCACACTATTACAGTAAAAGCAAACATGCGGCTTTGCTATTGAGTGCTGCGTGTCTAGTTCTGTGTAGCGAACTTCAGCAAACGTGGAGGCAATCCAAAAGAAAGGAAAATGACTAGAGAATTAGAAAACACGTCCTATGAGGCAAGACTGAAAGAGCTAGGGGTTTACTTTATTGAATGAATGACTGGAGAGACAGGAGAAGGCTTCAAATAATCACAGGCTGTCATCTGTTCTCCACGTCCATTGTGGATAGCATGAGAAAAGAATGTGCTAAAATTACATCATGGAAGAGTTACATTAGACATTAGGAAAAACTTTCTGACAATATAAACACTAGGCAAGAATGCAGGAGGAAATGGTGGAATTCTTTGATTTAGATTAAATACCTTAAAATAATCAAACGTATGTCAATCCATATTTGTATAGCTCTCATTTATCCAGCCTGGGCACAGCAGAGTGGATTAAGAGATCTCTTGATGTCATTTTGGCCCCATTTTCTGTGTCTCAATCACTATTCTCTCTATCTAATTTTAGTGCAAACTTTTGTATTTGCCGTTAATTTACATATATTTTTGAAGGGTGGTCTTAATAAAAATCTGTCTCACCTCATCCGAACTACATGACATAATGCATTTATTTTTCTTCTGGAGCTCTCCTATCTTTACTTCCATTCCTCAGTCATTTACATCTCAGCTTCTTACACTCTGGGTCACCAGATGCCAAGTCCACTGGGTAAGACTAACTTGTGATCCAGCTGTGCCTAGCAGTTGGGGTCAGGGAGTTGGAGAGGGGCATCTCAACTGGAAAACGTGCTCCTTGGCAAGGTGCTGGGAGGAAAGGAGACGGTCTCACTGGCCTTGTGTCACTCCCCTGCCATATAACAGGATGTAACAGTGCACTTGTCATAGGAATCCAAAGAGGAGGCCTCATACATTGCACCAGGGAAAGTTCAGAAGCATTTTGTGTTCGTTGTTGTGCAAACTTACATACACATTTGGTCCCTGCCATGAAAAGGCTGCAATTTAAGAGCAGGCTATAAATGACTGTGCATATAGAGACGTTGACTTTTGCGAGGCAGACACTGAGGTCAGTAATTAAGATGTTCCCATGACAGTTTTATTCTGATGAGTTATGCACACTTGTATGCTTGAAAGACTGGGATGCTTTAATATTTTTTATATTTTTATTCATTTTTTACTGTACTCCCCATATTTGTTTGCTATGTAATATGCCTCCTAACAATTCCAGGAGCCTATTTTTTCGTGGCACCCACTATGATTTTTATAATTGAATAAAAAAAGATGGAAAATCATTTAACGTAACTAACCCTTTCATCACAGCTCTCTCCTTCATTATTCTTCCCTTAGCCTACCTTATACCCTAGACTGCAGCTAATGTCTGTCCGAAGAGGTGGGATGCTGCTGGCACATTCCAAGACCTTGAACAAGGCTGGGTTTGGCTCTGAAGTTTTGCACATCGATGTGTCATTCCAAGCATCTTCATACCTAAGGCAAATCACAGAGATTCAAATATAAGCCAAAGCCACATGATGGTCAGATAGCTTATCTTCATTTTCTGGTTGTGTCTAACTGTCCCCCTGACTTTCCCAAAGATGTTTGTGGAGTACAACACTGATGCGTTCACTCTTCTGTGTGCTTCTATGGATGAGAAGAGAGATTTCTACAGGCACATATGGGAGCTAGATGATAACTCCTTGCTGAAAGTCAGTGGGAAGTGGATGATTGCAATCTGTGTTGGTAAACTTTACCTGTGATACTACAAGAGAGACAGACAAATCAGATGGGGTGAGGCTACCAATAACTATTGGACATTAGGTTGTGAGCAATCAAATATAGTTATCATGAATCTTTCAATATCCATGTCCATTTATGGGCTCAGTAGAGTGAGAAAGCAGTTAGGGATTTCCCAGAACTCAGCTCCTGTTGCTGTTCCTTACCCTTTTATTTTTATGCAAGAGAGACTATTTTTACCTAGTAAGATATTTTTGTCCCCCCCTTGACATTATACCTCCGTCATAACACAACAAGGCACAGAAGTTTAGGAAAGGACTGTTAGGTCTGTGAAAAGCATATGTCTACAGTGAATCCAAACAGGAGAAATAAAATATAGCTCACGTTTAGCTGATGGAAAAGTGTTTGGTACAGCACACTTCNTCCCATTAGTCCTAGCTGTGCCCTGCATTGTACAGCTGCTAAATCAACAGTCTATTACTAATGACAACTTTCTGTATATTTTTTTTTTTTAATCTCCTCAGGAACTTGGAATCATGTCTTTTGTGTGTTTATTTTTAAAAAGAGAGCTTGTTCAACTGATGATGCCATAAAACCATTAAGAGACTACGTCCACTCCTGCTGTAGATCACCAGTCCCTGCTTCATAGGATATCCTACAACACTGCCCTACCAAAGTGTTGAGCCACCAAAGAAAAATGAGTTCTTTGCATAGCAAACAGTTTTTATGACTTACAGTTAATGGACCTTACTATTAATTGGCAGAATTACAACTCTTGTTGAGTTGATGAAAGTAGCTGTCTTGAAAAGTTATTAGACTTCCTTTTGTTCTTGTTTGCCTGCATTTTTTTCTCAAGATTGATTACACAGTGCCTCTTTGAACTTATATTGAATGTTTCCTTTGAGGATCTACTTGCATCTTGATTTCATATACTTTGCTAATCTTTCAGTATTCCAGTAATCCAGGGATATTAAAAGGAAAACAACAACAAAAAAAGCAAAATAGTTAATATTCTCAGGAAAATATTCCTGAAAAATATGAATAGTATGGAAATATCAACAATATTGAAAATATGGAGACTATGAGAAATACATCAAGGCTAAATAGTTTTGCGTTAATGGAAAACAAACTCCATTAACAGAGACGCAGTAATTCATAAAGCATCTTATGTTGTGCATTGCATGTATCCGCTAGCTGTCCTAAATCAATTACCTCAGTCGAGACACAGTTCCCCTTTCTCTGGGGTGTGGCTGTGGCTGGAGGGAAAGCAATTTATTTCAAAAGCTGATTCAGCAAGAGACTCTTCAGGGGCCCATCAATGTCCCATTAATAATCAGAGATGCTGTAATGATTATTGGTGGCATTGTAAATCATTTGCGTAACACTATTTATTTTAACATTATTCAGCAATTTTGTGTTTCCTGAAATGCAAAAAGATTTTCGTATCATGAAATATGATCTTCAGCAGAAAGCAACAAGCGGTGTAACAGACTTTTAAAATATTGCTTCTTCTTATGCTGTACTTTTTTTGTGAAATTAACTATTCAAGAAAAGGAGGTCCTTATAAATTTGACCTAAGTCACTGATATTATAAGCAGATATTAAGAAAATGTCATGCTCACATCTTGGCTTCAGTCTCTAATAACCCTCCCTTTTCATTACCCTCTGAAGCTTGATTCTGTCTTCAAGTGAAATTAATAGCAGAAAGATCAATCCTGGACATGTCTTGGTGTGTTAGTCCAAACCTGAACCTACAGCCTTCAGAGGACTTTTCTCAAGCATGATTTCACATAAAAATAGTAACGGTTAGGACAAAAGTGGATCGAATTTTTCCTTGTGGATAATTTAACCACCTTTTTTTTGTCTCTTAATGAAAACTCAGTGCAGATTAAATGTGAACTGTTTGGCAGATTTGCCTTACTTGCAAATTTTAAGGCAAAGTCAAAACAGCTGTAATAAAGCTCTGCCTGAGTTCCTTTTTTACAAGATGTAGATATTATTAAAAATAGCATTAAAAATGTCATGAATACAGAGGAGAAAAATGAAAGCTGAGAAGGAATCCAAGAGCCTGGAAAGCAGCTGGAACAAAATAAGTGCTCATTAATACCTTGCATCACACAGACTACTTACTTCTATTGATGGAACAGAAAAAAAATACTGGTAGTGATACGTCTGTTTGAAATTAATATTTTTCAAACCTCAAGATCTCATTTTCAGTATGAAAAAAGCATCAGTGAATGAGCACGAATGCAGCTGTGTTTTAACGATGCCAGGTCATTTTCCCCTGTTTTATTTTACAGCCTCTGAAGAGTTTTCTCTTTCTTGCTGCATTCATGTTTCAGGGAA
>VYXH01001130.1:82124-108838 GCA_013397275.1 Burhinus bistriatus
TGTCCCCCGCTCCGACCGGGCTGCGGGGAACACGGCGCCCAGCCCGGAGAACCGCCAAGCCCGGGGGCCTCTTCCCCGCTCGTGTTTCCCCCACGAGTGGCCCCCGCACAAGCGCCGGCGGCGTGACACCAACAGGTCTCTTCTGATGTTCAGCAGTCTTCAAGTACTTAAAAATAAGCGGCTTTGGCTTTCAAGGACGCTGGGAGTCCTTGACAGCTCCGGAACTTTTAAACACCCCTCCCCGCCCCCCTTTTTCTTTTTTTTTTTTTTTTCTCTACTCCTGTGTTTTGCAGATTGTTTTTCCCACTTATTTCTTAAGTGAATATGTCGCTGAGAAGAAGCTGGGACTCCCAAGTGAATGCAGGCACGTGAAGACAGGGATTTATTGCAACTGCTGAATGTCTAATGCTATCTGAAAGGAGGTTAAGAAATGCTTATTTATTCTTTTTGTTGTTGTTTCTGATCAAATTCATTAATCGCTGCAGGTAACTAACAGGAGAAAGACTGATAATCTCAGACTGAGCAACAATCTGTGAAGTGGGGCCAGTACTTGAGTGATGGGTTATTGGATGCAGTTGTGAGATTCCTTGATAGAAAATACTTCAAAGCACAAATGGTTTAGTTTGTGCAGCAATAGGAAAAAGCTGTCTAGCTGCGTTTTTTTGTGCTTCTTTTGTAACTACAGGGAACGAGGGGAAAGTATTGCTATTAGAAAAAGATGGGGACAAATAATCAAAGCAACCAGGAACTTCAAGAGACTTGAAATACGAAGGTGAGAAGGAGGAGGTAGTTTTGCCTTGCGTATCATGCAAGACTGTGTTTGTTTTTTTTGGGGTTTGTTGTTGTTGTTCAAAACAAGTCTGTCTAAACATAATATTTTTTTTTAATGTTTATATGAGACAGACTGTTGTTCTGAATTTGCCTGATAGAGTGTTTTCCATAGTAGTTAATAGTGTGCATGCTTGAAGAAGGGAATGAAGTAATGGAATAAGGCTGCAGTTCTTGTTTGCCAGCATGCTCTCCCACGCAACAGTGATCTGTAGCTCAGATGCTAAGTTGTGTGGTCTCTAGTATATAGAGGTTATCATGATACAGCATAATTATTTGGACAAGTACCCAAGATGGAAACCTGTTAGATAAAAGTTACAATGCTTGCAAACTTAAAGAGTCAAGATTAAATCCCGTATTTGAGCAGTGGAACTGAGCGTTGTTAGGTGTTATGTTCAGTTATAGCTTACTTTTGCCTTTAAGTTCTCGTCAGAAGAAAATAAACTAATATGGAAGGACAGTTATCTGCCTACTCTGAAATAAAGACCCTAAGTCATTCTTACTCAGTAAGAACGTGGCTTTCAGTAAGTCCTGTAGGAGGGATGTTTTATCTACAGCTCTTCAGTTGAGATCAGAACCAGACCATGTTCCCTTTGAGTGATGTGGAAGCTTGATTTATTTTTAGCTGAATTTTAGGGATGAGTTGTGCAAAGCAAACTCTTCCTGTTGCTTGCTGGAAGATTAGTTTTGTGTTTGTATTGCTAGCGGCAGTGTGAATATAGTTATTAGGTGGTGATCACAGAGATTTTGTTGTATGTGAAATGTAATATGAGCTACTCCCCTTCTCCTTTTCCATGGCTATTGTCTTCAAATAAAGAAAAACTAGAAAACATTTTTTTAATCAGACAGATACTGAAACAATAGTTACTGAAATTGTATGGTCTTTGCTAATCTTCTGTTTGTCCATGGAAGTAATAAAAGGTGACTTAATATGCCAGAAATAGAATTACTTGTGCTTTAAAAAGGGACATTCATAGCAGGAATAAGTTATTGAGGCTTCATTTTTGATTTATAGGTACAATACATATGACATTTCATAGTTAATAGCAGCATAAACTTGCTTTGTTTTCAGTATACGCCTTGTCTGTAGAACATGCCTCAAAGGATTATGATTTTAGGAGTAGTAATGTAAACTTCTTATAGACCAGCTGCAATTTGGTGTGACTACTTTAGTTCAGGTTTATTTACTTTATTCTTCAGTGAGAAAGTACATGCCATATATTTCTCTGAAAAAAGAATAACTGTGTGCAGGCAATGTTCCTGTGTGGAGGAAAGAGGAAGAAAAGCTATTGTCTGACAGATGATAGGAATACTGTTTTCAAGTTTCTTATATACAGTGATTAGCAGGACAGGATTTCTAAAAAACAAACCAGAGCAGGTACTTTAGTGAAGAACTTCAGAAGAGCTGATGGTAGCTGAGTGTTACTGTATCAGTGTCATCTAGACAGTGAATTAGCTTTCATGCCTTTGCAAGTCTTCCCTTTTTGATTAAACTTTCCGCATGGACAATTACATCTTAGTGTAATTTGTAGTAATTGGAGTGGGAAGGAGTCTTGAGAGAACTACATGAGGACTCACAATGTAAAAAGATAAATATACGCAGTTAAATCTTTGTTCTTTTGAGCTCTCCCATAGCACTGTCTTTCAGAGCTTTCTTGACTGCTTTTAGTGAGGAATGAGCAAGAAATGTTGCAGTTAATTGCAGTCTGGTCTTGCAGGCCTGTCTTTAGTTGGTGTCTACTTGATATGGTCTTGTAACTGAGCTTGAATCTGACATAGGTTGTATAGTACATCGCTTTTTTGATTCAAAGGTGATGTATTGGTATTTTCCTGATTCATGTGTGGCTCCAATTAAAATTTTTGGACTTCTTGTGGTCATTGCTGTGACTTCTTTTTGTTTTGTTTTTGCTTGCATAGTATATTGAGCCACAGGCTGTGTATTGGGTGAATTGCACTACTAGCATAAGTTACTAACCCAGGCTATGGGTGTCCAGTGGGTTATAATACTAAGCTTTGTTAATTACCTCAATAGCAGAAAGATACTAATTTACAGTACTGATGGGGAGGAGTTGTTTTTATCAGCCTCATTTCTTAGTTCTCTAATCTTAAAGCCATTCAGTATATGAAGATCAGTAATAGGATCAGATTACAAATATGTCTCTTCTAGTGTTATATAGAACTGTACATTGCCTTCAGAAGCTTCCTTATACAAGGAATACTATGGGTCACAGATTGTAACTGCTTATTTTCTCCTAAAAGAACAGATAGAGGAAGAGGGTGAGTATGAACAACTTCTCCGTATGGAAGACTCGCATACAGAATACCTGTAATGTAAGAAAAATAGTGACTAGAATTAAATTGAGGCATCTTGATTCTTGGCTCTGTAGCAGAACTGTTACAGCAATTTCATTCTCTCCTGAGAACTTAGTCTACCTTTAGAGGTAATAATGAAAATAACCTGAAGTTACAAATTTATTTGTTCAACTTTAACCTGTGGGTGCTTTCCTTCATGCTTGCTGTTATTCAGATCTAACTGTTCAAAAGTCGGCCTGTTGTAAAAGCTGTTGAAATGTTGCATTGGGGTGTTTTTTTTTTAACTGGAAAAGCACTGTTGTTTTTCACCCCTCTTTTAAAAACTTGGATAACTGAAATATTTTTAGCTGCTGATAGATGTCTCTTCTTTTTCCTCTGCCAAAAGGGGAAACAACATTTGGGAAGAAATTAAGAAGTTTGTGTGTAGAAACAGCTGGAGATCAAAATGGAAGTCTTTGTGCTCATTTAGGTTGTAAACTAGGAGCTTATCTTGTTTGATCTCTCTGGTTTTGGCAGGCAGATGAGATAACAAGCCTTCAATAAAAATTCTCCAGCTAAGTATTTGTTGAATTTGCTTGTTTGTTTTTTTAAAAAAACAAATCCAAATTTATTTGTGTTAGGTATTTATAGGCATTCTGAATTTAAACACATTGCAAATTAGTTTTTCCTTTTGCATACTTAAATTTAAATATTCTGCCATTAAACTAATGGTGTTTTCTGGGTCCAGAATTGGTCATTGTGTGTTTGGGATTTTTTTTTTTTGGTGGACCTCTCAATTTAGAAGAATTTTAGTTACTCTTTTTTCAAGATTCTTGGAGTTCCTTGCTACCTGTTGGTTACAAATATTGTTTCTTTATTCTCTTAGAGGTTTGGTAGCCTAATACAGTGATAGGGGACAATGTGTGTTTCTGTTAAGTGTAGAACATCTTTATGCTAAATTTATTTAATATTTTATTTTTGAATATTTATTATACTCATGCCATTCAAAGGCATGCTTCAACACTGAGTTAATAATCTTTTGTATTTTAAATTATATATTTTAGAAGCAGAAAAACTGAGTGTTATTCAGATTGAACTTGATTGATGTTTGTGTTTAAACACAGACGTTGGTCTACAACAAAAGCAACAGAGCAAAATATTTCCCCATACTATCAAACAGATTAGAAGAAAACCTATGTATTAAGTATAAACATTCGTAACTGCAAACCTCCTTGCAAGAGTGTTTTGGTAAGAAGTACTGGAAAGAACTGACACGGACTGCTGAATGCTGAGTTAGAGAGTTGGCTAAGGATTAATGAACGTATTAACATAACTAAAATAAGTGTCTTGGATGCGGCTGGCATGCAGGTACTTTTGCTTTAGTTTTTGAATTAAACTTACGTTCTGTAGATACTTAGGTTTTATAATAGTCTTCAGAATATGATGCAACCTTTAAAATGCTGGTAAGTGACAGATAAAATATGTATAGAGATCAGTGGTAATTTGAATCTGTTCAGCGTTCATATTTTGTAGTCATCACAACTGATACAAATAGAAGTAGTCTATGCTAAGGCAGTTGTAACTTCCATTAATCTGTCAAACCCAGAATTTTTAGTTGACTTAAATGTGTTTTTTCTCCAGGACAAGGAAAAATTAGATTTTTCAAATGCTGTGCACAGAATTACAGCCTGGCTTGTTTTCTCTCTAGTTCCATAAATCAAAACTGTTTCACTGCTTTTTTGGCTTGAGCTTTTATTGCACATCCCTGTTGTGGAAATCTGCCCAATATAGAAACTATAGAATAGTTTCTTGTGGTAGAACTCTGTTGAGCACCATTCATTTACACAGCAGTATGCACAGATAAATTCACATAAATGAAAAAACATTTATTGTTATTAATTTTTAATGAGACAGACTTTTTGGAGGCTTATGCAGTGGTTATGTTTCTTCCTATGCTGGTGTAAAGGCATAGTTAAGGTTTGTTTGGCTGTTGTAACTATGCATTAATGTGTTTTTGATGTTGTTTTTTGGTACCGGAATATGCGCTTGCTTTAGAGTTCTCTATATATTCTGGTAATTCTCAAGTCCTCTGTCAGCCTTATGTCTGCTGATAGAGCTTCAAAACTGGGAAGGAAAGTTTAAATTATAAGTAGTGAAAATGCTGTTTAATGCATGGTCTACATGGAATTAATAGATAGAACAATCTTCAACTTTATAGCAGGTGGTGCTAGCAATTACAATTTTTCAGGCATTTGAAGTTTTACATAAGCCTGTTATTTGATATTTTTCATTAGGTAAAGAATGGTGAAATACTTTGCTGTTATTCAGCCTTTTCTCTAACTTTTTTCTTTGAGATGTACTTGAAGTTGGGTCCTTCAGCTTTTCTGAGGTCACATTGTCATGTTTTCAGATGCCTGACTTGTCTGTGGGCACATGTAACTGTGTATATTTAAGCTGTTTGCTGAACAGTTAAAACAGGATGCTGTTTGGGCTGGAGCTATGCTAGTAAGGTGTAGAGGCTACAGCATCTTGTTGAGTTGAAGTGCTCTGTTTGGATGGCCACACTCAGAGGGTGCTGCATATATTTTCCTGTTGGGTTACCTGAGTGGAAGCCCTAATTTTTTAGGGGCATGTCTCTTAATACTGAACACTGTACTGTCTTACCATTAATATGTTAGGAATTCCTCATTCAGTAAACACTTGTCTCCTTGCTAGGAATTGGGGTGATTTTATATTTTTCTTGGAATGCTGTAATTTACTACTTCTGCTGATATTTGTCTATATTCTTCTTTAGTGTCTTGTCCTCTAGGTTGCTGGGTAATTAGTTGGATCTTAGCATACAGTAATATTCTGGATTAAATTAGTGTGCTTTCATGATTTACAGAGCCTGTTTAATGTTCTTAATGTATTGGTAGATTATGAAGGCAGAGGTTGTTGATGGAATAAAATATACCAACAGTTTTGCGCTCTGCAATATAAGAAGGGTACAAAAATACTAGAGCGTGTCCAAAGGAAGGCAACAAAGATGGTGAAAGGACTAGAGGAGTGGCTGAGGATACTAGGTTTGTTCAGCTTGGAGAAGAGGGTACTGAGGGGTGACCTCATCTTTGTCCACAACTTCCTCATTAGGGGGAGGGGAGAGGGAGTGCTGATGTCTCCTCTCTGGTGTCTGGTGATGGGGCACGAGGGAATGACTTAAAGTTGCATCAGGGGAAGTTCAGACTGGATATTAGGAAAAGGTTCTTCAGTGGGAGTGGTGGTCAAGCACTGAAACAAACTTCACAGGGAAGTGGTTGTGACCCCAAGCAAGTTGGGGTTCAAGAAGCTTTTGGACAATGCTCTTGGGTATGTGGTTTAACTTTTAGGTTGCCTTGAGTGGAGTCAGGATTTGGACTTGATGGTCCTCATGGGTCCCTTCCAACTCAGGATATTCTATGATAATGCGAAAGGTATAATGCAATAGTATTTTAGAGGCCTTAGAGGACTTGAGTTTCACTGGCTGTTTAGAAACTAGCATGTGCAAAAACACTTCCTTTTATTGTTGATATATTCATAAAAACTAAAAGTGGACAAAGCACCTCGTCAGTGAAGACTGAAAAGCATGTATAATATCATAAAAAGATGTCCTGTTCAAGTCTGATTGCCAGTGCAAAGAGAACATAATGTTAAGGCTGTATGTAAAGGACAATGAGTATAAGTTGGGAGTTACTGGAGATCTGCCATATTTAGACTTGGAGAACATTATATAAAATGTGACCATCCGGACTTTTCTATGGACTGGTTAACCGATTGTCTGCTTGTGACTTGCTGCAGAGTGGAATACCATTGACAAGGCTGTTAGTAAAGGCTGGGGTTCAGACTGAATCTGGGGGTGAAATTTGTTCCAGTGCTAATGACTGTAATGGGCAGCTGAGTTTGAGTATTCCCTTATTTGAGGGTTTATAGTTAATGTACATAGTCATAGCTCATGTATGCAGCTGTTGCCCGCTTGTCCCTCTCAAGAGGCTTTTTCTTGCAGCCTGGCACTGCTGTTCTTGTTGCAGCACCCTCCTTTGGAGGTTAGAAAGGGCTAATCTATCTTTTCTGTTTTGTGCTTCTGATGCCCTGAAAGGAAGGGACAGTGACGTCTTGGTTGCTGTTGTGTACCTGAGCGGAGAGGCCTGTTAGAGCAAGTGAACAGTGTATATAACTGTTGGATCCATAACTCACTTCATTAAAAAAGGTTGGTAAAGGCGTAAACAGATTCTCTTCTGCATTCCTGTGACTTGGAAAATTAAATGGCATTAGGACGCATACTTTCCTCATAGCCAGAGACCTTCGTTCTTCAGCTGATGGATCCCAGGTTTCTTGTGCACTTTGCTCGTAATGAATAACAGCTGGAGATCTTGTGTATGTAATGGGTGATGGTCATAATATATCAAAACATGTTAACTGTATTCCAATGAATGTTGGAATTGATTTCTTGATGTTTGTTTTGAAATCTTATAGTGGAAAAGGTCAGTATTCCATGATGCTGAGGAAAACTAGTCATCTGCTGCGGATTTGGTTTTGTCCTAACAGAGCCACAGGCAGCTGTGGGGACTAGTGTGCTACAAGACAAGGCCTGGGAAGCTTATTTTGTTTTGAAACTTTAAACAGCCTTTGGAAATGCTTCTTTTAGAAGTTCTTCTGCCTCATTACATGTGAATGAAGAAATGAAGAGTTTGAACTTCTGAATTAGAAGGAGGGCTTCAGTGAAAATGTGGCTTTTTAGTTCTTTCTTCTACAGCAGTTAGAGCTTGCTGCTGAGTTTTCTACAGAGTGTTGAAGTTCTCTGGAACTCATATCAGCACAGGTTTTTTGTAGACTTATTTCCTGGGAAAGTACTGTTTTTCTTTTTAAAGCTTCACTGCTGCTTTGAATGCTTAAACAGCTGCAAACATGGAGGAGATAACGCATCACTTCATTTGAAGCCTATGTTTGATTTTATACTGAATTTGAAGACACTTTCATATATGTATTACTGGTTTTTTGCGCACGGTTTGAATATCGATGTTCCTTCTAACCACTGCATGCCAACTCAGGAGTGGGGCTGCTGTTAACTCTAAGTCTTATTTAAAGAGGATGCCTTGGTACAGTTATACAAGTGATTTGGTTACAGTTTCAGGTTATCTAACTGTGTAATAGAAGTATTTCTCAGGCTATGCTAGACAAGCAGATGTGCAAGCCACGTGCTTTCTATCCACCCTTCTTTTTGCAGAAAGAACCAGGAACTAGCATTTCGGCAGCTTCATTTTTTTCTAGATGGAGGGCATCCTGTCTCCAGCTGAGTCAGCATGCTTCTCTTGAAGCTCTCCATTGTTCAAATTGTACAAGTCTTGTACATCTTCACTGTAGTAATCACTTATATTTATAGCCAGTAAAGAGTTGGAGAGCTTGCACATGGCAAGTGTGAAATACCTGAATGTTGAAGTGATGAGGTACAAATGCCTTCAAGAGGAGTGTCTGAGAATGCACTGCGGTATAGTCTTCCAGCCCTCAAATGAAATGTAGCTATTAGAACATTTGCCTCTCTCATCAAACACTGCTCAGCTCTTGTAGACTATCTTGAAATTTCAAGCATCCTTTGATTCAGGGTGGGTAACTCTACGCAAGCGTGTAGATAAGATTAGGAGCAACACCTAGTTACAGCTCAAGCTAATAAAGTTGTAAAGACAGACCATGTCTAGTTGCTGAATTTCTGTGCTGGATTTGCACTGCTAATGACAGGAAAAGCTTCCGTATTGGCAGACGAATAAGCAGTTGGGGTTTTAATCTTGAGGATTTTTATTAGCTTGGAATAGCTGCATCTGAAATACTGCTGTAAGATCACTGGGATTCTGACCACCTTCTTCTAAAATATTTGCTATTCTACTGGAGAAGGTACATGTTTTGCAATAATGTTATTCTAGTTGCCATACTAACAATTCTGAGGGCCACTAAGCTTGCGTGGATCTGCAGCTTGCTGTCATGTAGGAGATTATATTCTTCTTGGTCACTTAGCTGGCTGAACTGTTGTCTGACTAGTTGGCTTGATGTTGGAGCAGGTTTAGCAGCCTTCAGGAATTTCTCTGTCTTGGAGAGTGATGCGAAGGTTCTGTTCAATGGGATTTATAACTATTTGCAAAAACTGCTGGGAAGCGGTAATTAAAATTCCATGATTGGGGAAAATTCCAGAATTCCTGTAATCTTAGATGCTTCAAGTTGACTAAATATTTTACATCACTTAGTAAACTGGTCCAGTTACTGTTTCTGTGAGTTATTAATTGATGTCTAGTAAAGTGAATAAAGGATGAAGTCAATTATTGTAACAGATTGAACTGTTGTCTTAAAATTGTGGCTTTCTGAAATGTACAGAAATAGTAGTCTTACACAGTATATAGTCCAGTTTGCATGTTTCTGTTACCAGTTCGATCTCTTAATCTGAGATTATTGTGGAAGTGGTAAAATAACCACCTTTACTGGGCAGGTAGTATTTTTGCTGCCTGTGACAATAGGAGCTGAAACCCCAAATCCATCTCCTTCTCACCCTGACCTGCATTTTAAGATGAAGCTGTTAATGTTCTTTGTTGTGTGCTACTTCCTCGTTTGGATTTTCTATTCCTCTTCCTCCTGCTGCAAACTCTCTCCTATGCAATTCTTCTGAAGTCATCCTCTACTTCCCTTTCAAACTCTTTTCTATCCTAGTATTCCCTGTAAGAAAGAAATGTGTTGTGATGAACTTCTGCTTTGTGTCATTTCTGATAAAACCCACAGATGCTTTTTTTTTTAAGTGAAATACTTAGAGATGTAAAAAAAAAACCAAACAAAAAACCCCCTAAAACCCAACAAACCACAACAAAAACCCTCCCCACTGCCACATTCGTCCCCAAAGAAACTTAAAATGGAGGGAAGTAGATGCAAGACACGAAATGTAAACCCTTCTTCCCTCAACTGAGTGAACTGCCTACTATCAGATTTCTTTAAACCACAGAATGTTATTTTTGGCAGGAACATCCGAAAGAGTATTCTTTCTTTTCAACAGTTGTTGTTTGGAAAACAAGCATATGTCTGGCATCATCATGGATTTCTAAAAGAGGAAAAAGTGATTTTATTTTCAAAACATGTAGTAAAACTGTATTTTCAGCAGAATCAAATGTTAAATGCTTTTGGAAGCTTAAATGTAATGGTGTGTCCTTACAGTTGGTTGTCAAGGTTGAAACAACAAGCAGTTAGCCCTTAAGCTGCTAAATGCTAATCATAGCTTGGCAAGAGTTTTCCTCAGCCAAGTTACTGGGCTCCAGAGAAGCACACAGGCAGCCTATAATATTTTTTTGAAGTTTTTCATTTTGTGCTTGTGGTAACTGTGGTGTTAGCTGTAAGACCCATGGCTATAAATCTGTAGTTTGAGTATCTGCACTCTTTTTCATCTTGGTAGAATTATGGCTCTTAATGCCTTTGAATATGAAGCATTAGAAAACACATTGAAGTAAGTTTTGTGAACCTAAGGGATGGCAGTCTAAACGGTGAACAGTTTTGATTTGTTGGTCAAAGATAACTTTCTTCATGCCTCAGTACAAAACAATAAATACAGCATAGAACACTGCCAGTTACCCAAAGAAGTTCATCTAGGTTCATTCAATTACAGGGATAGAGTAAGAACGGAGAAAAATCATGTGCTTTAGCACTGAGTGGGAAACATTAGGAAGACTTAACTGTGACGGTAGGAAGTATGAATATTGAATCTAGAGGAATAAAAACAGTGAATTTAACTGAGGGTTCCTGAAAGTTATTGTATTCTCTTTGAGATGTTCAATCTGATAATTTAGAACTAAAATATGTGGAGAAAATCTTGAAACAAAAGCTTGTCTGAAATACAAAGCTTGAAGGACAAGTGTTCTTTTGTCGGAAGTGTGTTTTTGAGTCTGCTAAATCCACTTTGAACAAAATACTAAAATAAATGTAACTGTAGGAAAGATCAGACTGTAGAAATAATTAAATTCCACTGTGGATTAGTTAATTTGCATGATATTGCTAGTGTTCTATAAAATATGCCTTCTATGCTTTTTTTGTTCATTTCTGCAGGTGTGTAATGAAGTGTTGATCCTCATTCCTGATTCAAAGCATGCAGACTTGCTGATTTAAATCAAATTCTTATTGGATCTTAAAAGAAAAATAAAATTGGCCAAGGTGAGAAGCTTGAGTGTTACTTCTTTCTGTAGGCTTGAAACAACTTTTGGTGATTCTGAATAGAAAAGAATGTGACCTGTGGAAGGGCTGGCCCGTAAGGATGCAGTAGCTGCAGGTACCCTGCCCTCCCCTTCCCCCTCAAACAAAGAATGTTAGTTGTTAACTGTTTTGTGTAAGATTGGGATTTACAGCAGTTTTATCTAGGAGCAGATACTGATACTCTAAAGGCTTAGGAGAAAGTGAAGTTCTCTTCCATATTAATGAATAGTCTCTGCCAGATAGATTCTTGGTAGCTAAGAAGAGGCTTTATAAATCACTCAACTGATCTAGTAGTAGTTTTCACCTACTCTTTATTTTTAATACCTTTTGTTCTTAATGCACAGATAAATGGCTTTGGAGCTGGTTGTGCTTGGGGATGAAAATTTTTTACTATTGGTAGCATAATATCACTTCCAGCCATTAAATTAGTGTTCCTCTGTTCTACAGAAACAGATGGCAAAGAATGTAACTTGCAAAGGGGCATGAAATCTGGAAATATGCCTCTTGTGTGTTCTCATGTGCTTTTGTTTGATTTCTGGCTAATCCCTTCTATTTTGCTTTTTATTTCTTCAGAAGTGCATCTGGCACAAGATTTCATGTTAAACTTTTCTTATGTCTATTTACTATTTAATAAAAAACTAGAGTGTTGTAGAGAAATATTTATCAGCTGTATTGTAACTCTATAAGATCTTGGAAAGATTAGTCTTAGTTTAGGCCTGATTAGCTGTATCTTAGTTTACTGGGCTTGGTTTAAAAAAAAAAAAGTGCCATAATCCCTTGAGAGGTAAAGGAGGCTTGAGCTAGGGCAGAGAGGTCTTGTGTTTGTGGGAATAGGTATTGCGTGGGTTCCCACTGCCAGTGCAGTGTCACTCTGTGTAATGGTCTGTTTAGATTTAAATTTCCCAAGAACAAGTCCTAACTCTCCTTTAGGCAAGTTCATTTTTCAAAGAACAAAAAGCTGGTAGGGGAAGAGAGAGTTCTGCTGATAGCTGAAATCCCATTGACCTGTTGTCCAAAATTTTATGCATTACTGTACTTTTTGTTATTACTCAAATGAAAATGTCCATTACTCATTGTTAATTACTTGAATAAAAGCAGAAAAAGAGTGACTGACCTGAAGTGATCAGACGCAAGGAGTCTGACGGAGAAGGGGTTTTAAGATTAATATTCCACTTAATTGTACAATCCAAACTAATGTATTTTTTGCGTAAAACCAGTGGTCTATTTGCCTGAAAAATGCAGCAAAACATTACCAGTGGAGGATCAGTGCTGGTGTGTGGCTGGACTTTTTATTCTACTTTTGTTTTGCTTTATGTTTAGGGGAGGACATCACTATTTTCGTAGCAGTAAGATTATATCTAGAAAGCTGTCTTGATCCAAGCTGTAAAATCTTAAACCTCAGTCTTTTAGTGGGCCGCATGAGGGCAAAGTTCATTGTGTGGATACCAGTTACTGTTACTATGACATTTTCTTGGGGAAAATGCCATCTCCCCATGACTGCCTACTTGATCCTGATGGTTGATTATTTGTTTAAGCACTTGAATGTGGGCTTGTCCTAATAATAGTTTAAGTTATCCACTTTAAAGTTGCGAGAGTCTCTTTTAAAGTAGTAGTTTTGGTGCAGAACACTTAGTTATTTACATGTTAACCTGATAACAGGCTACTCCTAAATAAAAGCATTTCTCAAGGGCAGGGCATCTCTGTACTGTTGTAATGCTTGAAAATGAGGTAGGTAGAAGGTTTTGTTCCCTTTGGTTTTCTTCTGTGTATGCCAACAGCATGGCTAAATCTCACTTTCTGGAAGTTTCAACTTCAAAAAATGAAAAAAAAAAAAAAGACATCAAGCATATAGTTAGGTGACCAGTGAAATTTAGGCATATTTGAATGCCATTTTTACATTTCCATTGGTCTGAATGTCTCAAACATGTAAGGGTAACAAAGTTAAAACTTACTAAGTATCTAGATTTCTGAGATCTGAGCTTGGATCGTCCATGTGTGTCAAAAGAGGAGACAAAATGATTAATTAAACCTGTTTTGAAGTGTGATTTTTCTAAAGTAGACCTGCCTGGCATGAGTGAAATTGGCGATACAGGAAGTGTGTTGCCAGTAGTTTACGGAAATGCCAGTTGATGCTGCTAGTTAATGGAAAATACCATTATTTCTGCAGCCAGTAAGTTGTGAAAATGTAGGATCTTAAGTGTTGGGGGCAATAACCCCTTTACCACAGGAATCACTTTTTTTCTTAATCTGCAACAAGCCTTGCTAAAATAAGAAAACCAGTATGCATCTGTACTGTGCTGAAAGAAAAATTGTATTATGTGGGATCAGGTGATACTTTTAAGGGGTTCCTCATAAAGGAGGCTTAAAAAAACCCAAAACCAAACCAACAACAAAACCCACCAAACCCTGAGGTAACAACAAAAAACCCAAACCAAACAAGATTCTGTGCCTTCTTGGATGATCTGTTTTAGTTCATTGTACTTGCTGCAGAATTTGCCAGGAATTTTGTAACCTGTAATAACATGAGTGGTCAGTTCAGATGATTGTGGTGCTTATACCACCTTATTACATGTTGGTTATAGAGGTCACCTATGAAGAACTACATGAGTATTTCAAACCAAGGTCACTTGTGGTAGAAGAGTGAAGATAAGGCATCAAGTTCTCAATCTGATGTGGCTATACTTGCTAGCTTCCACACATCTGCAGTGCATGTGCTTGTGGTCTTTGAGCAAAACCATAACATGCTGAATATCAGCAGTTCTGAAACTTTTAATTGAACCTCCCTTTTTGATAATAGTTTGTTCCTCTAGTGCTCTTTTACCAGCATCAAGCAGCTGCTAAATGAAGAGGAAAAGAAGCAGCAATGTGTCACAGCTGTGTGGCTGTGGCCTTGTTGTCTCGGAAGTGGAGCTGGACCCCCAAAGCATTGTGTGGTTTCTGCTTTCCTATATGGAGGTGGGAAGAGGTGGATTTAAAGCTGTGCCAGGTTCCCTTCTCTCTTTCTTCCCATTCAGAGGAAAGTGGTCAGTAATAACCAAAATATCTGGTTGCTTCCGTTCCTAAGTGTAAGCCATGCATTGCTTTGGAGCCGTCAGCTGCTGCTTGGGTAGGCGTGGTATTGCCTTGGGACATGGCATGCTTCCTTTCCTGTGATACATTCTGTGCCTCCACTCCTGTCTACATAGTGTTAAAGAGAATAGCTTTTGCTCTTCAATTAAAAAAAACTACTGTGGATTTCTTGGCAGCCTATGCCTTTCAGCAACCAGTTGCCACTGTTTCAAAACATTTTTTTCCAAAGTCAAGATATTTTGCATCATACGTGATGTAAAACTGTATTTAATTCTTGAAAATCTACGTTATTTGTAGTTTTCAAAATGTTCAATAGAGGATGGGAAGGGGAGCAGGACTTGAAAATATAGTTGAAATGTGTGTTTTATGGTGGTTGGAAGACTGAGGAAGGGACACAGGCAAGAAACTGAGAGAGAGTAGGATGGCATACCTGCAATCATACTATTAGTAACTGTTAAGAGAGGTCTGGGATGTGTGTGTATATATATACATGTACAGTGTTGTATGTATTAAGAAATTTGGGGTTTTTTAGACTTGGTTATCAGATCAAGATTTTTTCATTGTTTCAAAATCTCTTCATGGAAATTACTTTTGTAAGATGCTGCATTTGTGGCAGCTGCCTGCCTTTCACCCCCAACAGAAAATGCTAAACACGGCTATGAAAATGATACTGAAATAATGTGAGGAATAGGATTTATTGACTTTATGAAAATATTTAGTGGGAACAGGCAAATCTGATCTCTTGAGTTAGTATCAACTGCTTGGTGTTGAGTCTGATGGTAAAACAGTAGATAACCCATCCAGGTTATGTGATTAGGATAACAAAGTTCATGCTTTTGTCTTCCTTACCTATATTAAGCAGTGTGAAGCAGAAGTAGTTTTAAAATTCCCTTTTATGTAAACAGGTCTTAATTAAAACCATAAAAATCTCATGGTGATGGCAGGCATGATAGCTTTAAGCCACTTCAACCTTATTTTCAAGAGGAAAAAGTGGACTTTATTTCAAATACTTCTGGATTTCTGTGATTTGTTTGATCTGCCTAAACTACTAAGCTCCTCTACATTGAAGGAGATTTGAGGTCACAGGTCCATGCAAAACTGCTTTAGTTTAACTGGCTTATAAGTAAAAATGTTAATAAAAAAGACCCAAAAGAAACAAAACTGCCTTTCTTGTTTAACTCTTCAAAAACGGGGGCGGGGGGGGAACTTTGAGAAATCAGGATAAACTTGAAACATGTAGTTAATACTAGAGTATGCTAATCTCTTTCAAGAATAGCTCTCCAACTAGGGTGTAAAATGGAATAATTAAACACATAAGTTTCACCTGTTAAAAATGCTTTCATTTTTCTCCTCCTTCTCACCGTTCTTATTTCTTTACATAGTAATGTCCTTAATTGAACCCCATAGATCAACTGTAAGGAGTCACTAACCATTTAATTCCATTGAGTTTTAATTTTATAAATGGTGGCTCCTTAATGACTAATCTGTGTGATACCTATGTCTGTCTAAAAACAATTTAAATGCTTTTTGAGACTTTCAAATTGGGGGAGAACCCACACTTTGCACAAGTGGTTCAGCAGGACACAGACTGGAAGACTTTATAAAGGTTTTGTGTATATATATATAGAGAGATGTGTCTATAGGTATATCTCTCTCTCTGTATCTCTAGATATAGAAAGGCTTTATAAATAGTGAGAACTAAACTGCAATAATATATATATCTACATGCATACCTAAGTATGTACATATGAGAGAGAACTGTTCATAAGAATAGACTGTTTCAGCTGAAAGAGATCTACAATGATCATCCAGTCCAACTGCCCGACCAATTCAGGGCTGACCAAAAGCTGAAGTGTGTTAAGGGCAATGTCCAAACACCTCTTAAACACTGACAGGCTTGGGGCATTGAACACCTCTCTAGGAAGCCTGTTCCAGTGTTTGACCACCGTCTTGGTGAAGAAGTACTTCCAAATGTCAGGTCTAAACCTCTCCTGGTACAGCTTTGAACCATTACTACATGTCCTGTCACTGGATATTAGGGAGAAGAGCTCAGCATGTCCTTTTCCACTTCCCATCCTCGGGAAGCTGTAGGAAGCAATGAGCCTCCTTTTCTTCAAACTAGATAAGCCCAAGGTCCTTAGGCACTCCTCATAGGACATGCCTTCCAGACCTTTCACTGGCTTTGTTGCCCTCCTCTGGGCGCATTTAAGGACCTTCACATCCTTCCTGAATTCTGGGGCCCAGAACTGCACAGAGTACTCAAGATGAGGCCACACCAACGCTGAATACAGTGGGATAATCACCTCTTTTGACTAGCTGGTTATCCTGTTTGATGCACCCCAGGATGCAGTTTGCCCTCTTAGCTGCCAGGGCACACTGCTGACTCCTATTAAGCTGCTGCTAGCCAGCACCCCCAGATCCCTTTCTGCAGGGCTGCTCTCCGGCCACTCCTTTCCCAGCTTACGCTTGTGCTTGGCATTACTCTGTCCTAGGTGCAGGATCTGGCATTTGGCCTTGTTAAATTTCATCCCATTAATCGTAACCCAATGCTCCAATCAATCTAGATACCTCTGCAAGGCCTCTTGTCCTTCAAGACAGTCAACAGCACCTCCCAGTTTAGTATCATCAGCAAACTTGCTAATGGTGCATTCAACTCCTGCATCCAGGTGGCTGATAAACATATTGAACGGAACTGGCCCTAGAATTGAATCCTGAGAAACACCACTGGTGACCGGTCGCCAGCCAGATGTAGCCCCATTCACTACAGCCCTTTGAGCTCTGCCCTTCAGCCAGTTCTTCACCCAGTGCACTGTGAACCTGCTCATCCCACAGTTGGACAACTTGTCCAGAAGGATGCTGTGAAGGGACAGTATCAAAAGCCTGACTAAGATCCAGGAAAACCACGTTTACCACCTTCCTGCACCTATTTTTAAAAAAAGATAGAAAGGAGGACCCTGGGAACTACTGAACTGTCAGCCTCACCTCCGTGTCTGGGAAGATCATGGAACATCTCCTCCTAGAAGCTATGCTAAGGCATATGGAGGACAGGGAGGTGATTTGAGACAGCCAGCGTGGCTTCACCAAGGGCAAGTCCTGCCTGACCAACCTAGTGGCCTTCTATGACAGCGTGACTACATCAGTGGGCAAGGGAAGAGCTATGGATGTCATCTATCTGGACTTTTGTAAGGCCTTTGACACGGTCCCACACAACATCCTTCTCTCTAAACTGGCGTGATACGGATTTGATGGGTGGACTGTTTGGTGGATGAAGAATTGGTTGGCTGGTCGCATTCAGAGGTTGGTGGTCAATGGCTCAATGAACAGATGGAGATTGGTGTCCCTCAGGGATCTGTATTGGGACCGGTACTGTTTAGTATTTTCATCAGTGACATAGTGGGATCAAGTGCACCCTCAGCAAGTTTGCAGATGACACCAAGCTGAGTGGTGTGGTTGACACACCTGAGGGACAGGATGCCATCCAGAGGGACCTGGACAAGCTTGAGAAGTGGACCCGTGTGAACCTCATGAATTTCAACAAGGCCAAGTGCAGGGTCCTGCCCCTGGGTCGGGACAACCCCTGGTATTGATACAGGCTGGTGGATGAAGGGGTTGAGAGTAGCTCTGCTGAGAAGGACTTGGGGGTATTGGTGGATAAAAAGCTGGATGTGAGCTGACAATGTGTGCTCACAGCCCAGAATACCAACTGTATGCTGGGCTGCACCAAAAGAAGTGTAGCCAGTGGGTCGAGGGAGGTGATTCTGCCCATCTGCTCCACTCTGGTGAGACCCTACCTGGAGTACTGCATCCAGCTCTGGAGCCCTTAGCACAGGAAAGACATGGACCTGTTGGATTGGGTCCAGAGGAGGGCCACAAAAATGATCAGAGGGATGGAATACCTCTGCTATGAAGACAGGCTGAGAGAGTTGGGGTTCATCCTGGGAGACCTTATTGTGACCTTTCAGTACTTAAAGGGGGCTTGTAAGAAAGATGGGGACAAACTTCTTAGCAGCGCCTGTTGTGATAGGACAAGGGGTTATGGTTTTAAAATAAATGAGAGTAATTTAGACTATATATCAAGTAGAAATTTTTTACTATGAGGGTCGTGAAACACTGGAACAGGTTGTCCAGAGAGGTGGTAGATGCCCCATCCCTAGCACCATTCAAGGTCAAGTTGAATGGGGCTCTGGAAAATCTGATCTAGTTGAAGATGTCCCTGTTCATTGCAGGGGGGTTGGACTAGATGACTGTTAAAGGTCCCTTCCAATCCAAACCATTCTGTGATTCTATTCTATGATTCCACTCATCCACTAGATGGGTGACCTTATCATAGAAGGATATAAACTTAGTTAAACAGGACTTCCCCTTTGTGAACCCATGTTGACTGTGCCCAGTGATTGCATTGTTCTTTAAATGCCTTTCAATAGCACCAGTATAATCTTCATAATTTTTCCAGTTCCCTGGGTCTTTCCTTATGGCCTTCCTGTAAATTTGAATAACATTGGCTACCTTGCAGTCAGCAGGGACCTCCCCAGACTCCCGAGACCTCTGGTAGATGACGGAGAGGGGTCCTGTCATAGCATCCTCTAGCTCCTTCAGTACTCTGGTTTGAATCCCATCAGGCCCCGTGGACTTGTGAACATTCAGTTGATACATCTAATCCCTTATAATTTCATTGGCCACAAATGGAAAGTCACTGTTCCCACCCTTGTGGTCCTCTGACTTGGGACTGGGCAGCCCAAGGTCTATCAATATTATTAAAGACTGAGGAAACAAACAAACAAACAAAAAACCAACAACAAACATTGAACACATCTGCTTTTTATTCATCCCTATTAGTCAGCTGACCATCTTCAACAGTATTGGTCCAATATTTTCTTTAGTCCTTTAAAAAACCTTTTACGGGATCATAGAGCAGTTTACAAAGGAAGCAAGCTTTATATCTCAGATGGGTTTTTGAACAATGGACGTGGCCTCTGAGGAGAACATAATTACAGGGAAGGTGAGATTTTTCCATGAGCCTGTAACACAAAGCATCATTCTGTCTGCTAGAGTGAAGGATGTGTCTCCTGTTCTCCAGACAGTGAATCTGAATGCTCTTGTGTTTTTCCTTTTCTCTTTCACTTCTAAGCTGTAGGGGAGTTAGTCACAGAGTGATGCGAGTGGTTACTTTCAGCTAGATCCAGATGTAAAAATATGTCTTGCCCTTGGATGGGGTGTGCTAGGGAGAGCAGCTGCTTTCTTGATCTGGCCTGTGACCATCTGCATAATTCTCATTCCATGGAATTGAAGCTGGCTGTCAGCTATGGCAGCGCTGACTAAGACACCATTAAGTACGACCTTGCTGCTGACTCCTTCCCTGTTGCACTTCTTCATAGATGTGGTGTTTTTTTCCTTTTTAAAAAGTACATCAGTACTGTTTAATTTGGCTTTTTTCCTTAGGCATTCTGAAGCCTGCTAAATTTCATGTATCAATTTTAGTAGTTAGGTGTCTCATTTTGGTGATAATATGTGTACATGTGATATTTCTGACTAACACTTTTCAGTGGCGTTCTGTGTCCTGTGCTGATTCATGCTTCCCTTATTCTGCCACTTCCCTCTGATGTTATGAAGCAGTAGGGTACATGACCCTCTACTATTTATGGAGAAGTTAGAGCTAAAGAAAATCTTAAGTTTTGTTCAGGACAGGGTGAAGTCTGCTATTTGCTTTGAACGTTGCCTGTTAGCTATCTGACAATGTTTTTATGTTGCTCACCGTATCCACTTTTTTTAGTGAAGCATTTAACTTGAAAGCCGGTACCTTTGTCTTTCCCATCTAGTCTTGGACTAATCCCTTTAACTAGCCCACAGGTTTTCTTCTTGTCAGAGGTACTTATTTATACAAAGCGTCTGTCTAGATGTTCGTGCTTTGTAGCAGTACCTGCTAACCACAAGAAATGAGGTTGAATGCTCCAGAAAGTAGAATTTAAGAGACCTTTTTATTTTAAGAAGCATGTTCTTGAATCTTATTAACTGACAAACTATGCTTATAATGCCCTCTCCCCTGGCTGGGGGAGCAACAACTGAAATTACCGAGGCAAGGTCTGCTGAGGAAGGTCCACTTTTAGTATTGTTACTCAGGTGGGTCTCTAATGTAAAGCCAGCAGCATTCCGTTAAGTAAAGCATTAGGGAGACATCTCTGGGCAGTGGGAGTGGAGCTAGGAGGGTGCTCTTTGCCTTTCTGTAAAGATGTGTACGCCAAACTTCTGGAGAAGAGTGCGGAGCTATATTGGGAGAAGGAGCAGGCTGATAGTACAGAAAATTTGTACTATGAGATGAGGATTGTTACCTGTGAAGATTTAGGGCTGGTAAATGCTACCAACAAACCTTTTTTGTGTTTGAAAACATTTTAATATTGACATCCCAGCTGAAATTTGTTCCTTCTCAGAGATATTAGACGTATTTCTTTGTCAGTAATTGGAGAATATTTTCTTTTTAGATTGAAGGTGAGAGAGCTATTTCCCGCCTGTTTTGGTTCGTACTAATCATTTGTGGTATAGCCTTATCTGTACACCTGGCTTAATTTGCAGTAAAGAATTTTTGCTGACCATTAAAGGAGAGTGTTGTCCTGGGCAAGCCTCTTACTGTTGAGGTACCAAAGAGGTGAGACACATCGGGGCTGGTCAATGCTAGCATACTTCTTATTGGCCAAGAGTGTCTCACAAACCAGTGCTGTTACTGGGCTGTTTTTTGTAGACTGGAGAATCTCTGAAGGTCGTGTTTAACCTCAGATAAATTCCACAAGACGTTTAGGATTTTCCCAGCCTCTAGTTTAGATAGATCTCCTCGTCCAATACTGAAGGACTGCTATGCTCGGTCAAGCAGTGAATATTTGTACCATAATCTAATGAATTAAAATGAATAAAAGAGATACCAGGTACCCCACAACAGGTTGGGTATTTTTACTTTGCGTGTGCTTTAAAGAAAAAAATCCAAGAGCTTAAACTTGTTTTGAAGGAATTGGTGGCAGAGGACACACTGGATGCTGTGACCAAGTCTGACCATCAGAGTGGTTCTCAGAAGGAAATTGTCCCTTGAGGGCTTGGCAGAGGGCGGATTGCTTTCCACACTCCAAGGACAGTGTATGTCCTAACTACGTCTGCATTTCTGGATGTTCGTGGAGGCTCAGAGTTTGGGCTAGACAACAGCAATTGAATCTTAAGGTAAAGATCACTTGGAAAACATGAGCTGCTATGTCCTTCATGCTGCTTCTGTTATGTGCCCAAGTTTGACTGGGATCTGGGTCAAGCTTAGTTTAAAGATATGAAAGTTTCTAGTCTTGAGCAATCTCATGAAAGCTGCTTAGGATGAGACAGCAAGAGGTCCCTTGGTTCTAAGTAAATGATTGTTTGGGTCCTTTACAGAACCTACCCCCATCCCACTGTAGAAGTACCAAGTGGGATGTAACCACTAATTGATGTGTGGTTCTGCTCTTCGAAGACTCCAGAACCTGTCTGGGTTTTCTAAATGTCTGCTGTAGAGTTGCAGTAGTTTCCAAGATTTTAGTTTCATGCTTTTAAGGTTGAATACACGCAGGAAGTTAACAAGGCAAATCAGTATTGAAGATTTAAACCACTTCCTTTTTTGTGTGTATGCATTGATAAAACAGTTACTTTGTAATTCAACTACAGTAGTAAGCTTTGGATCTCCATATATGGAACAATGTTTTAAAACCCCTCCCCCCACCCCAGAAGCAGACTTTAAAATAAAATCCTTTCTTCACCATTTTGATGATGACCTACCATTTCCATTTGGGTACTTTTAATCCTCAATCTGTATAAAAGTTATGCCTTGCATTAAATCCTTTCTAGTTTGGTTTTTTTTTTGTCCGTACGTACGTGTGTGTTCNTTCTGAAGTAATCCCCTGTGTGCCATATAGCTTGTTCTTCAAATTGCTTGCATACAATCTCCTCATTTCTAGGAGTACTGTTTAGAAAGTTTTCAATCATTAATTTTAAATAAAATTCAACTGGATATACATTTCTAACCAGAAGTCAGTGTTATACATGCTGCATCTCTAAAATCTTACCCCGTTGAAACTGTTTAGTACTTTCTGTAATTTAGCCAGTGAATGAGTCAAATGGGGCACTGGGCAGAGTTGTCAGTGGTGTACTTGGTAATGAGTAAGAATCTTTTTATAATGGCTTTTGTTGGGATTTTTTTCGTCTTGAAGATTTTATGGGAAGGAAAGAATCCATTCAAAAGGGAGTGTGTATACTCACAGTTATACCAGTAGACAGATATTGCTGGACTGTTAATAGTGTACTGAAATTATTTTCCTTTCTATATCTCATGTTGCATGCATCTGCAATATTTTTTCATCATAACTATGTATCTTAAATGTAGAACGTGTAGTAAGAGAGTCCAGCATTTCTTCTCTGGCTTATCCCAGGTATTTTTTTAATATTTTACTTTAAAACCAAAGAAAAAAGCCCAACAAAACCCCCCAAAACAAAACAGAAAAATCTGATTTAAAAAAAGATATAAAACTGCTTGACATTGGCCATGTCTTGGTGTCTTTATTTAACCATGTAAGGATTTATACTAACCCCTGGAATATATGTTGGGATAGTTGCTCTCATTTCACTGTGAAAACTGTGCAAGAGTCTCATCCTCACGGTTCATGTGGTAATTCTTGGTTTCCTTCCCATCTCTGTATAGGTCACACATATTGCTGGCCTGAGTGGAGAGTTATTTCGTCACAGGATGGATTCAGTGATCCCGTTTATGGATTCAGTGATCCCATTTACGTAGTGCAGCACTACAGATGTTGTGTTGATGTAACTGATGGAAGCAGTGAACTGCAGTATGTGCACAGGAACGAGTAGCTAATGTGGGGAACCAAGAGCCTCATAAGGTGCCTTTGCTGCTGAGGCTAATGTAATGTGCGAATATATCCTCAGCCACCTTGATAGTACTGAAGGATTTGAGTTCTGTATAGAGTTCCAGTCACCTTGTACTAGGCTAGTGCTCTCTGACATCTATTTTGTAGTGTTTTTCAATCTAGGGCTAATTGCTGTAAAGCAGATTTGCTGTTTCTTGAACCACAGATGTACTTGAATACATCACTGGTGGTTCAAATCACTTAGGTTAATAGGGTCCTGTCTGACATAATTTTAGTCAGGATTGTGAAGCTGTATTTGGAAGGCATCTTCTTCTCCATATACTACACCTATCCTGGTGATAATTATGATAGGGAGACCTCTGAGTATGAATGAACTATATGTACCTGAGCCTTTTATAATGTGTGACTTCAGAACAGGCCCTTCTGTAAGCATGTATACACTTAAGTGAGCACCAAGGCATTGACCAACTGGTAAAATTTGGTAGCAAGCTAAGTAGAGGGCGATATTATGTTTGGAATAGGTGGCCGCTGACCAAGGCTTACTGGAATTGAGGTGGGGGCACCGTGATGTTAAAGTTCCAATATTTTGAGGAAGGATGAAGGAAACTTGGAGTGGTGACAGTGAACAAGAGGTGATGTCTAGCACTCCGATGTCTTGCCTTTGAGAAACCTGCGCGTCGTGACTTTAACAGTGTCTTGCTCTTCTAGATGCTTTGGCTTTGGTATAAATCCTGTTTTACAAAAGCGTCCTTGAAATAGAAGAAGTTTTTTTTATCTCTTTTGAAAATTTTTATTGTCTACAATGTCTAATCAAGTTCCATCAAGGAATGTATAGCAGCAGCCTTTAAAAATATGGCTGTAATATTAGTCTCTTATAGTCAAACGATCTAGTTTAGAGATCATCTTTGTACAGTTCTTGCAGAAAGGGCAGCTATGTCTTAACCACAAAAACTTACTTTATAAAAATTTAGGTTATGACTAAATATTCCTCTGTGAGTCAGAATGTTTTCTTGATGCTAGCATCTGTAATATTTTTCATGGAAACATCTCAATACTTAATTTTTGCCAGAGATTCTCACTGCTTTTTTTAGTATGTTTGTTTTCTTTTAGTGGGTTTTGTGTTTAGTAATAGTTAATTTACTGTGAAGTATATCAGAAGGACTCAAATCTGGTGTTTTATTATGCTTTACTATAGGCCATTACCTTATATTTTTCTATCCCCAGAGTCTTTAAGTGGTTGTTACCTTCTCTGCAGATATTTCCAGTTAAAAAAAAAAGGGCGCTGATTATAAAATAAGCAAAGCTATTTTCTTACCTTGAAAAAATTGAAGCTGTAATATGAAATAATGTTTAGCTCAAAACAGTTAAAAGTATGTCTAGATTCTACTCATGCATGTTTTAGTAAGATTTTTAACTGATCACTGAAACTGACTTATTTAAATGCATATCTTTAATTATTCTGTTATTGAAAAGATAAGTTGAAATTTGTTTTTGTTTGCAGATAAAGCCACTTGAGTGTGCTGGCAAGTTACAGAACAGCTGTCTTCTCGAAGGTGTAAACAGAAAGGATATTCTCTACTCTTTTTTAAATGGTAAGTTCAAGGGAGCTCTTACTGAACGTATGTTGTCACTTACTTTGCATTTCTGTGAATCTATTACAAATAGCTTTGAAAACTGTGGTAAGTCCTTAAACTGAAGACCAATGATGAAGTTTGGAAACTGTCCAGGAGGTTTTCAGTTAGCATTGGGAAGGAGGTTTATATTTTTGTGATGTTGAAGCTATGCTGTATTAGGCCCTGAAACAAATGTCAAAAGCACTGCTGTCCCAGGAGACTAGCATAATTTAAACACTAATCTTATTGTGTAGAAAACAGAAATAAAATTACTTTATTCATGGATGTTCATGAGATACTGGATTTCTAAATTTGCATCTGTTAATTACTTTTACCCTGTATAATCTGTACTTTGCTGATGTGTCATCTTAGAGATTTAAACTAAATCTGCTGAGGTTAAATGTTTGACTGTTTGCCTCAAAGTGCAACGGATAATAAAAGATTTGTATTTATTGATATTAAACTAGCTTTGTGCGGAAAAATCCCCTAACCCCCCAACCTGTCTCAGCTGTGACATGCACACTACAGACTTTTAGATGTGGAATAGCTGTTGTGTTGGTGGAAGAGTATGAAAAAATCTGTGTTGTACTTCCTTCACTGTGTGATGTAAGATGTGGGCTACACTGGATGGTGCTAATGAAGGGCTACTGTCAAAGTGCAGACAACTTTGTTAGAATCTAAGTAAAGATGATTATTTTTTTTTTTAGGGGGCCGCAGCTTGTCTGCTTCTGCAGTGGGAAAGAGAAACCTTTTGAGCAGAGGAAGCACCTGGAGAGCAGGTTTGTTGTTCTTCCTTCTGAGAGCATGAGGAGGTTAAAAGTAGTATTAGCTGCTTGTAGGAGAGACTGCTTTTGTCCTGCATTGCACACCACAGTGCTGCCTTTGGCAGAAACCGCAGCCAGCCTTGCTTCAACGTCTCTTAAAAAAAGCAAAATATGCAACAATGCTTTAGGATGCTGTTGTTGACTTTGCCTGTGTCCTAAAGCTGACACTGTCTGTGATCCTTTGGCACACTTCATCTTTTCAGCTGAAATTCACATATGCTTATTTCAATTTTGAGTTCTGATTATATGCTTGGTGATACTAAAGATATTGAAGATGCTTATCAGTACATATGTTGTGAAAGAGACTGCACCTTAAGTTAGGAAAAACTCAAAGGAGTTCTGGAAAACTCTGCTATATATGCATGCATTCACAGTGCCAAGTAAGAAACTTTATTGTGAGGGATGAAGGGATGAGGAAGCAATATGGTGCACAGAGAAATGTGAAAGATATGGCAACAGCCTTTGAAGGAGAAGGATGAAAGAAAGAAAACCTGTTCTTTCCCCCATCTGCCCCTCTCACCATTGCTATTAAATGGTAAGGTAACTTGATAGTTATGTACTGAAATTGTTTGGAAAAAAGATCACTTGCTGTAAATTTCACAGGTGGAGGAAGTGTGTCAGGGAAAGTAAATGGTCTGCAAACAAGTTGGTAAACCAAACAGATGTATCAAAGACTGAAAATATGCTTCACTACTAGATTATTGGATTAGTATATTCTTACTATTTAATGAAACAGTGTGTTTTATTCCTCTTCATATATGTATTTAATGTCCTCAGGTGTCCTGTTGTCACACAGGTGTGCGTACACATGAACATGTATGCAAAGGTGTCTCCAGTAGCTAATCCATACCTGTGGTCACTCCAGCAGCTGACTTTAAGACCCCTGATCTCTGGCCCCCAGACTTAGTGACTCTTTACTAGCTGTCTTTAATCTGAAGAGAAGGAGAAAAGTCGGGGCGGGGGGGGGGGGAGGGCTTGGA
>VYXH01001130.1:108878-158269 GCA_013397275.1 Burhinus bistriatus
CTTTTTTTTTTTTTTTTAATGTTACAAGCTTAACAATTGTTATAGCACTGTATTTCAACTGCATTTCATGCTGCATGGAAACATCATTGCTTGCTTTTATTCATAGGAGGTTGTAGAGATTAGATGTTACAGGAATAAGAACCTAGGTTTAGTAATGTTTCACCTAGGTTGTATTTATTCATAAAACTTAATTATTTTGAGATATTTGCTGTTCATACTCAGCGTAGTATTATCAAATATTTTCTATTTCTTTGTGCAGGTTAAGCACAACTCATGTAGCATTTAATTGAAATGTATCTAGTGTTTATTAGTCTGAAGTTTAATGTAGTTGAAGGGAATTTAAAGACAGAATGCTGAATATACTTGAAAATAATCAGCCTCTGATTTTTTTTTTAAATATTAAAACCTAATTTTAGTAAACATAATAAATTCTAATTTTTTGTTGAACACTGATCATTCATGTATCACAGACTTTCTAATGCAATGTACAATTTGGAAATTCTACCTGGTCAATAAAATTACAAGCTTGTATTTTAAAATAATGATAGATTTCTACAGAAATGTAGTATTTTTCTTTTTAAACTTCTGCTTCAAAGAATTTCACTTACAATTCATAATTAAAAACTTAAATGACTTAATTCGCTTGTTTTGCATGCATAGAAGGCGTTTTCATTTTAAATCAAGTCATTCATTTTGTCACTTGGATTATAATTGTGCCTTGACTTTTTTGCTTCTCTGGATTTCCTAGTGTGTTTTGCTAATATAAATGCCTCCAAAGTTGTCAAGTTGCTCGAAATAAAATACAACTATTAGATGTTTGTGAAAGCTGCTGATTAGTTAACATGCCATCCTGCATGAAGTAGCATGCACTGGCTTTTCTGAACTTCCATTGTAATCCTACAACACTCTGCTACAAAAGTGTTTCCCACAAAGAAAGTTAGTGGGTCGTCAGGAAGGCAGAGCAAAATGCAGGGCTTGAAAAAGGACCCTGATGCTTACTAGCCCCAAATGAAAATTCACTAGACCAGCTGAAGAACTCCTTTAGAATTGCTTGTATGTGATGACGAGAAATACAGGTTTATAGTTAGTTTGGCATATAAGTGAATATGCAGCATTTTAATATGTTTTGAAGAAAGACGTTAAAAGTTATGTTTGTGATTGCTGTGTGGATAAGACTGTTCTAGTCTTTAGAAATCATTCTATTGTGAAAGCAACTTGGGTATTACTAGTCAAGGTTAAACCAAATTTATTTGCAAAGACTTTTGCCTGTGCTGTCTGACTCTTCAGTCACATAACCTATGTGCTTTGTGGCTGGCAAATTATAGCATGATTTAGTAACTTAAATTCTTGATTTAAAACAAACTGTTAAGAAAAGTTTCCTCCACATTTTCTTCAGAAGATTACAGCTTGCATTTTCCCTGAAGGAAAGCAGCTTTTCAGAATAGGAGAGAGTGTAAAAGGTAGGTTGGGCGGGAGAGAGGAGTAGTCTTCTGGAGAATGGTGGAAGATTTTTGGACTACTCAGCCAACCAAAAGCTGAAGATCGCTAATAACATAGGAGTCAATGGGGGCAAAAGTAGGATGACGGTTCCCAAATGGTCTCCTGGGAAGAAAAAAGGCCTATGAGAGAGGAGAGAGAAAGTATCCCAGAATCCTTGCGTTACAAATGTTAAAGCTAAAATGAGGTGGAACTGGTTTTGGGAGAGACTGACTTAAAACATGATAGAGAACTCTTATCACAGATTCTCATCTTAATTAAGAGGTGCATGCGTTTACCATGAGCTTTTCTTATTTTCTGTCTGATATTAGAACAGACCGAATATTTGGGCTCAACTCTATTTAGTGTGCATTTATTTGTTTTGGACTTGACTGCACAGAGTTGAGGGACTTCATACTTTTAAATTGCAGCCTGGCAAAATGGGTTTGATGTTAATACACAAGGCAGAGTAATTTGGTAAAACTGGCATCTATGCAGTGAGAGCCTTAGCATGCCCATCATGTTTTCCAAGATAGTGATATAAGTGCATCCAGAAATATCATTATCACTGTCTGAAACTGTAGGAAATTCAGTGCTACTTCAATATTGCAAATAAATGCAGTCATTGGCCTCTTTTCTGAACTTTTTCTGTGATTGGCATCATAGTAACTTCCCTTCTGTCCTACGCAGCTAGTGCGTAGGGATCTGCTTGAAGATGAGGTTTAAATCTTGGTTGCCTGTGCAATGATTAACTAAATCAGTTTCTAAATTTAACTGATGTAGTTAAATCGCTTCTTCAGCTGGGTGTAGAGTAGTCTCTTACTGCTTGATTTTTTTTTTTTCCCCCGTACATGCAGCTTATAGTTTCTGTAGATTACATTAGTATCTTAATGTATAGTTAAGAGCAATGCAAGTATTGATGGGTTTGTTACATAATTTGGTGGGGTGTATGGAAGATCTGTGTAATCATAAGATAACTTTAAATGACATTCTTTGAGAATTACAGTCAATGCGTTTGTACCTATTGTTACTCTATCAGTCCACAAAACCTCTGGTTGCCAGTGCAGTTGCACATGTTTTGCTCAGTTTGATGTGATTCTCGAACACCATCAAGCAGGGTGCCAACAACTATAGTTTTGCCTCCTGGAGCCTCGTCACAGAGGTGCCAGTAGCAGTCCTCTTTGCTCAGCAGCCAGCTGGTTACAGCGGTAGTCAAGAAACCTATTCCTCTTTGATTGTGGGATCTTGTGAGCCCAATGGGATTTAAACTAATAATTACATATCACAGGAAAATATTTTATCATCAGGATAACAGCAGTGCTGGGATGGAGGCAACTTTACAGTAAACTCACTTCAGAATTCTGCATCTTCCTTTGTTTCTGTTTAAAGAAAAACAAAAAACATCTGGGACATCAGCATTCTAGGATTTAATTTTTTTCAACTTTTCACTTCAGCATGTTTAGGTTCAGAACCTACTTGCTGGTGTTAAGAATGAACATCTGGGAAACTTTTTTGTTCAAAACAATTTAATGACAGATCAATATTGAAAGTGTTTTGGTCCAATATGCAAAATATTTTGAAGAAAACTTCAGGACTAACCATTGTGGAACTGGAATAGGAGGAAAAAAAAAATATTTTTTTGGAAATAGGTGTTGAAGTTAAGTTCAAACTGCTTTCTTCAAGTTCACGAGAGAATGCAGTGATCATCAGGATCTAGATGGTTGCCCTTTCCTGTTTAACTTCGTGAGTAAAATTAAAGCATGTTTTATCAATACTTATTGCAGTTACATATCTCTTCTTGTAAATAAAACATTAACTTGTAACGCTTCCTCATTTTTTATGTGCGGTTTGTATATTTATAGGATTAAACCATCTGCCCTTAAACTCTGTTCATCTGGTTGCAGCTACATAGCTTCTTTCTGCCTCAGCTATGCATTAAAACAGTTTAAAAATAGATATTAATGGCTCCTTATACTTACAATTTTTTTTTTTTAAAAAAAGCACTGAGAATCTTTCTTTGGAGGCAGCTGCCTGATCTGAAGCCTGCCAACATTTAGTTTGCTAGGTACATTTTCCCCATGATTTGGGGAGAAGCTGCACCTAGTCCTGAGGGTTTGTGGAAAGACTTGATGTGTTATGGGGCCTGTCTGAGGTTTCCATACTCAAATAAGAACACAGTATTTGAATAAAATATTTTACCCTGAGAGCGGCAGAGGACTTTGGGATGTCTGCGGGGAGTGGATAGGAAAGAGGGAGGAGCAACTGCCCTGTCCCATTCTTTTTGTTACTGGACACTTTTTTGAGAGTAAGAAACAGTCTTTAGAATCTGTATAAGACTAGTGAACAGTCCTAATAGAATCACAGACTGTTTTGGGTTGGAAGGCACCTTAAAGATTATCTAGTTTCAGCTCCCCTGCCATGGGCAGGGGCGCCTTTAACTTTTAGGTTCCCCTGTGTGGAGTCAGGAGTTGGACTTGTTGATCCTCATGGGTCGCTTCCAACGCAGGATATTCTATGACTTAGACTTAAATCCTCTTTCTATGACAATATTTACACCATTTCTTGCAGAAAGCTGTTATTAATCTGTCAGGTCTACTTACCACGTTTTAGGTAATCCCTTGTGCTTAGCTTGCTATTCACCTATGCAACTAAATATTGTAACTGGTCTTTGAATGCCTCTATGCTGTTTCAGTATGAAATGGGAGGTTAGCTTGAATCACTGTTTGTGTGGGTGTGTGGTTTTTGGTTTGTTGGTTTTTTTTTTTTTCCTTTGTACTGAAGCAGATTGAGTGCTCTCACTATCACTTACGTGGTCTCAGCTATAACAGAAGTAATTCCATGAACTACTTTGACTTCTTTGCTCTGGATTATGCTTCTGCTTGTTTCCAATCTGATTCCAGCCCTGGAAGCAGCTCAGCCAGGAACAGCAGCTATAACAGCAGAAATGTTGAAACAGGGAATGGAGAAAAGAATCCATTTAATTAAATCAAGGAGTGGTTAGCTTACAGCAGTCTTAAAAAACACAACTGTAAGTGGACTGGTTCCTAAGGCAATAACTGGGTTTTGCTTCTGAGAAGGAAACATAACTCATCTTGTGGTTGAAGCATTTGTTGCTGAGTACTGGTGTGATCTAAGTCCAGTTTCTAATCCTTCTGCAGGCCTTTTGTGCCGGCCAGCATCATCAAGTAGCTTTGTGCCTCTCAACTGATTGAGATGCTGCTTCTTGCCTTTCTCAAGGTTGGAGAGTAAATTTAATTTTTAGGTGTACAGATATTGTAGTAACACAGATATTATGCAACTGTACTGTAATAGGCTTTCTGATGCTATTTTGCAGTTGCAACCTTGCTAGACTTAGGCAGTCGGTTCCTCCTTCAGTGGGTTTTAGCTGGCTGTATTGCCAGGAGTATGTGGTTGACTGCCAGCTAGTGGGGGAGAGCCTTCCCCAAGTGTTAGGGGGCTGAGTGCATTATAGGGAAGGAGAGGACAGATGAAGCTCTGACTCTTGTGCACAGGGTGTCTTTGTTCCCTCCTTTCCCATGGAGCCTTCATTTGTAAATATTGGAGGGAGCCATAATTAAAAAATACTGTGTCTCAGGTTTTCAGCCTTAAGATTATTGGGGTTTTTTTAGCCAGTATTTGCCTCTTTTGCTCCACCTTGTCCTCATAAAATTAAAACAAAATAAGGGCTGAAAAACAGCAGTTTTATGTGGTAAATTAAAACAGGCATTTTAGAGTGCATTATGCTGTCGGTTTGGTTTGGATCCAGGAATATGTTTATGATGCAAATTCCCCAGTTGTGGAGTATATGAAGTCTTTTCATTTCTGATGAGTCTAAAACCAAAAGATACTCTCTAGGAGCATAGCTGATGGTGTTCAGCATCTAATGGGCCACGAGACTGGTTGAGACCTGGTTTGGAACAAATAAGCCTGCTTCCCTACCAAAAAAAGAAGTGTATAATATAGATGCAGGATCATCAGCACCAACTACTCTGTTCAGCAGGTCTCTCTGCTCCTGTTGAACCACACAACTTGCTAATGTAGTCTTTAACCTTAGTTACTGTTTTCCTAATTCCTTATGAAGTCTTTGAACATCCTCAGAGGTCCACAAGTGGAAAACCACTGATGGACGGTGCTGCTCTTTCTTGTGGGCTCCATGTATTCTGTTCAGTTTTGCTTTTATTCTACTATATAATACTGTTATACTATTTTTTTCCTCCCAACTCACCCACACTTGGCATTGACTAAAAGGAGAGTTATAGAGATAACTGTAAATCAATATGATACTTCCAAATGTTCAATGTTAGGTTCTAAAGTTTCATAGACTCTTAAAAAAGCTATGTTTACATTCTCAAGACATGTATACATGCATGTCTTGAAGAAAGACAGAAAGACTCGTGTTTACAAATGGTTCCACAAAAGATATTGAAATGCACTGATTTGAAATGCTGGAAGAGAGCAGAATTTAAAAATTATTTAGTGTTATCATTGATAACCTCTGCACCCCCAGTAATCTTAGTTAAGATTTGATGATTTTAGCTGGGGGAAAAAAAGTTACCTAAGCCACCTCTTAGTGATTGATTATGCATGGTAAGAATGCTTTTTTTTTTCCCCTCCCTTGAAGCTGGTCTCTGGAGCACTTCTACCCTGCCAGCTCCATGGAGATCTGTTGATACAATGCCAGATTTCATGGAACACAGCTTTTCAGCCTTCAAGTCTTGAAAGGGGATGTTTAGAGAAGACTAACTGCTATATTCAGTCTGAGACTCACTATAGTTTTATAGTAGCTTATTTGTCTCATAATGGGAGTTACTGTATGTGTAACGAGGAAATCTCTTTAATGCTGCAAATCAGGTTTTGTAAGCCAATGTTACTGTATCAAAACATGTTACCCTTACTAATGCCTGACGTTCATTTTAGGCTTTATTTAAAAAAAACAAACCAACACCCCCACCCCAGCCCGCCTAAAAAAACCCCAAACAAAAACAGATGAAAAAACTGAGACAAGGATTATACATTGAATTATTAGAAGTTAATGGTGGGTAGAACTTTGACATCTGAATTTGGGATGCTAGTAAAAGGGAGGATCTATCACAAAAGAGCCAAAACACCAAGGGATAGTATGTTTTATATATGGGAAGATGTAGCTGCTTTCAATCTTGATGAGCTTCATATATTAATAAAATATTAACTATATCAGATTTAAATTTTTTACTGCAGTTTTATTTGTCTTGGTATTCTTTTCCTGGTGAAAGGTATAAATGGATATCTGTTCATGTAACTTAATTTTAAAAAATGTCTTCAGTATCGATAAGACCAGGAAAAGGGGTGTGATCCATCTTGATTTCTGCGGGACCCTGTGTTACTTGCATGTGATTCAATTGGAGGGGTAAAAGAACCTCCTGTGCTGCTTATAACTGGATGTTCTACTCTGCCATATGTAACTATTACTACTTTGTTTTATGAACTGAAAAGTTATGAATTGCTAATTTCTTGGGCATCAAACATGAATGGTTTCTGTGATTAACTTGACCATTTGGAAGAGAGAGGAAGGTTACCTGGTAGAGAGAAACTGCATCATTAGTGCTCAGGTTACTGAACACTGGCAGTAGGATAGATATGAAAAGCATCCCCATTCTGGGAAAACCTCGTATCAACCCTCATTAGGCACCACAGTGAAATAACCATAATACACAAAGTTGTAGAATGCCTGGCTGCATTAATGCTGGGGCTTAATGAGGCTGCTTGTGCTTTGTGGTGTTTTTTTGGGTAGTGGATGGTTTGTGTGGTGTGGCAGGGTTTTGTTTTGTTTTTTGTTGTGTTGGTGGTTTTTTTTTTTGCTACTGCCTTGAGTGTTGTACTCTATCACTCAGTCTTTTTCTTGATTTATGCACTAGTCCTTGATTGCCTGGGACTTTGTGATACGCTGTAGTACGGTAACCACCAGAAGATGGACTTCACGAGAACAGATGGTGCACTTGGCTCAGGATGAAAATAGTTGGGAATTTTTATGTTGATTCACTTAGACTCAGCTGTTGGATTCAAACACCAAATATTTTGCTCAATTTTTCCTTAAAATGTGTCCAAAATAAATCTGTTTTTTTCCACATGTAGATTAGCTGCCACTTCCAGGTTTCTCATATATAGGGAAAGTACAGTGTTAGTGGTAGACTCATAGTCAGAAGAATTGGGAGTTGGACTAGATGATCTCTAGAGGTTCCTTCCAACTCTAAAAATTACGTGATTCCGTAATTAGGGAAATCCTGAGTTTCCTGCTGAAATTCTGTGGCAGGGGTGCGTGGGAATCTTCAGCTTGAGCAATTTTAGGGATGTTGATTTACTTTGTATTAACTTAGATCTTCATGGGCTCTCTGTGTGCTGGAAACATGTGTCAGGAAATTTCTGCCCCTGTCTCCAAGATCCTGGTTGTTCAGGTGGACATTGGATTTTCTTGACTGCAAGGTATTTTAGGGGTCGTGATACACTGTGGTAGCCTGATAAAGCATCTTTGCACTTGTTTCCCTTGGGAAGGTCTGTCCTGCCTGGTGAGAACTGGGGGTGGAGGAGGCATGTTAGGAGTCGAGACAGACAAAGATTAATGCTGAATTGTCATGGTACAAAGTGTTTTTTCTTTCACAGTTTGACCTGTGTTGTTGCTCTCTTCCATCATTGCAGTATGTCATATGTATAAAAAATGTGCATATATCTCTGTGTGATGTGTATATATCAAATACATATGTACACAAACTGTGTATATATGCATGCATGATTTTTTGCAGGTGTTTTGGTATGGAAAAGAATTATAAAAACTTAACACTCCCCTATGACATTTTAGATTTTGGATTAACTGAACTATGAGAAAACTTTACACTTCCCTGTGACATTTGAGATCAACTGCTGTGGGGAAGAAGTTTAAGAATGAATTTTTTTTCTGAAAAATGCTATTCTGAAAGGATTTTAATGGCAAACTAGATTATAAGGGAAATAAGGAACACTGTGTATTGCCATAAAATTGATATTATTGGAATGAAGTGGATACTTCATCCCTCTTGTACTGTTCCCTCGAATTTAGGATTAATTAGAGTTCTGAGAAACAAATTACTGAATTTGCTTCTGGTTTACCTTGAGGTCATTTGAGGATCTGAACGGCATGTTCTCACTGCAGGCAGACTCCTGAGGCCTTACAGGGCTGCCTTTGTCACATGGACTGTGATCCAGATGGTTATTTGGAGCACTTTAAATCCAGTAAGGCTCTGTTAAAATGGGATCAATGTAAGTCAGCAAGGCCTAGCTGCAACTTATGTTTTCTTTAAATAATCAAGGCACTTGCTGCTGATAACACTATTTGTGAAGGAGAAATGTTGGAACAAATGCACTCAAAATGGTCTCCAAGAGCTATTTGTGCATTATTGTAGCCTAAATGTTAACAAAAGACTCTTTTATAGTTGCAGACTTTTAATATAATGTTACAAGTTGTTCCAGCATCACTGTTGTCTGAAGTAGCATAAAGTATCATGTGGTAATGATTCCTGTGTTACAGAATTACTCCATTTCTGTAATACAGATAAAATGTGACTTTCCATAACTCAAACTATTAGAAGAATGTGTATTAAATATCCAAAACAGATTTAAAGTAAGCACTCGAAGATGTACAAGGCAATCATTCAAGAGACTATATTGAATGAATATGGACCATATTGAATGAAGAATCACACTTAAAATAGTCTCTCAGTAGTTTATAGTAAATTGGGAAATGAAAAGCCTCTGTGTGCCCTCTTATTTTGTCAGATGGATGAAGAAGGAATTCGTGTTTGTAGTGATGCTTTTTTGAACGTAGTCCAAAAAGATCCTGGAATAGGCGGATGGTGAACAAGAAAGAAACTTTCTTTAGGTGGGAAATGTCCTGGTATGGTTGATTTTTAGTTAAGTAATAATATTTATTAAATAGCAGTTCTCTTGGTTTTGTCACTTTAAAGTTTTATTTCCCAGTGGTATTACTATGTTAGAATAATTAAGAGGTACTAAATAGGTGGGAAGCACTAGCGTTGGAAGTGCAGAGCAAGATGTTTGAACCCTGATTTACTTTAAGGCTAGATTCATCTTAGCTTCATGGGAATACTTACCTGGTTGTTGAAAGAGTGGCCTTTAGGCATTTTCTTGGGTATCTGGGCTGCTGAGTTTGGCTATGGAGAGTGAGAACTATGTGGCTGTGTCTACACAACCAAGTCTGTACTCAAATCTGGTAAGATCCAAGCCTGATGACATCTGGAAACGTTTTGACCTGCTAGTAGAGGGCTCTTCCTGACCTAATTAGCTTGGGGTTATAACTAGCTCTCTGCTGTTTTCTGATTTTGCTCCTTTGACCTCATGCAATTTATACTCCTCACTGAATTTTACCATTTAGGTCATAAAGGTTAAAACAAAATTAGATTTTACAGGATGCCATTTTTCCAATCAGTGTTTCAGTACTTCTGAATTTTCATATGTGTAATCATTGGTTATTCAAAGTAGAAAGTGCTGAATAATTCAGCAGCCGTATGGTTCACACACGTCAAGATGATACAAAAGAGGGGGGATGGTAAATCTAAGTCTTTCTTCCTGTGCTGTAGGACAAAGCGCTGCTTCCTTCGCTTTCTTAACTCTGCGCTGAGTTCCTCCTCCTTGTTCTGGCTGAGTGCTTCTTTTCAAGAGATGGTATTTTTAGAGGGTAAATGTTATTTGAGAGGTAGACTGTATACTGTAGTAAGATATTTATCTTTTTTCTTTCACCTCTGCTTAAAAACCAAAAAGCTACCACTATATCTGTATATGCACAAGGAAAATATTTGAGTTGCTGTGCAAAACTGTTCAAATAAAATTTAAACAAGCTCAAACAAACGTGTAGTGTCTATCTTTTCAGTAAAGACAAACAAACAAAACTAAAGGGAAACAAATGGTGACTCAGTTTGGTTCTATTTGCTTGAATAGGAGAAGGGATGTTAATAAATTCTTGGAGTATAATACAGATTTCAGGAAAGGTCATATGAAGGAAAAATGTGTTTTCAGTGCAGCATAAGTACTTGCTTATTGAAACAGCTCCATTCTTAAGACAGCAAAAACTAATCAAATGCTCTTATGCGACTTGAAAAGATGTTTTTCCTTTCTCATGTACATGCATAACATTTACATGGTGTTAGTCTAGTAGTATTAGGTTGAAATAGTAAGATTGATAGTGGCAGTAAGGTTTTGGTTTTTTTAATATATAAAGGCAGTGGAACAGATGTTCAGAACGGTATGGAATATTCCTTCTTCCCCATCCCACCATCCCTTTCACACTGAGCCATCTGGAAAGGGACTATCAGCAGGATGAGCAGCCATCATGCTAAGAACAAGATTAACGTGTCGGCATCTTTTGTTGATACTTTAAACTGGTCACTGTTTGTTCAGCAGAAAGCAACAATATGAATTGTCATCATTACGTGTGTGGTTACATTATCCTCATGGATATGGAAAGAAGATGAGAAAATGTGATTTATAAAGAACAATAAATAAATTTAATGGTGTTCACTTTGGACATGAACCCATATAGGCATAGATCAACATTTTTCCCATTCAGCATGCTGTATTGATGTGACTAGCCACCTTTTACCCTCAAGCACAGTGTCAGATTATATTGTTCTGTTAAACCAGATTTAATTTTTTTGGGGGGGTGAAAGCTTCTCTACACATTTTTCCAGTCCGTGCTCTTTGTGTACTTTTTATTTTTTTTACCCTGATGTTTTTTACAGCAACAAGCATACCACGTGTGGATGTTTTCCAGTTTAATCAGTTGGATTTCTTTAGGACCCTTTAGCCTTATTTGTTTTGAGAGAAAGCATGATTAGTGTTTTGGCTTAATGAACAAAATTTTGGTTAGAGAAAGGACAGCTTATGATCAGAAATGAGAGACTGTAATCATGTGTGAAGGTGTCCTGAATCATCTGTATTCTGATACAGGATGAGTAGAAAAGGGTGGGGGGATCAGACGCTGGCAGAGTGGTTGGGTTCAGTACAGCAAGCTATTGTATTGTGCAATCTGTGAACCTGTATTAGATTTTGGGTAAGCAAATCTGTTCTTAAATAGATATCTTAGTAACATTAAGTGTACCAAGGAAGATTAAAATGTGTTAGTGAAGGAGAAATCTTATTTAAAAGCTTAACAAGTAGCTTCAGTGGGACCACATTGTTTTTCTTCCATTGTTTTGTGCTTCTTTTAATGAAAAGAATTTTAAGGACTGGGCATCTGACATTAGATTCAAGAAGGCTACTTGAGAATGAGATGCTTAAAGACTGAAACTACTACTACTGTAGTGCACTAAGCTATTCTAAGTGAGAATGTGAATCAGAAGAAGGTGACACAACTTGAACAAAGATCTTAGCTTTCAGAGGAAAGATAAGCATGAGAAAAAGAAGAAAGGTTAAAACTAGCTGAGGGATATTCTCAGCTGTTCTGAGGAAAGCTTATCCCGTGAAGAAATGAAGTGATGAAATTAAGTAAATTATTAGTGTTTTTTAAAAAGTACTTCAACATGAAAAATACAGTGTGGGTATATGTTTTCCTGTACCTTTAAAAAAAATAAATCGTAAAGCATATTTAGAAAGTATAAAGATTTAAGTGACAGAGGGGTAAAAAAACATCCAAACTAATTTACTGGCAATGTTTTTTGTGTATTTGGCAATGTGACAAAATGCTGTGAATATAAATTGCAAAATCCATTAGTTTGGACAATGACAAAACTTAATACAGGGAAAAACTGATATTCTATAGATACATTCTATATTCCATAGATATGTTTTAGTTGGACCTGAAAGAACTATAGTTGTATACCCAGAAATGGAGATAAAACAGCGCAGTAACCTCAGTTACGCTACTGATTGTATGCTTGCTTCATTAGCAAAGAGCATGAAATATTTTATTTCTTCCTTTAACAATGATGAAGCCACTTAATTGGATGAGATGTATATGATACTTTATTCTGAAGCAGGAGATGAAACTTAATCATAATCTGTCTGTACTTCATATCCTTGAAAACTGCTGGGGAAAAATGCTGGAGAAAAGTTAGTGTTGGGATTGTAGTTTTGCAATAATCTCTATTGGGAAGAAAAAATTTAAAGCAATCGCTCAGTCATGTTCATTGAGACATGCTTATTAAGCAGTGCACTATAGACACAAGTACTTATATGGAAGTTGATGAGACCTTTAATACTGTTACAGCATGGTACATGCACAAATATCATCTTGAACCACAGTCAACGGGTAATGCAAAGATGGGGTTGTAGAACAAAGGCAAAAAAAAGTCATCCAGCAAGGTTTAGAGAAAACAAGGCAAATTTCTGACCTGTCTTCAGAGTTGCTGATAATGTTGTAAAACCTCTTTTACACTACAGTCTGTACTTTCATAGAAAGAATAGCTATTTAATTTCAGGTTAAGTCATTCTCAGGACTTTTTTTTCATGCATTAGTGAATGTCATGTTACGTATGCTTGTTTAGAGTTAGTGCGAAATTCTTATGAGAACTAAATTTATTAAGGTAATTGCAAATGTAAATGTTCAGTGCTGTAGAGATCCATTTACTTTTTTCTCTCACAACTTTTAAAATTAAATTTCTGAATTAATATCTTCACCTTTTAATGGTTCTATAAACTTTTTGTGTTGCAGATCTACAGTGTTAGCAGAGGTAACTGCCAACTCAAAATTTTTGTTATCCTTCTTACAGGGTTTTTTGGAGATGTGGAGGGTTGGCTAGGGAAACATAGGTCCATAAAATATATTTACGTTGTAAATAAACAAAACCAAACACCATTCCCTCCCCTGTTGTCCTTTCTGTTGTCATTGCTTAATGTCTTGAATTTCCTTCATAATATCACTGGACCATAAAATCTGCCCTGAAGGGCTCAGCACAAACAAAAACCCAGTCAAATAAAAAAAAAGAAAACAACGCTCTTAAGTTGTTGAACCTTCAGAAATAGCTCATTGCAACAGACATTAACATAAAAGCTCTAGTAAAGAAACAAAATTGCTTTAGGGATTTCTGTGCCCATTTCAACACTGCTAATACTCAGGTTGGTATGACGTGAGAGGAAGATCTGAAGTGGTGGTCTGATGCTAAAAAGAAAAAACCCATTTTCATTCTAGCCTTGACTGTCGGGCTGTTCAGGTAGATCAGGAGGAGGATCTGGGAAAATGGCATTGATAGAGTTGGCTTTATATTAAACTTTAGCTATTCTTTTGAGATGGGCATTTTCTAGGCATTTCACTTTACATGTAGTGTCTTGTTGAAAGATAAGAAAAAAATTGTTCCTGATCTTTAGTTATCCTTAACGAACAGAATTCTATTAGACACCGTACATACTTCTAACGAACGTCTGCCCTTGCTTCAGCAAACTCAGTATCAAAATCAAGAGAGTTGCATTAAAAATTAGGAGAAACATGAAAAAAATGTATATTGACTAATAAAATAAATACACTGTTTGTCCCTTAAATTGGGATATCTCTAATGGAATTAAAGTGCCTTAGTACTTAAAGCGTAATTATGGTGTTTAGTAAAACATCATTATTTTGATATTTGCTCCATAGTAACCTGGCTGAGAGAGGATAGAACTAGAATACCTAGAAGAATAACTTAAATAACTAGAAGATATTATAAAAATTAGTTGCCAATAATCTTGTTTCGATGCTTTTTGATAAATACTGAATTATTCGGGAATGTTGGAGCAGTGTTATACCGTAACTGATGGCAAAATATTTTATATTCTTTTTCAGTATACAAAATGTTGTTTCAAACTTTGGTTAGAACGAAGCCAGTTTAAAAAAAAAAAAAAAAAACATCAATCCTGCATCCCTGGAGTCTGTGTTAACACCTGTACTTTAAACTCAAGAGCTCAGNGCACTCAAACTTTAAGAAGTACAGAGGAATAACATTATATGGATCATGAACTTAAAATAATGATTCCCAGATTATTTGCTACTTCCAGTGTATTTTTTAAGTTGTTACTACTGAGGAAGAAGTAGATGATGTTCACAGATGATAAATGGGAAAGGTTCCCAAACATCAGATTCCTAGTCGTCATCATTTAGGCTAAAGGAAAAACAGAAAGGAACATGAATAAAGGCATGCGTATTCCTTTCCTTCCCTTGAGTTAAGAGAATAACAGTGTCTGCTATCCATGTAGCCCCTCCTTTGTGTTTTGTAGTGAAAGGTGAGGGCCTTTGGAGGACAAGGAGATCTGTGGTAATACTGACTCTGTGGGGAAAAAATGGGGATGGAGGGCATCTACAAAACTAGTGTTTGGGGTCTTTCATCTGTCTGCTTTCCCTTCTCTTCATATTTAGCACATAAATAAATTTTGAAGGTGGGGTGATTGCAGACTATCTAGAATTACAAACTTGAATAGGAAAATGGGCAGTATTGCCAAATTGTGTCCTGTTCAGAGATGGAAATTCAGCCTGTTGAATTGAGTAACATTAGTTATGGGAAAATTTAACTGCCTGTCAACTTTTGAAATGTTGAGATGCCCTAGGCATAGAAACAGTGTGATTAGGAGGTAGTGTAACTTGATTGTGGGGCTAGAGGTGAGGAAACCAACAGTATTTCTCTGGTTTTGATGCGGTGAAATTCAGTTCTAGTTCAGACGCGGTGGGTGCATAGCAGAGCTTACACATGAGGTATTTGAGCTCACTGTATCCTCCTCGTATCTATGTATCAATAGATGCAGTGATTTAGTTGCTCTCTAGGTTTCTGCTGAACTCTCAAGAGGGACACGGACACTGAGCTCATATATATGTAGTCATACAAATTTAGGTGCTTAATTTTGAATGGACTCCCATCTGCTGTATCACTTATGACAAGCTGCATATTCAATCCATCTCTTGTTTTTCTTCTCCATAAGAGAATTATAGTAGTTTTTCTCTTTTTATATGGGTCTGTGAGATTCATCAATGAAAAGCTCTAAAGCTCCCTGAAAATAATAGAATATACTCAGGGAGAATTTAGGATGGATGTATCGAAAGCTCTTTTTCATGGGAAAAATGTTCAGCTTTGTTATATTTTACTAAAGGCTATGAGAAGAAACCTCTTAAGAGCTTAAAAAATGGATTGAACAATGTCTTTGAGAAAATGTAATAAGGAAACATTCACAAGTAGAGGGGCTGTATGATGAATTGGCATTCGTTTCGTGGCATAAAGAACTTGTAGTATTAAAGGACCATGAAATTCAACTACATATTTTTAGTGCTACTGTAAATTACAGTGTGTTTTTTGGGGATGTGAAAGGGCAAAAGGCAGGTTTGGGGAACAGCTGGTGCTTTGAGCTTTTGCCAGTTGCTCAAATACTTGAAACCCCAGCTTGTCTCTTATAATAGCAGTGCTCCACTGTTGTTTGGAAAGATTGTACATTGTGTTTGTTGTCTTTCATGTTTGTTACTGTATATCTGCTTTCTACTTGATTTTTCTAAAATCTGACTTGCCGAGACAACGTCCAACTTCCTACATGCAGTTTAACAAGCTGTTGTCCAGAGGAAGGTGGTCTGAGCTGACCTGGAGCGATACGCCTGCAACTGCAGGGGAAGTGAAAGAAAAGCAAAAATGCTTTGATTATCTCTTTCTGTACCCCACTTGCCTCTACAGCAATAACTACTGGGATGAGTGCCTTCTAATGTTAAAACAAAAGGCAGTCATGCAAGTTGTTATGAGGGGAAAATATGGAAGAAAAAGGGAAGCAAGAGTACTGAGGGAGCATGCCTAATGTGAATTTTTAATGGGCTGATCTAAGCTAATTCAAGCTTCTGATGTCCTGTCCTTTCAGAATGTGCGTGGAAATCAAAGTAGGTTAGTGGTGTGGTTGCTGATGCCTGTAGGGTTTGGAGAGCAGCGTCTGTCTGTGCTCCAGTCAGTGTTCAGCCAGATGTTGTGTCCGATCCACGTCCAATGAGGCATGCATGGATTTAGTAAGATGTTAAGTGGCATCTTACTCTTCTTCCCCTTTTGACTCCTGCTCCCATTTTTCTGGTCTGACATTAACGCCTCACACATTTCTAGTGCAGCCAGTTACGTATATGCAGTACAGCAGCTTTCTAGATCCTTCATCTCTTGTGCCAGAAGGAGCTGATGGTTTAAAGCCATCTGTGTCAGGCATAGGTGGCTCCATGCAGGGAGAAGAGTTGGACCTATTTATCCTAGCTGTAAGGCTATGGCTGTATTGCGTACTTAGCCAGCCATATAAGAAAATGATCAACTATGATTGGTCCCAATCTTCTGAACTGATACAATTTTTGAAAATAATAACAACTTCTCTGCCTTATATTTTCCATTTATTTGGGGATAGGAGCAAAAACAAGTTGTTACTTAACCTTTGTGTTGTAAAACTGAGTATGATTTGCCAATTTCCAATGTGTTTAATACAGTGACAAAGTATCCACAGTTAATCTTGTCTAGTAATAAGCTGGGACTGAAGTGTGACTCGAAACAGGTGGAAGACAAATTGGGAAGACAGTGGAACTGCCATTGCCAAAATTTTATTTTTTCCCTGCACCTGGTAATGTACTGGCCCCCAGCCTGGTTGAGCCTGATGAAGCCCCTTATTTTGCCTTGATTTCTTGTTTAACCTGCTGTTACCTATATTTTGAAAATATTTTAGCCTAACTTCTCATGAATTTTCTTTGAGAGATTAAGTTCGTCTGGTTGTGTGTGATGAAGAAAAGGGTGGTAGTGCTTTAGTGGCAAGGACACAGTAATAAGAGCTTTTTTACTGCTTTTATTTAAGACGGTAAATAAATATGAAGAACAGGTGTGTTTCTAATAGGCAAAAAGAAAATTTTGCAACACGGTGATAACTGCCACCGTTGCTATCTGGTAGTTAAGTCAGAAGTTTAAAAAAATATTGTGTGTGGTTTAAGGCTGAATAGGTCTGTAAATGTTTGATTCAGATAGTTGAAGGTTTTAAATTAGAAGAAACTTACAATTGCAGTTGCGGGCTTCCCCCCACCCCACCACCCACCCCTGATCAGGAGCAGTTAATGCATTGCTTGATCTGTGGCATATATTTATTCATCAGTGTTCAGTTTGTCTTTTGGAATTAAACTTCACACTGAAATGAGGTGGATACATAATAATTTAAATCAGGTATTCACAAATTAAACTTGTTTTTCCCTCCACTCTCAGCACTGCTATGTGTTTTTGTCTGCTCTGTAAAGAAATAGGATGTCTTGGGTCGGTCTGTCTCTCCCCTACTAGCTCTTGAACACATTGGACCATTTCATAAAGAATTGATGAGAAAAGGAAAAACTCAAACTGCAGTTGTATGTTTTCTTCAAATTAGCTTTTTATAGGCAAGGAAGAACATGGTGCGGGGAAGGGACTTAAATTAGTGCTCCTGGTGAAAAGCATTTTGATTATACTCAGTGTGGTGGGTTTTTCAAAAGGTAGCAAGCAATTAGCTGGGTAGTGTGCAGCCAGCTTCTGACTTGCCCCAGCGCATTGTGTAGGGTGGTGGGGAAAAGTCAGGTAAACTGCAGAAGAGAAGAGGGGGGCCAGCTCTGAGAATGCCAGACAGAAAGCCATGGGAAAACAGGCTTTATTTTGCTGGTCTTCTGGTCTTTTCATATGAGAATTTGAGTAAGACCAGTTAAAAAAAAATAAAATTGAGAGTATGAACATGCGTAGCAAAACACATTCCCAGTTCTCTTAAAAAAGCAAACAAACCAACCCCCCACAACTCCCAAACCCAGTAGAATTGTAGCCTTGTTCACCAGAGTGTTTTACTGATGAATTGCACATAAAAATTAGTTCCAAGGAAACACAATTTTGAGGTGTCTAGTCACCCACCAATATTTCAGGAATTCTGTTGTCATAGTTGTAGGGAGTCTTTATGCCTTTAATTTGTACAACAGTGTTGTTAATGTTACAGAGAAAAACAAAAATTGTAGCTTGTGTGTTGGAGTAATACTAAGATTTGAAATTGGCTGCTTTAGCACTGATTTATGCTCCTATTAGTTTACTTATTAATTATGTTTATGAACATTTTACTGCACAGTGAACTAATTCCTCATAATAACTTCTATTTCATAGTTGCAATGTGCTAATCTGTTTGGAGTGTGATGTTGCTCTTCAATAGTTGTGAATTTCCATTTTTTACCTCTTTTTGATCAAATTCAGAAAACTGACTGCATTGGATATTAACTAAATGCATCTCTTTGTAGAGGAATATGAAAACATAGAACAGAAACAACAAGCTTTTTGGTCTAATATAAAATAAAAATTGTTCCTCTCATACCTCTGATGTATTGTTTAGAATTTAGTAAACTCAGCTGGCCTTAAACTCTGACATATTTGAACAAACTGTCTCATATTAAGAGAGATGTGAGATAAAATTCAAGACCACTATTTAGAAGTCATGAGCCTATTTCTTGCTGGCCTGTTCTGAAATAATCTTCCAGTTAAATAATTTACTTTTTGCTAATTGCTTAAAAGTTGTTAATTTTTTAGAAATGTTCTTGAGAAGAAAATATTTTAAACCTTCAGGGGGAAAGTCATTACAAAGATTACTATACGACATTTGAAGAGCAAAAGGTTCTTTTTAATTTACTAATGTGATTTTAATGAGAGAAATTGAAAGATTACTTTAATTGCTTTAGTGCAATAAAAAAATAAATTTTCAGTTAAGTCTTTTCCAAATGAACTTATGTCCTTGGTAACACTGTAACTTCTCATTCCAGAAAATTTCAGTGCCACATGATCTTTAAACAGAATTATTATTCATAAGTAGTGCATGGACATTGAATAGTCAGTGTTTAAAAAAGCTAATCAAATTGACTCATAATTGTGTTAATGCCATTTTAAAGAAAACTGCTTAAGAACTTTTTATATTATATGCTCTCATTTCCCTTTTGGGGGAATTCTGTCCGACTTGGGCATCCTTGCTCTCAAAGGTGCTCTCCGCAGGATAGTGTTTTCTATGCTATTGTGCCCTTTTGTGATGCTTTGAGATCTCTTTTTGTATTTGTTTTCCCCATCCTAGTCTCTTCTGTTTTTCCAAGAAAACCAGTTCTGACAGCCTTTGTTTTCTCAGATGAATGTCTTCCTGCATCTGCCACGCTCTCAAAATCTGTTCAATACGTGCTCTTACTTCATTCAGCACCACCTGCGGAAAACCATCTTCTTCCTCACATTGCAGCTTCTTCCTTATTCTCACCCAGCCTTATTTCTGTGAGGCCCTTGCCCTTATCTGTCAGATGAGTTTATCATTTTGACTGAAAACCTGTCAGAGCAAGGGTGGGTCAGTGTCTGATGTAGTCAGGGGGCTGTAAGGCACGGACAGTCCAGCCCGTTGGTGGCCAGCTTGCAAAGGCAGAGAGCCAGCTTGTTCCAGACAGCGATTTTCCTGCTGCTCCTGTGGGGACTGCCAGTTTTTTATAAAGGCAAATGTGCACTAAAGTGCAGTAATTCTGTTACTGGAGCACAGGTCTGTGTAGACAGTAAATCTTACACTTTTTGCCTTGGATTTGGTGTATGTTATCTTCATGGACTGTATCTTCTGGGCTTATCTGCAGTGCTCTTGTCATGTTCTGGCTTGAGTGCACGACTCCAGTGCCTTGGTAGGAATTGTGTGGTATGTTATGGCAGGAATGCTGAAGCAGGTGCTTTAAAAGAGGAAAGGTGAAGTGTATTTTGTAGGGAAAAAAAATAAATGTGTGCTAGACAGATTCATAGCTCTTAATTTCATTTTTGTAAATATAATACATATTTTTCTGTAAATTCCAGGTTGTGAGCCATGCCTTTGGTGAAAAGAAACATTGAACCGCGGCATCTCTGCCGAGGAGCTCTGCCAGAGGGAATTACCAGTGAATTGGAATGCGTAACGAATAGTACCCTTGCTGCTATCATACGCCAGCTGAGCAGCTTAAGTAAGTATCTGTAACTTCCTGCAAGTATTTGATTCCTGATGAAAAACTGAATAAATGAAAAGCTTTAAGATGATACAGGACATTGCTACCTATGTAATATAATAATATAATGATACTTCATTGCTTTTATGCTCTTCTATATTTTGATGTGTGTACAAGAGCCTCTCTAAGATTTACAAGTATAAAAACACCAAACCAAACAAACAAACAGAAAAAAACAACAAAAAACCAAATCAGACCAACCAACCAAAAAACCAAAACACAAACAGAACCCAACAAAAAAACAACCAACCAAAACATTATATCATAGAAAACCAGGAATTTTTCTAAGATGAGGTAAATTGGTGCAAGAAACAAGGCTAGCACTTGAGTTATTCTTGGCTTGCAGTTGTACAGGATGAAGCCAGTAAACTCTTCTGCCTCTTGGCATCAAATGACACATTTGACTGACATTTCAGTTTGTTTTAATGTGCTAATATTTCTTAAGCCTTTTCTTTGTATCTGTGTGTGATTGATTCATATGAATGAAATTATGCACATACATCAAAAGAATGGCATTCACTGAACAAAGCTGTAGGCTTCTGTTGGGCAAGCTAGTGTCAGCTCCATACAGAGCTGACAGTACAGTACGTACACCTGTTGACACCACAACTAGCAATTCTAGAAGCATGCCTGGAGTGCTTGCAATAAGAATACTATTTCTTAATGAATAAGAAAAGAGATTTCTTCAGAGAGTGTTTAACAATCAGCAGCTGTTGTTTGTGCTGATAACTCTGATCCTGGAAAAGAAATTTTCACTTCATCAGTTTCTTCACTTTGTAAATGGTTTAAGAATGTAAGAAAGTCTCTGTAGAGTTTCGACTATGAGTCCTACGAAGTCCGGTGTTCAATTTGTAATGATAGGAAATAGCCTATGCTTAGGTAAAGAGTACAAGAAACACAGCATGTTCCCCTTTCCAGTTGTCAGTGATTCAGGGATTTTCTGAGCTGGCAGTCCATCTGAATCTTCCTATGTAACAAGCATTTGTAAACCTGTCACCTGTCGAATTGCTTAGATGTGTTCAGATAGGGATTACACTGTTTTCTTGGCCAGTCATCTGTGGCAGAACATCCCGCAATAGAAGCTGATCTGTTTCTTCCTTTTGATACCTTTTGGTTCTTGAGTTATGAAAAATAATGAAAAGTGTTTTCATCTTGTGTATTTCCGTAATCATCTGTGATTTTATTAAGCTTTTATCACGTTCTGCTAGTGATATCTTTTCCAGGTTGGAGTGTCCTGATCTGTTAGTACTCTTTTTGGATAGAAACCATTTTGTATTTCTGATCATTGTTATTTCTGCTTTGGACATGTAAGTTAATCTGTTGGGGTTTTTTTAAGGTGGAGTGTTGAGGACTTCAGATCATAATCAAAACAGACGACTTCTATTTTATCATTCGTTCCCTAAGAATTTATAAAATTTTGATTGCTGCTAAACATTGAGTTGATGTTTTCAGAGAAGTTTCCAAGTGATTCTCTGATCTTTCTTGAGCACTAGCTGCCAATTTAGTGTCTAATGTTATTTATAGTTAATTTGTGTTTGTATTATCATTGAGTTTCATTTACTGTTTTATCAGGCAATTGCTCAGTATTGACATCCTTAAGTTTCAGAAAACTGAGAAGAATGACTAGTATCTCCTAAATACATTCAAGTATATCTGATAAGACCTCATTTTGGTATTGTACAATGATTGCCAGAGTGTGGATAATACCCTTTTCACTTGTCTGACTTGCTAGGAATGTCTAGCTTTCATTTCTCCAGATTTGGTCTTGGGGCTAATCTGCCTGTTACACTGCGTATGTAGATCCTCTTATGATTGTTGCTGAGGAACTGGCTACTTACACAATCCATATCCTGCAATTTTCCCTTGGCGGATTTCTCGGATCATCAGAAGTCTCTGTAGACAGCCCTAAAGTACTTTATTAGTGTCAAGTTAAAGATCTATGCAAATAAATGATGTGTCCTTTGTTTTGACAGATGAATACATGGTATTTAATGAATGAAGTCTACTACCAGGCTTGTCCACAGTCTAAAATCTGTCATGTTTGCAGAGGGTTTTTTCTGCAGACAGTGTTTGTTTTGCCTGTGTTTCAAGCCAACCAGGAGCAAGGAAATGATCGTAGAAAAATGCTGTGCTGGAGCTAATGTAGTATGTCCTGCTGACAGCATCAGAGCTTGTTGGTGTTCCAACAGCTTGAAGCATAGAGAGAGCAAGTACTGGTCTATCTTGCAGTCTCACTGTTTTTTAATGTTGCACTGCAAGTTCAGCGTGGATTTTAAAAACTGGCAGATCTGTGCTTTTACGTACAAATTTGGCTTGCTTCTGCCTCTACTCTTTTCAGGAGACGTGAACAAGTTCCTATCCAAAAGGAATGTGCTCTCAGTGGAGCTTTTTTCTATTATGTCTTCAGATTTGGCTTTGTTTGCAGCCAGCTGGCTTGGAGCACAGGCAGAGTGAGCAGTGTTCTGTATGAAACTGTGCACTTTTATATAAGGCAAAAGCTTGACTAGGGGATTCCACTGCACTTTGGAGGAGAAGACTCTACTGGGGGGAGGACTGGGAGCATTTGCATCCCGTACCTGTAAGTACCATGATACTTTACCTAGTAAATACAGTCATGTAGCAAAGGCTCTGAAGAAGGCTTCCACAAAATATTCCCTTACTTCTGGCAGTGGAGTTTGGTCTGATGGCTGCAGGACTCCAGCCAGTGAAAAAAGCTGCTCTCTGCAACAGGATCTGTTGCACCATGGTTTTGTTCTGGAGTTTTGCAGATGCATATATATGGGGAAGAAATAAATTACATCTGATTGTTGTTAAAGACTAAATATTAAAAACTGTATACGTACTTCTTTATTGAGCTTTTCTTAATTAGATTTCAGTCTGTACACTGACATACTCGTGTTTCAAGTTGCATTACCACTTCTTCTGTAAATATTTTGTATTTTTGTATCTTTGGCTTCTCCATTCATTCAGATAATACCTGGCAGCCTGAAATCATAGTTCTACATGGGTATAAACCATCTGTACATGGGTACAGAGCTACTTTCTTTGACTCATATGCAAGTGATACCAAATGTTTTTTGCTGTACAACATAAAACAGAGAAAGTGTGACCTGTGGGGACTTGGGAGCCTTTCTTTTTCACACAGAGACCAATGTCCACCAGCTTGCTTCCTAATATTTTCTTGGGTAGATTGGCCATTGGCTCAGAGTTTCACTAGCCTGCATGCAGGCCTGAGCACATTGCATCCATCTTTGTGTGACTCTGCTCTTTACCACTGCTGAATCAGGTTGAGTTGGGAAGTTAGCTTTTTTGGCATTAGGTATTGTGCTGGAGGTACTATGATGAGGCAGGTAAGAATCAAGACCTGGTCAGTAACAGCCTACCACTTTTGCTTGTTTAAAACAAACAAACAAAAAGCGGGGGAGGGGGAATGATAACTCTAATGCTAATTAATCCAGTTACAAATGCGTGATGAAATGGTCATGTCCTGGGTGAATTCCAATTTACAAAACGCCACCTAGTTCTGCAGGGTGTTTCAGTCCTTACCTAGGACCCTGAGGGGAGCATTAGTGCAGTGCTCGCTCCCTTTGGGGCAGCCTGAGTGTCATTTTTCTTTCAGTATCTTGTAGAACTGACATCTGAATGCCAGGTGATGACATTGTTCTACCTTTTCTCTTTGATAATGCATGTTCGTGGTGTAAAAAATGGTAACCCTTTTAATGCTGTGTAAATCTATTAACTTGAATGTGTTTTTCCATGTACTTGGGCTGTGGAACAACGAATGCAAAGGAAAGCTGTACTTCTTAGGCTCAAATATGTGAAAGGAAACTAGCCGAAGTAATAAACACTGTTGGGTTTCCAGTCTTCAGACAAGCCAGCACCATTGTTGAATTCCTCTTCTGTTACAGCGCTGAGCATTTTGACTGCTGACAAAAGATACCTTTGGGGCAACATACTCAATGCGTTAATGCACACCTTTTTATGCAGTATGTGAAAATCAATTGTAATTAATTCAGGTGGTGTCTAGCCTTTGCTAGAGATGTTACAAATTGATGTGGCAAGGTGATGTTTCATGTAATTATTGTAGAACTTGCGTAGAGGTATTGTTTCAATTATTTGTGAAATACTGATAATGTCTCACAATGCTTGGGAATTTATTTTGTGAGCAACCAAATATACAGCTCTATGAAGATGACCTGTGGAAGTGCTAGAAAGAGGCACTTCTGTAATTGACATAAAAACCTATTGAGAGCGGGGATTTGGTGAGGCAGCATCATGACTAAATTTCCCCCTCAACTACTTCAGTAGTTGGAGGGAGCCTTAGAAGGAAAGACTACGTAATTCCTTTAGTGTTTTTTTTTAAATTAATATTTAGGTTGCCTGTGTGTTGGGAAGCACCTCAGGTTTTTAAATGACTGTTTTATAGTACCAAAATCAGCTCTTAAGTTGAAAGGTACATGCTTGTAACTTCACATATTTTTTTTTCTGTTTGTTTCTTATTGTTAAAGATCTAATAAAAAAGATGGTAACACAGAAAACACTAGAGAAGTATTACCTTATTTCTAAAACTTACTGCATCACATCAATCAGAATCGCATGTTCCAGTATTGCTTTACCATGTCACTGTTTTTACTGACAGAAGATTGACAACCTGTCTTTCCCTTGTTTCAGTGGCAGGTGTGTTTAAAAAAAAAAAAAATAAAATTCAATATTAAAAGAAGTATGTTCCCACAAATCAACTTTATGACTTATTTTGCCTTCTGAAAGATAACTGACAAGCCCCTGTCTGCTTGACTTCTCTAGGGGTGATGTGCTTAATATTAGAATGCGGCAGTCTTCCCTCAGCAGGCTGATTTCAATATATTAACATAAACTAACAGCCATTAAAATGTATTGATGTTTTGAGCTCTGAATACTGGTGGCTGAAGAACGTAATACTTTATTTAGCTGAAGAGTTGAAAAGCTTCCTTGTTCCATAGATTGGAATAACCTCTTCATTTGCAGCAACTAAATCAAATGGGGGTTGTAATTGAATCTCAACTAGCTGCTAGGAAGCACTTAGAGAACACTGCTAGTGTGAAGCTGGTTGAACATTGGCACGGGTTGCCTAGAGAAGTTGTGGAGCCTCTGTCCTTGGAAGTACTCAAAACCGAACTGGACACAGTGCTGGGCAACCTGCTCTGCTGACCGTGCTTTGAGCAGGGAGCTGAACTAGATGATTTTCAACCTCAACTATTCTGTGGTTATCTGACTTCTGTTTTGGAGGGGGAGGACGTTAGGAGCAGGTAGGCAGCTCACTTTGCCTATCCACCTTCCACATACATGCGAAGCAGAGCTTGAATACACCAAAATATCTAACATTTTGCGTTAGCTATTGGCAGATCTTAGGTTTAGTGAGAAAAATCTATTACTGATGAAGTCCCCACTCAAAGCAAGGCAATCAAATTTTTTTTTTTCATTTGTAATTCACAAACAGTGCTTTCAGGTGGTGTTTTAGTGGTGGTGTCCTCTTCTCTCCAAGAAAAGGGCAGATTCTGTTGACTTCCTAAGTGTGGCTGTTTTTAACTTTGAATTATGGTCTCCAGATGTTCACAGGATGGCATCTTGACTAAAATTTTAATTATATCTGTACTTTCCTTTGTAGAATATTAAGGCTAGTTATAGGATCCAACTTAAAATGTCAACCATTGCTGTTCTTCTGGATGTTACTGTCATTTAGGTCATTAATACATATTCCATAAAGTTCCAAGTATTAGACAAAGTTTCACTTTCCCCCTCCACTCCATTTCTGCTCTTCAGACTTATCTTGATACAGGTCATAACAAGAGTTTAACTCAGAAGTAGGATTTTAAAATTTATTTTTGTTTAAAAAGCATGGTTAAATACAGGAGGCAGGATTTTGCTTTTTGCACAAAGAACTGATGGAGTGCTGATGTCTTGAGAGGAGTGTTGGCTGCAGAAATAGTGGAGGGGGAGATCTTAAATGAAGCAGTGTATCTGGGTAGGAGGGACTGAGAGACAAGTAGGTGCAGTACTGTCAGTTGAGCGAGTGGGAACAATTTGTTTGGGTGGAATGTGAAATTTGTAGGGGAAGTTCTGGGGCAGGAGAAGTGTTAAACTGGGGATTCTGATCTGGAGTGGTTGAGAGGTTGAGACTGGGGCAGAAGGAGAGTTAAACTCTGGATGAGAATGCCTAGGACTTTGGGAGGTGGGAGGTCTAGGAAAGGAATGGACATGCACAAGGATCTGTGAACCAAGAGGGTCCACGTGGGTTTACCATGTGGCACTGCTGTCTGCTGTAGCACTTCTAGGGTAGGGCCTGAGGCTGCAGATCTGAACTGGACTATCTGCTGTCATAGTGATTGAGAAAATAAGACAGCTGAAAGGGAGGCTAAAAAGGTTGTAGGCTGCTCCTTTGTGCTCTATCAAGTCCAGGCTGGCTATGGGTAAATGTGGTCAGTGCCGTGTTACTCAGTCTCTCAAATTACTTCAGTGACAGAGCAACATGTACATAGTGAGCATTTGTAGATGTAAGCGGGCTGCCTTTGCCTTGTGTGAGGATCTTGGTTTTTATGTGTTTCACTTTGCCTTCATTTTGATGTTGGCTTTTGCTCATGCTTATAATTAAATCTTAATGACTATGGATTGCAAGATTTTAAATTTCAAAATTTACTTCAGAAGCTTTTATGGACAGCAGTAACGTTGATGGGCCTTCATTTTCATCACAGAGGCAGGTTTTAATGATCAGTTGTGTGTCAGTTGACAGTAGTTCAGCTACATACGGATTAACATTTGAAAGTCTCTCTGTTTAAGTAGAAGACTAACCAGAAAGTCCAGAACAGACGTCAGGCAGTATTTGCGGTATATTTTGAGATTTTGTCCAAATTCATTGCCCATAATTTTGGTGAATGACAAACTGAGCTCTTATAATCCTGCAGCTACTGTGTTTTGTTAGAACTTAATGATATTGAAGCCATTTGTCTTGTATTTTGTAAGCCCTTAGCAAAGGGATTTCCCTGTATATTTTCTTACACAGGCAAACATGCTGAAGACATATTTGGTGAATTGTTTAATGAGGCCAACAGCTTCTACATCAGAGCAAATTCCCTTCAAGACAGAATCGATCGCCTTGCTGTCAAAGTTACCCAGCTGGATTCGACAGTAGAAGAGGGTAGGTAATTGCATGAAAGCATTGAGCCAGAAGCGATGTTGACAAGACCACAGTATTTAATTACACAACAATCTCTGTCTTTTCAAAGTAATCCTGAACCGATATTTCATCTTGTTTTTTTCAGTAAGGCAAGCTGGGGAGAACTCATGTTAGCAGAGTGAGAAAAAAATATTTTTGAGTCATATAACTGTCTTAATTCTTGACTTAGTGTTACTTCAAGAAGCCCCTGTAGTAACGGAGCCACTGAGCTGCCTTTTTAACAGGGAAAACTTTTAGTTTGTGAATGTAATACATCAGAAGTGAATAAATCTAAACCTTACTGGAAATAAATCAGAATATTGGAAAAAATTTGAGACAGTAGATCTGTTTATTTCAGGATAAGGTAGTCACAAGCTATATTATTGGCATCTGTTCTGCAGTCATCTAAGATCTTATAATACTCTTTACCTAAATGAGGCACTGTATGTTTGCATCAATTCGGTGAAATTCTCTAGGGGGTTCTAGTCACTAGAAACAGTATTTCCTTTAAAATGCTATTACATCCTCACTTGTCACGTGTTTGGTCATTCACTTTGTAAATACACAGTAAAAATGAAGGATTTAAGTAACATCATTACATTGTTCAAAAGCACTTATTTGGGTACGTAAAACATGTTTCTCTTGTCTAGCTCTAAAAGCTGTAGCGTGTGTGTTTGCTTCCATGTTCTGTTACATGTCTGAGCCAGCCACTGCGTGTACTCCCTGTTTAGATGATTCTTGACATTTAGTAAAATGTAAAAGCTTGTTACATCAGAGCAGTAGTGTAATATTTACTGAGTAGTAGTAATGCTGCTTGTGATATCATAGAATCATAGAATGGTTTGGGTTGGAAGGGACCTTAAAGATCATCTAGTTCCAGCCCCCCTGCAATGGGCAGGGACACCTTCCACTAGACCAGTTTACTATATTTAATAGTAGTATTTATATAATTTATATATTTTGTATTTATATAAAATAAGTATATAAACAATATAGTTTATATATTGTATTTAATACTACTAATAATGCCAATATTAAATTTTACTGTTGATATTTAATAATGTAATATTTAGCCTTCCATTTTTAGATTGTTACTGTCTGAAAATTACTAGATGTGTGATTATTTTTTTTTTTTTCTGGTTTTGGAACATGTTAACTGGTAGAGTGTCAGAGTTGATACTAGCACCTTTCTTTTGCCATCTTAGGGGTCAAGAGCTATATGGGGACATAAACCAAGCTATTATAACTACTATTCAGCTTAGTTTTTGAGGCATGTTTTGGTGGTAATATGAGCAAACTAGAAGATACACACTGTACTTGCTCCATGCTGAGGTGGATGGTGTCAGTCTTCATGACTTTCAAGTCCAACATTTTTGGAAATGCAGTCCTTGTCAGAGGTTGTTTTTGCTTTTGTTTCTTTTTTTAAATGTCTCATTTGTATTATGTAATACTTCCTGGCTAGTTTCCAGAGTTTGGAGAGTAATTAAAAGCAGCCTATTGGAAGGGGAAACTAGTGTATGGACTGAGAATTTGATTGGTTTTTACGTTGACAACATACTCTTGCATTGCTAATCATCTTTGCCATTAAAAAGCTGTATACACAAACTGCTGTCACTATAGTGTCAGTAGGAAATTTTATTAGCTATTTAGCTGTAGAAGTTGAAATCTTTATAATAATTCATTGTACTGTCACTAATACTAAATATATTTCTGGGTAGCTTAGACATTTCAGTAAAACATCAGTTACTAGGCTGATTTAAAAAAACCCTTTAGATTTAATTGCATCAGTGATTTTTTTTTTACATTCTTAGGTATAACTAAGGTGTAATGTATATATAAAAATATTTTCTATATATAACTAGTACTACAGTTGAAAAAAAAACATTTTAAAATAATTGACATAACTTACACTCAAAAGCCCCATAAAAACAGGATTTGTGCTCTTTTGAATGTCTTCCTTCAAACAAGAATGTAACAATTCAGATATATACATCTGAAAAAACTGTCTGAAATACCTTACTGGTTTACTTAATGGCAGGTTTAAATAAAAAGTAGTTTCTCAAAAATGATATTTTGATACATCAGATAATGTGGATGGGGGAAGGACGATTTGGAATGAAATATTCTATTTCTCATTTTTTTGCTATTTTAAAAGCTACTGAAGAATCTAAGCGGTCTTGGAGTGAGAGGCAAGACCTCATCACGGATAATAAAAATAGTAGAGAAGTCTGGGATTTACTGTCTATCAGGACAAAGGGTAACAGTGTACCTTACAGGGTCTGTATCAAACTTCATGCCTTTCTGGTTTGCAGGTCATCAATATATTAAACTTTTGCCCAGTGCTGTTCAGTTACTGTGTGAAGTTCCCACAGTTTGTTCTTGAGACTCAATAAATTAGATGGATGGACAAGAAATATTAGATGAAATGTCAATGGGAATGAAAAGAAAACAAGCCAGTGCATTTTGTTTGTACTACTCCTACGTCTTACACTGTTGTTAAACAGTTGGATCAATTCAAGAAGTGGTTAGTGTCATTGTAGAGAGGCCAGGGAAGACTTTAGTATTCTGTTTAACTGCAGTCAAAACCTTGTATTTCAGGTTGCCTAAGAATGGAAGATAATATGGAGAGCTTACTGGCACTTTTAAACTGTGATTCGCATTACCCGAATCTTTTTAGCAATGGTCACTCCATCTCAGGAAAATTTATATTAAGGATGAAACAATCTTGCTAAAAGTGACAGGAACAATTAAAAGCAACTTAAATCTTTTATTTGAAAAGAAAGAATGAAAAGGCTAGTATTGTTTCCCTGGCATTGTGTAAGTGAAAAGATAAAATGGAAGTATGTTACTGGACTGTTTAAAGACAGTAAGTATTTCTCTGTAGAGAGATAAGGAAAACTTAAGATCAAGGGATGTTTAATTATATGGAAAGATTCTGGAGATGAAAGATGGTAAAAGGGTGTGGAACGCTCTTACAGGAGGTTGTGGAGGCCATAATTTAATTAAACTTAGAATGGGGTTGAATGTGTATGGATACCACATGTAATGATAAAATATGCTGTGTCAGAGGAATACCAGAGCTTGTGTTTCAGGCTTGAAGCTGATCTTTCTGCTATTAGAAGTCCAGATTAAACCTCATAAAAAGGGGAGATTAGACATCTGCATGTGACAGGACATCATCTTTCGAGACAGTCCATGGTCCCATTATTTTAAGTGAGGTTCTGGACCAAGTGGGACTTAAATCTGATTTATTATGGTAATTCTTATATGCCTTTGTGGTTAAATGTCATGATTATCCACTAAGGAAAAATCTTCCAGTTTTCCTTCTGTATTCTGCTAAAAGTATTTTAAGTAACTAGTGTAAAATGGACTTTGTTTATCCACTTACCTTAATTTCAGACCTGTGATAAATGTATTTTTGTTTCTAACAGTATCGTTACAGGATATCAACATGAAAAAAGCATTCAAGAGCTCAACAATTCAAGATCAGCAGGTAGTTTCAAAGAACAGCATTCCTAACCCAGTGGCTGATATTTATAATCAGAGTGACAAACCACCACCTCTGAATATTCTTTCACCTTATAGGTACGGACATATCATTGTTTGTGTTCTTGTACTTTGCCCTTTATCTCCTACTTGTATGCAGAGAATAATTACAGCAGAAGGGAAAAGCTGTATTGGTTATTGAGGCTTGTTTTTTTTAGGGACTTGCCTGTTCATGGAAACAAAAATTGCTATTACCACACTTAAAATCATAAATTGTACCTGACAAAAATCATCGTATTTCAGCATAAGTATTACATGGCAGCACAGCATCAGAGAGAACAAGGGTCACTGATTATGTAAAAAGTGAAAAGGAAATTAATAATATACTAAACTGTTTGCTTTGGTTTATTTATCCAGAAAGCTGGATTTGTTACTTTTGCCTTCCCTCTATTCTCCCTCTTCCCGCCAACATATACACATGTGTGCACAGACGCAGTCTTTGCCTTTTCTTTTCCTGGTTATTTACTGGTGAATAAAAGAGCAGCAAGCAGGACATCCTTTCTTGTTTTCTTTTCCTGTTTCCTTTAAGTTTATTGTTGCTTATGAAATGAGTATAATTTTTCTGTCTGAAGGGTTGTGGACAGCATGTTTTTACTGTGTCCTTCAACTTTTGAGAGGTACTAGGTTCTGAGGTATCTGTGTAAAGCAGGCGCTCAGTCTGCAGTGAATTATTTGAAATTTAGGGATGCATAGCAGAGCCTTTGCAGTATGTTTTATTTTTAAGAGCTCTTACTTGAAAGGTAAAACTTTTAGATTTATAGCTGAAGGCCATGTTTTTTACCACTACTACAGACAGTATTGGTGTTTGATTTTTTTGTAGGAAGCCACTTAGTAAGAGTTGTTATGGATCAGCTGTTCTACACAGCTATGTCCTAATATGCATCTGGATGACAGTGTTGGTGATCTTTATTGTTACTCCTGTTTTATTAGGGATACTTTAGTGAAATTTACTTAAATTATATTTCTTGGTTAGTCTTTTACATCTACTGAATTTAAATTATTATATTTGCCTTGGACAAAACTTAACCAAATTTCAAATTGTAGTCTGACTAAAGCTGGAGGTGTGGAAGAGTGGCCCCGGTGCCCCCGTCAGTAGGTTCGACGTTTGTAGCGAGGAGGTCTAGCACACAAAAAGTAAGGGGTTTATGGCCATATGACCAGACAGTATACTGTACTCTGTGCTCTGCTCCATTGCTCTTGATCTTGCTGGTAGAAATTAGTATTCAGCTGCCACCAAAATTCACCTAGGAAGAAATTAGGACCCACAGCCAAAAGAGACTCTGAAGGACTTCAGTTTAGCAAAGCTAGACTGGGATCACCATCATATGCTGTTTGGACTGTGCCAGGTGCCCTGCCATGTTTGCTCCTCCTACACATGCTGCTTTCCAGGAGTTTAGGATATTAGAAGGTTCCCTATTTCCAGGCCATGGGGTCAAATTAGGATTTGATAGCATACCTTTTTTGTGGCTTCTTATTCTGGGCTCTGACTCCTGCTGCCAATTGGAGCTATCAAGCCCTGATCCAGCTCTGTCTCAAATCCTCCTAGAATAGTCTGGTAGGATTCAGCCTTTCAGTTGCCACCCCTTTCCTAGTCCTTCCGCTACTTAGAAGAGTTCTGCTGAGACTAGTGACTGTGGTGTGCTTCATTTCATAAGGGCAAAGGTACTCAGACCTACCTTGTTCCTAAATCCAGATCTTAAGACCCTCTGGATTGAGCCAAATACTCCTTTTCCGGTTCTTTTGAGACAGTTAAGTTCCATTCTTTTGCTCCTCTGTCCCCTACACACCCTGTCTTGGCACGGATCATCTTGCAGCACCAGTGAATTTCACTCTGGTGAGCTGGCTGATGGAGGAGCCTAGTCAGCTCCTGCTGAGCTCTGATGAGGTGTAGCCTGGGAGCATGCCTCCCAAACGGCTGTGTATTCCACCCCTGTCCCCTGAAATTCTTGGCATGAATCAAGGCAATTGTAAGCTGTAACTACCAAGAGTGGCATTTAATGCACTTGGTGTGCTGTCATCTTATAATGCAAAAACGTGAAACTTGGATGATCATCACAGGTGAGTTTTGTTGGTTTGAAAAATACTAATTCATATTTTCTTAGCTTTTCTTCTACTGTATTTCCAGGGATGATAAGAAAGATGGATTGAAGTTCTATACTGATCCTTCCTATTTTTTTGATCTTTGGAAAGAAAAAATGTTACAAGATACTGAAGATAAGCGAAAAGAAAAGAGGAGACAAAAGGTAAAAGCAGAAACATAATAGCAAATGTATGGATTAGTTTTGTATATGGTTGTCCAGGCATAGAATTGCTAGGTCATACTTAGTTTGCATGCATGGAAAGAGTATTCCTGTTTATACATGGCTGTAGATTCAGTTGGTTCAGTTTTTATAGCTCATACTGTCTATTTTAAGAAGTTGGGAAATTGAATTTTAGGAGTACTGTAGGTATGTTCCAAGATACTTTCTTTAATCTTTGCCAGCATCTGCTTATTAGTACTCAGCAAAATGGCCCTGTTGTGTTTCGGAAAAAGACCCTGTGATTTTGGGGGGAAAAAAAGGGAACTTGAATTATGGTTTCTTTTATTTTCATAGTTCTTTATCCAGCAGTATCAACTCTTGTAGCAAAACATGAGCTTATTCAGAAATAAATATTTTGTTGGCGTTTTTTAATTCCTTGATAGTAACTTTTCGCTTTTCTACACCTGCTACAAGTTAGTAAGATAGTAATACACAGCAAAATTATTCTGTGGTTCAGCAACAAAAGATGATTAATTTTGGGAGTAATATTCTTTGTTTCCTCTAAGTTTAAAACCAACAAAAAAAGGCTTTTTCATAGAAAAGTGTCTTCAGTCCTTCTGGAATATCTTCAGCAGTTTGATCCAAGATGTCTCAACATGAGGAAAAACGTCTTTCCTTTGAGGGTGGCAGAGCACTGGAACAGGCTGCCCAGAGAGATGGTGGAGTCTCTGACTCTAGAGATATTCCAAACCCACCTGGACGCCATCCTGTGCAACCTGCTGTAGGTGAACCTTCTCTGGCAGGGGGGTTGGACTAGATGATCTCCAGAGGTCCCTTCCAACCCCTACCATTCTGCGATTCTGTGTGTTCTGATGCAATCAAGATTTTCTTAATGGATTTTAGTTTTGAATGAAGCAGATAGTTGCTACTTCTGCAGCGTCTTTGCAGTCAATTTTTTTTATTAAATCTGAGGGCTTTAAGATTTTTGAAGATAATTCTGAAAAAAAAGTGAAGAAGGAGAGTTTGAAGCAATGACTGCCTAGCTTATCTGGCAGAAGGTTCCCTTTTAGATAGGTTCAGTAAGAGATAAGGGATTTAAAATAAAAGAAATCCAAACAAGATGCACAGACTGCTCAGAGGAAGTAGAAGGAAGCTACTTAGTTTTCAGTACGCATACACACCTACGTAAACGTGTGTATGTACACATATGCATATATATCATATATATTAAAATAACTACACATACGTATATAAGCAGGTATCATATTAAATCAGCATATATATACACATGTATTATACACGTGTGTATATACATAATGTCTAATATGTGAATATTTGTGCTAATGTGTATTTGTGTGTATACGTTATGTGTATTAATACATGTGAGTATATATACTAATATAGATGGTATCTTAGAAATCAAATTGTAGGGCATGACTGGGAAGCTTTACTATTCTGTTTTTATAAAATTCTATTAATTCCTTGTTCCTGTTGCTAGACAAAATTTTCTGACTACAGCATTTTTAAACAAAACATGAAGATTTGGTTTAACTAAAACATTCTGTGAATTAATGATTTTAAAAGTTCTGGAAGAAATAAATTAGGTCTTCCTGTTAGGAGCATGAGTCCAAGATGTTTTCTGTTTTGGCAGGTATCTCAGTATTGAAATATTAAATAGAGTTGAGAAAGTTGAGTAAACATTTTCAGTGGAAGTTACTGTCTAAAGCAAAGTATTGGAAAATATTCACTTGGTTATTGGTATAATTGTATACAAATGTATATGCAAGGTTATAATCCCACTATATTCTCAGTATGATGGGTCACCTAGGTGATTAAAAGACTGGAAATAATTAAAGCAGCTTTCATTCTCTAGTTTAGTTGGTTTATTAAATTTCATTCAGTATTTCTTTATGAAAAATATATAGGGATAATTGCACTCTTTGGGTTTTTTCCTCCCACTTTTTCTCCTTCAGATTTAGATCTTTTCACTAGAGAGAGGGATAAAAATAAACTATCAACAGTTAATTTTTTCATTTGGATTTAATATTAAAAAGGAAAAAATACAAAAGCTTTTAAAAAATGTATAACAATATAACTTGAAAATTTTTTGATAGCTTTAGAGAGATTTTTACAAAACCACTTTATACCATAAACTTGTTTTCAGACTATATTTTAGGCAACACATCTCACTTATTTCCATCTGTGGTATATTTTTTATAGATTTTAATTGTCTTATTATAGTCTACAAACCAGATGTAAGATATGCTCAATTCCAGTCATGTAGGATTGTAGCCATACGTCACAGAAATACCCCTTGATAAGTTCTACCTGAAGTGCTGTTTGATTTGATTAAATACATAACCAGACCAACTAAGAAGAAAGCAACATAGATTTGAGTTTGCATGGATAGGTGTCACTTTGACAGGAAGAAATCTGGTTTTTAGCTTTCCAGAAGTTGGTGTACAAATTAACTTTTTATCATCTGGAATCTTTTGAGAGCTGGAGGGTTTGGGTGAGATGTCTCACAGACACCGTTCGTTCCACAGATTGCTTAACAGACTGTAATTTCCTTTTGTTCTTGTCCTTACGATAGCAGTGACCAGAAACGAATCCAGAGCATCTATTAACAATTTTGTGGCTGAAGTTGTATTTTGAATCTACTAAGTGAGAATTCCTTACACAATTTGTACTCTACAAAATATGAAAGTTGTTGAGGAACTGTGCAGGTGAAATAGATGTGTATTCTTTAAAAAATTGTAAACTAGACATCCAAATGCAGTGCTGCTCAGCTGACCAAATATTGCTCGTTTTTAGCCTCTATTTGTCAGGTGGTCAGGGAAGCCTTGAGGGTACTCCTTGCACCAGAGAATCAGGTTTCCAATATTACTTTGGTAATTTGCCTTTTGTATTTATGCTTGAGCCGTTGCAGCAGCAGTTTTGTGAGGAGGTTCATTTCCTGCTTTCAAATATCATACTTATTTATTGTTTCTGTATTCAGTTTAACTGAAGAAATCTAACACAAGCTTTCTTGGATTTGGCTCTTTCAGGTGAACTTTTTCGCCAAAGAACACTGTAATTTTAATTCTTTAAGTTTAAAATCTGTGATGTAGTCTCTTTTTTTTTTTTTTTAACTGTCAAACTCTTAGTAGATCAGTGCCTAAGAGTTCAATTAAGTTAGTTTTGACTCTTGGGTGTATCAGTAATATTCTGAATTGAATGACCATAGCAGACTAGTTACTAACTGTTGGTTAATCAAAGGAAAGGTTTTCTACTTTGCTTTTTTTTGTTCCCCATTTTTTTTCTGAGGAATGATTAGTTATTTAAATAAGTAGAAATCTTTAAATTTGGAGGGCTTGTATTTCTTGAGACTTGTGATTGGTAGGATCTTGTAAATTTGTGAAGTCAGGAAAATACTCCTAGGTTCATGCTTACATTTTTTTGAAAGTGTTGCGAATACTTGCTGAAGCTACTTTCTGTTACTAGCTCTAATTCTTTATTAAGATGCTTGAAATATCATTTGCTAACTTTTGATGGAAATATCAAACTTAAAATTAACTTAACTCTGTTTGAGGGCTCTAATGTTTGTTGTATTTGCTGAAATCACTTCCTGCCAACAGCTGAATGATGTGCCTATTTTCTGGCTTAACCTGCAGCATCTGCTTGTCTGCCACAGCTTCTATTATACTTGGTTAAAGGAAGTAACTCTTCTTAATACTGCTTATCTTTCCTCAGAAATATTTCTAACTGTAGTTATTTTGAAAGGCTTCAGCTCACCTAGAACTCTGTTGTCATTGCCCTAGGTGCTAAAACTAGAGCTGTCACCATTGTTTGTCAAAGGTAATGAAAGTATTACTGGAACAACTTAAAATCTGCTCTATTAGAGGTATATGTAGTTAAAGGTGTATATATAGTTTTGTCAGCTGCTATTAATTGGCCTGTCCCACAGTTTTGGAAGACGTTAAATGTTTTAGAGATGTATTTATATAATATTTAATCCTAAAATCAATACAAGTAAGGTTCAGTACTGTTTGAGTAAAAAGGGTTCCAGCATATTTATTCAGTAGCACAGTTACAGATTCTGGTCTGGAACAGCCTATCCAACTGAAATCTGATCCAATAAAAACAAACTAAGTGTTGTGTTTATTTTTGTTGTTTATTTATACATGCATATGTATTTACCTTTTTCATAGAAAATATAGTGATCTCTAAAATCAAACTTTTAATTAGGTGATTTTATGTAAGCAGTCATGTGAACACTACTTATTGTACAGGCATTGTATCAAAATGATTGTCTTTCAAGCAGCATCATGCGTTGGTCAAAAGGTGGATATTTACTTTATCCAGAAACTTGCATGAAATACGTAGTTGTGACCCTTAGAGGGTGGAGTTACTATTCTGTGAGAAAAGAAAACTAAAGTATATTTTCAGTTAATCGAAAGGCTTACTAATGCTTTCCTCTCCAATCTAGCATGATTTAGTAACAAAATCTTAATAAATGAACCAGGATAGAAGTCACAAATTAAAACAAATTAAATTTTGCAGCAGTCAAATGAAAAAGACAGATGTAAAGCCTTTAACAAGCATATAGTCAACCATGGCGATTAGTAAAACTTTGTATGTTTAAAATGAAGCGTGACTGAATCTGTCTCCCTTCTGCTCCAATTCCTGTATTGGAAAATTTTGATGTGAAGAAGTGGTATGAAGGACAAAGTAAAGCCTTGCATAACCTGGATGAAAAAGGGTGTGATTCTAAAAAGTTTGGGGAGGAAAAAGATTTTATAGGAAGTAATTAAGAACCAAGGTGATGATCTTTACTTAACATGAGTCATATCAAAAATCTACTCACTGCAGGGGCCAGGAATGAGCAACTGTTGTTGGAACATTTGGATGTTGAACTTCAAAAAGACTTTTCTCTGTCATTCTTAATGTTAGTAGGTGTGGATCAGCAGGTCCCTCATATGGACATGCATGAACAAGCAAGAGATCTTAAACATGGGCAGGCAAGCCATTTGATAGATTTGTTAGTTGCATTATGCCAAATACATTATTTCAGAATTATTTACTCAGTGCTGTTTGACAGTTGGAGTAAAATACCTATCTTCATCTGTGATGTACTTTTTTCTTTTTGATGAGACTGGCTTTCCAACTATTATCCCTTACTTTGAAGGCAGAAATTCCACAATAAAATGCTTGCATATCAGCATTTTACCGAACTCTTCTCTAAATACAATTGAATATGACTGCATTCTCAGAATATCAATATAGTTATTTCCTGAGAAACTACTTTTCTAGCAGCCAAAAGCCTAGTACTGACTTAGTAATAGATAAAATATGTTTAACCTATTTATGAATTAGTATTCTAAGATGTGGGCTGTAAAGCTGATTAAAAAAAAAAAAAATCCAATGCACTCATAAATGTTGAGAAAGAGTAGGACATAAATACCCTTCTCAGTTTGGACTGAGCAAACTTGTTTATTTTTCTACTGAAGCACCAATATGGTTTTTATATTCATACTGAGTTGTCAGAAGTAAGTGAGGACAATGTTTCAGAGGTGCGAAAGCATTGCCTCCCACTATTAAGAGATCTTACTGATAATTGATTGGGCCTGAAATTACATCGAAAGATTTAAAAAACTAAACAGACTGATTTGTCATGAAGCTGTCAAGCTGTAGTCTATTATTACTGGCCTGAACATTACTGACGCATTGCACAGAGGATTAGTGTCATTCATTTTTAAATAAGGTAATGGGAAACAATGATGAGGAAAAACTAGGAGGAATTTTGGTAGGTAGTCGGATCTAAGAAGGGAGAGCAAGTTTAAAAAAAAAAAAAAATCATTTCACATAAACTATGAAATAGGAAAGTGTTTCTAATTTTTCCATACTTCCCCAAGGTGATTGTGACCCTAACAAATAACCAAAATAACCCTGAGCATATTTAACATATTCTCATAAGATCGATTTTCAGGAGCAGGAAATTACAAGTTCTTCAGGACGGTCTAAATAAATGACATTTGATGTCAGAAGAAGTTAAAATTTCTGGCTTTTAAAATGAGTCACATTTCCATATTGGGAAAAACAGTAGGTCTGTATCATGCTAGCATGCGCATCCTACAGAAGAAGGATAAAGCAGCAGTCGTAGTACTAATGAGGTTCATAGCGTAAGGAAATATTCTCATTTTCAGTACAGAGAAATTTTATGAAGACTTGGCTTCATCTGTAAATCTGGTCTTATTTTCGTGCACTCTAACTGCATTTTAACCAGCTTTTTTCCTTTCCTTTTTTTCTCTCTTTGCATGCTTTATTTCTTTTGTTTGAACATTAGGAGCAAAAGCGTATAGATGGCACCACCCGTGAGGTGAAAAAGGTTAGAAAAGCCAGGAACAGACGCCAGGAGTGGAATATGATGGCATATGACAAAGAGCTTAGACCTGACAACAGGTTGTCTCAAAGTGTGTACCATGGAGCATCTTCCGAGGGATCACTGTCCCCAGATACTAGGTCTGTTTACAGCAAAGCTGTTTGTTATACCACAGTTATATGTTCAGAAATACTGAGCAGAATTAGGTGTTTTTACAGGTTGGGGAATAGTTAGAAGAGACAAAACATACAATGCATGTTTTGAAGTTCTTCTCAAACTTATTTTAAAGCGTAAATAACGTAACAAATTCTGTGATGATTTTTTTTCTTCCTCAGCTTCAGATGAGCATTTTGTCATCATAATGTTATACGCTGTAGTGAAATAAGTATTTGCTGCATGCTTTATATTTGATCTTGAATAGCTGTGGTTACAAAAGCATTTAAGTCTGCCTCTACTAGATAATATCAGTACCTCTTCCTTTGTGTCTAGTTTGTCATATGTTACACTGCTGATAGCTTAATAAAAATTTTTCTGTGACCTACTCAGTCGAGCATACTTTCATCTCTAACAGAATGCTTTAATGGGGGAATAGTTCAGCTGTATCTATGTTATACTTGTTTAAAAAGCAAGCTACAAAACCAGATGCAACATTACTGCTTGAAATAGCAGAAATCTCTGTGTAGAGACACACAGCAGAATTCATCTTTGTTGACTAAGATTCCCCTTGAGCTCAGTGGGAGTTACGTTCTCCTGGTGTGCATGGAAGTCTGAGTTTTTTCACTAAGCTGGTCTCACTAGAGGATTTTCACACCTATTTTATTTCCTCTGCCTGTCACCGTTAATTGCTAGCAGTAATGTTAGGAATAAATAGAATCTACTGGAAAAAGTATGTGACAATTTAATGTTGAAATTGTTGAATGGCTAGGTTGAGAAAGCAGCCACCACTGCAAAAGCGTGGACCGATACCTTTAGTTCACTCTCCAGTGGAAATTAATTTAATTAAAAAAAAAAAAAAAATCTTGTCAGAACTTTGTATATGTCATGTTTTGATCTTTGTGAAGACTAGTCATCTTGTAATTGAAACAAAAGATTTTAAAAAATTTGCTATTGCTGTTTCAATAATTTATGCAGACCCCCTCTCTCTGTCTAAAATCATTTAATCACCAATTTATTTTTTTTAACAGTTTCAAATACAAAACGTTGTCTCCTATTTGTCAGTCTGTAAGGTTTCATTACAACTATGCTTTCTGTAGGTTGATGTGGTAAAATGACATTGATGTTCAGCTGTCAAGCGCAAGATGTGGATTTTTTCATCATGAGTTCTGTTTCACACATTTTGAGTCTTTTTCTAGCCTTAACACCTTGCTTCCAGGATTCCCAAGTTTAAATAATCATATTGAAGCAATTTGCTTTTATCTCCCAGCAATGTCAACATGTATTTGACTGTTTGCAGATATCCTTAATATTTGCAGTTTGTAGGATTTTATTTTAAGCAGAAATTGTAGGATGCATCATTATATTGGATATAGATATTGTGGTATGAGAGGTATGTTGTACTTATATAAGCCTCTTTCAAATTTTATAATATATGGAGAACTTTCGATCACTGATATTTGATTCACTGAAATTTAATCCTGAAATCTGTTTTACATGTGAAGGGTTAATTTTATGAGGGGTAGTGAGGTGGAGAGAAGACTTCCTATTTTTTATGTTGGGATAGTCTTAGCTGTAGGAACTAAGCTATAAAAATCCCCATACCTATAGAAATAAGTATTGGTTTCAGAGACATTTTTATGCTGACAGCTACTGCATGAGCAGTGTTTTATAAATAAGGTCCCAAAGAAGTGTATTTGGCTATATTGTGATTCTTTTTTAATGCTAAAGCTAAAAAAAGCTCGTTTCTTCTCGTTTGCTAATTGTAAGACATGCATTAAACATTGACAGTGTATTTGTTATACTTATTGTACTTTAGAGAGAGAAACACAAGCTGAATCCAAACAGAAACCAGCAAATTAATGTGAGAAAAGTAAGAACAAGAAAAGAAGAGTGGGAGAGAAGGAAAATGGGCATTGAGTTCATGAGTGACGCAAAGAAAATGGAACAGGCAGGAAGCATGAAAGAGGACAAAATGCCCAAAGGGTTTGTCATTTTGTTTTACTCAAAGCCCTGGCTTTTTGTTGCTTACCTTGCTTCCAGTCTTACAGATGAGTGCATCAGTTTACTGTGTTCACTAAAAGCCAGGCTGCACGATTGTTCATTACTAAAACAACTGTTTGCAGTAATGGGATGAAGAGATCCTTTTGCTCCCTCTCTTGGGCTTATTTGACAGAACATCCTAGACTTTGTATCTTTATGAACTCTCTGCTCAACTAATATTTACATTTCCCAGTTTCTCTAAGCCTTTCCAGCAAAATTAATTGTGCAAACAAAATAAAAAGCGTTTTCTAACTTTTGAAATTGGTTTTCTCTGCTTTGGTGAAATAAATTCTTCTGCGTAATTGTGAGTGCTTGCAGTATTACTTTCCTTTTTCTGCTGCCATTGTTAACTTAAGGCAAGCCTGATAAGTATTAGCATTTCAAACAACGGACTGTCAAAATCGTATGCCTCCTTATGGCTACTAAAGAACTCTAAAATCTGGAGAAAGCTCTAAATTTTTTGCCTTTTTTAAAGTCTGCATTATAGGAGGACATTTTGCATGTGGCTAGTATGCTGAAATATTGAAAACATTCAGTTTCAGTCCTTTTGTGCTGACTTGTCAGACTAATTTATTTTCAATTCATGTTAAGCTGGACCATGATTTTTTGTTGCACTTGTTCATGTGCTTTCTGTGGACTTACAAGGGAATGGTGCTTGATAATCAGGGAGTCCTGTTACAAGAAAAATAATTCTGTTTACATTCTTTTTAGCTTTTCTTGTGAGCTATTTAGAGAATACCCTCTTACAGTCACATAATCTGTTCTTCTGCATCCATTTACTTTAATTTTAGGTCCCATGCATCTGATGTTACAGATTATTCTTATCCTGCTACTCCGAATCATTCCCTCCATCAGCAGATAGCAATGCCTTCATATGGAACAGGAGATGGTCCGCAGTACATGGCAGCATCCCAAAGCCATGAGCATGAATACAGACCACCTTCCACCACTGTACGACATGCTACTTTAAACAGACCTCAGCAACCACCTCCACCTCCACCCCAGCCTTCAGATGGCCAACATAGTTCAGTACCTGTGGTACCAGCAGAATATGGGTAAAACTCCTGATTTATTCCAGTGGATTCTTGACAAAACTAGAGGATGCATGTTTTTTGTTAACCATCGTAACATATAATGCATACACATAAAAAGATCCCACATACATTCGTTATCTCCTTGGGGGGCACCGAAAAAAAATTTGGTTTAATTTTTATGTATGAACTGAATTTAAGTGAAGAATAGTGGAAGAACTGTGTATTGAATGTGGTGAAATCAATATGCTTGTAAAATATTGAGGGTTCCTAATGTAACATTAAAAAGGGGATAATTTTCCTTTAAAGTGGAAAATAGTTACAGCATAATTTGAATAGTATTTTAAACTTCAGGGAATGTGCAGAAAAGGTATTGCTGGATGTGATTAACATGGCAGTCTGTGTTGCATCCCTGAAATGACTTTTTAAAGGAGCTTATGACAGAATTGGAAGGCATCTCCTCAGACACAGAATCAAGTTCCCTACTGTCACAGACACCTCTGTAATTCAAGATACGAATTGTGTCAAACTGCTGTGTAGATATTTTGCCTTAATGCACTCTGAAGGAAGGCTTGCTCCAAAGTACTGGCTCTCCGATAGCAAGAAAACATCTGTTTTCTAACCAGTCTGTGCCTGTTTGTTCTTTTGCTTAAATAGAATAAACTTTCAAGTTGTAACCCCAGGAAAGTTTTAATCATTCTTGCCTGCATTGTTTTAAACTAAGCAAGGCAAGGTTTTTCAGCCTCACTTGATGCATCCTGGGATAGCATTTGCCTGATTCATGACTGTATCACGCTGTAGATGACTCAGTTATGCTGTGATTGACTGCTCCAATCTGCATTTTCTCTGTCATTTCCAGTTTATAACAGAAATACTTGTGCTTAGTCCCCAGGTACATGGCCATTGTCAGCGTATTGCAGTTGTCATACATTGACATGTATCACTGAATGTCATCAGTAACTTTCCTTCAACTCCTGTCTCCTATATCTAATTCTTTACCTGCTTCATAACTCTTATATTAATTCCCATTTTTTTCTGCTTAAGAATTCTTTTAATGACATTTTAACAAAGAAATTAGCTCTTCCCTGCTCCTTCTCTTTAAAGTATCAAAAGTATCAATTTAATTAAATAATATTTAAATTGATAAACTTGACTAAAGAAGCACATGAGATGCATGATATACTTTTGGGTAAATCTTTCCATTCATACTTTTCATTGTCCTCCATGCCTGTGTCTTTTTTTATCTGTTAATATTTGTTCTAACACTTGGTCTTCTATGGAAGTGATACGCGTAGTCTACAGTTGTCTTGGTCCCTTCTTCATCATAGGCATTGTACTTAATATTCTCACAGGGTAGATGTTGAGTAACAAATACAGCTTTATACTTAACTAGGCAGAAGTATTAAGATAAAAATCTCACTTTGTGGAGTGCTGAAAGAACACTGCCTTCAACTTCGTCATCTGCCTTAAATCTCAATGTATTAACAATATTTCACAATTCATATGTTGTAATCACTTGCATATTTAACTCACCAGTTTAAATTCCTTTCGATTTTTGTTTTAGCTGAGGTTGGATGAGAGCAGTTTAAGGGGTGATGATTTTGTAAGTCCTAACTTTCAATGCATTAAATGTTTTTGTTCTGTTTTGTATAGGATGCTTCCAGCTCAGATGGTGGATTATTACAATCCTACAGGTCCTCCCCCTCCTCCTCCTCCCCCTATGATTCCTTCAGCACAAACTGCATTTGTTAGTCCCCTTCAGCTTCCTGTGCCACCTTCCCATTCTGGACTGGTGACTGGCTCTACATATGCAGCTACTCATCCTCCTCCTTCTGGTGGGCTTGTTGTCACTGCTCCTCCTCCTCCTGGCCCACCTCCTCCCCCTCCAGGCCCTCCTGCTACAGGTTCATCCCTCTCTTCCTCCCCAATGCATGCTCTTCCAGCTGCAGAGGCAAAACGTCATGAACCTGCACAGCCGCCCATAAGTGATGCACGGAGCGATCTTCTTGCAGCCATTCGAATGGGTAAGTGGACACTGAGTTTTAGGTATTTCTTTTTTTCAATGAAAGCACTGTGTTTTTTGGAGTTCACGGCTTCTGTTCCCAGCTGGGCAGAATGTCATTGAGAGACTGGTTAACAACAGGTACCACGCACCCATTCTGACATTTGTCAAGCCTGATTTTGGATCTTTTTCTAATGCCTAAAGATATACAGCTTTGTCAAAAGTTCTAGTGTTTGCGTGGACATAATCAAATGAAAACAGTACTTGTGTTCATTATGTAAAGTAGCCAGTAGAAGTGCATGGTTTTTTGCTCCTCTTCAGAAGAACTGAGTTATCCAACACCAGGCTTCAGCCCACTGATTTTTTTAACCAGTGACTTCCTGACTTTCCTTACAACATGGAGCTGTAGGTCTAATGGTATTTCCAAATACAATTATGAAAACTTTCATCTTCAGATCAAAAGGACCCGTACGGTCTTGAATATTTAGTTTTATCATATAATTGATGGTTTTAGAAGTCTAGAAGTATTCAGTCTGAGAATGGATTCCAATGTGCCTTTTTTGTCTTTCTCTCTTCCTTGCTCAGGGAGGCTCTCTAACTCAGTGGTTTCTTTTCTTTTTTTTCTTCTTCTTCCTGAATATATCGTTACAATACAAAAAACTCACCAGTAAGCGTGACATTTCAAATCTCTTGTGCAGAAAACTTTGTCTGAGAGTAATTGTCTCTACAGGAATTCAGCTGAAAAAGGTTCAGGAGCAACGTGAGCAAGAAGCAAAGCGAGAGCCTGTTGGAAATGATGTGGCAACCATCCTTTCAAGACGCATTGCTGTGGAATACAGTGATTCTGATGATGATTCAGAGTTTGACGAGAACGATTGGTCAGATTGAACCTGGTCCAAGCCCAGTGGCGAGTTCATTAAATACTTGGCTTCAGCGATTACTTTCATAGCAAGATGTAAAACAGGATGTTGACCTGTATTAAGGCTAGTGATCGAAGTGCTAAAATTGAATTGGTATTGTTCAGAATGCTGTAGCTTAGCAACTCTGGTAATAATGACGTGATTATGCTTATGCAGATCAGAAACTTGTCTTACTTTCAGTATTTACCGCATAATACTTAAGTGCCACTAAATGTAGCAAATCATGTGCTGCGTGCAAAATATGCTGCAGTTGTTGCACTGTTACAGAACCAGCATTTTATTTTACTTTCCTGATCTTGAAGGGATAAAATATATTTTTTTTGACTTTATGTCTTATTCTTTTAATTATGTAAGCAACTTAGGTACTTGTGAATTGGTCTGGTTGTTAGTCTTTGAGGGCAGTTAACTATATGACTGAGTGAAGTGTTGAGTTCCATAAATATGACTTTTAGATTTTCATTAGTTACTAATTATGCCCATCTTAGTCTATTTTTAATCACTTCTGGGCTTAAGTTTTTTTGCATACAGAATTGATTTTATATAATCTTTCTTTTTATCTTAAAAATGTAGCAGATGATGAAATGTATGCTTTGAAGAATGAATCCACATGATCCAAAATTACCATTTTGTGAGCAGACTGGATAAGTTTCTAACAGTACCAGTTCTAGGTTGCTGGCTGCTTGTTGGGTAGAGTGCTGGAGAGTCTCAGGTAGGTAGCTGATGCACATCCATGTTACAAACGAAAGTTAAAATACCTGTAGAGCTTTTCAGTTTTGTGATACAGATCAACTAGATGCAAAGATTTCAGGATAGACCTGATTGAAGCCATATAGTTACTGCAGCGTAGAAATGTTACTCTGTTATTACTAAAGGTTGGAACAGTCCAGATCTAGCAATCAGATACATTTCACAAGTATTAAACTTGGTCTTTAGGCCTGTAGGTATAAATGTTTGTAAATAAGTTTTGTTGTTGATTTGTACATGTATAGTCATGACAGATTGTTTCCCGTTTCCTGTAGCACGTTTACTCAAAGCTACTATTACTTTGAATGTATTTCTTTCCCAGTACATCCCATTGATAAAACATTGTCAGTTAAAGCGGTTTTAATGGCTGTTTAGGTTCTATGCCATATATATATATATATATATATACACACACTTGTTTTCTCCTTCCCTAGGAACAGTTGCTGCCATACAGTCTGCTTTGGCTGTCTATGTTTTCTTTAAAAATAATACCTTTTTTTTTTTGCAGTACAGTATTAAAATGGTTTTTTGTTTTTTCTCCCTTCAGGACTGAGAAGTCAGGCTGCTGCTTTGCCTAATGAGGCTTTTAAAAATGTATTCATAGCAGGGGAAGAGTTCTTTCCTTACCAGATTACAATTTTAATCTTTGTAACTGAAGTCTGTGTAATTCCAGGTCTAACATTAGGTAAAGCTCCTTTGTTCCACGAGGCCCTGTCTGTTCTTAAAAAACTAAAGTATGTAAAATAAAAAGAGAAATGGAAGATAATTATCTAACCTGTGTTTACACAATTAACAGTTTTAGTCCTGGGAATGTAACAGTCTAACATGACGTTTGCATGCAAACTATTGGCTACTGCATTGCTGTTTAATATGCATATGATTTTTCAATCTGTGGTGGCTGTTTTTATGGTAGGGTGGTAACATCCTGCCTCAATGTTGGTGTTAAGATTTATCACATAAAGTACGACCAATCTCTGCATAATAGTGAGCAGCTTCAGCTCTTGGTAATTGGTGGCAGCTGAAGGTACTCATCTCTGTTTCAGTTGGAGCTGGGTTTGTCTTTGCCTTAAAATACAGAGTTGAAGTCTGCTTTATTTTGTGTCCTGGAGTCTGAGGTCTGTGTGTCCACCACAGAGGACGGAATTTAGAGGACAGAATTTAGGCCGTAGCCCGATGGTGGTTTTTCATCACTGTATGAGAGATGGTTTATTCTTACCATCATGTTGTGCTTGCACAGTGGCTTGCAAAATGGTTCTTTGGATGGGTAGGCTAAAAGTGTAACTGGGACTGCATTGTGTTACATCGCTGTATAGGTGGGGAGAGTACTCTCAGTATTCTTTTAATATATGCTGAAATGAAATATCTCCGCAGAAAATTCTTTCCAATGTACTGAAATTTGATATGACAGAAGATATATTTTATGAGCGCAGAAGTTGGGTGTGTCTGAAATTTTGTAATTTGTGTTAATTTTAAATAATAAGCATTAAACAAGCAATCAGTTGTGACCGGTTAAGATAGTGTAGATTTTTCATTCATAGTAACCAACCTGTTTTTCTGAACCTGCAATGTTGTAATTTTCCTTTCAGTATTTTATTAATAAAATGTGAATTGAATTTAGTGATGTAAACTGACATTATTCTAGGCTGTTTTTATCAGTTTTATTACACTTCAGGTTGTGAATAAGTAACAAATATGAATAAAATCTCACTTTTGAGCCTGTGTTTCTTTCCTTAGATTAGTAAGATTTTACTATTAATCTTTATCACTTATTGATAAATTATGGAAATGAAAATGTAAGGCTCCCAAATACTACCTGTGATCCCAGGAACCATGATTTTACTGAGGTGGAGGCTGGAGTCTCCAAAACCAGACTCCTTTAAGGTACTGCTGCTCCTCCTAACATGCATACTTTGTTCTTTTGTAAACTTGATTCAAGCTCCAAGTTGAAGTTCTTTGGCTAGTGTAAACAGGTATTCATTTCCCTACAGGTAGCTTTAATTTTTTTTTTTTTCAGTGAAATACATTAAACAACAGCTTTGCTTCCAGAAAGAAAAGGGCAGAATGTATGAGTTGTATTAGCAAGTCACCTTCCTCACTTTTTTTAATAAGAAAGAGTCTTTGTAGGTTAATGACACCAAGCACAATACTATAAAATGCAAACCAATGTCTGCCTACTAGAAAAATATTTTTAATCTTTTAATTGTAATCAGGTTAAAACTGGTGTGGTAATAGGAGAGGCTTTTCATCATACTGGGAAGAACTTACATAAACCAATTGTGTAATATAATAGCCTAATTGTAAATTAAACAGATTTGTTTGTGTCTTAGACTTGGTTGTTTCCTGGGAAAATAAATTAATGTTTACTTTGTTCAACTGAAAATTCCAGTCCCTCTGGCACTTGGTTCTTATTTTGCTGAATTTTTCCGTCATTGATTTGAACTTAATTCACGTAATTCAGAGCAAAGACACCAATTCTACACAGAAGCTGAATATATGAGCTTGCAATTTGGTTCAAAGGCTATTTTAGTAAAGTGTTTATAACTGCTCATTGATCAGTTGGGGTTGGAGTTAAGACTGCTGATCACTCAGCATACTGCCTCTACAGCTTTTATGGTTGTCTTTTGAATGTTAAAAAATATTTCTATGTGACTAAACAGACATCAGTTGGATTTTTAGATATTTCAGATTTCCCTGTACTAAGACGAACTGCATGAAGAAGAAGGGCGGG
>VYXH01001130.1:158302-192673 GCA_013397275.1 Burhinus bistriatus
GGGGGGAATCTTTATTGTAAGAGAGGTGCATGCAGTTCAGAACAAGCTCAAAATTGTTTGCAGTATGCACATGGAGTTGGGAGGAAGGGAAATTTACTCTTTGGGAAATCGATTCTTGTGATGTATTTTGCAGGTATGCTCTCTCATGTGCCAGGCGTTGTTTTAATAATGAAGAGGTGTTCACTTCCACTTGAAACAACACACATAAGGATAGAGCAAATGTGTAACTTCTGAAAGTGTTTAAAATCTCACTGTGAACTGAACTGAGTATAGACCTGATGATAATGAAAATTACATTAGAATCTCATGGCTGGAAGCTGAAGTTGCACGAATTCAGTCTTGAGCTGAGATACTATTTCCTAGCAGCGGAGTAAAATAAATATTAGAACAGCTTATCCAAAGAGGGCTTTGACAGTGATTTTTTTTGAATATGTTTTTTTTTAAGATGACATTACCCTTTTTCCTCCTGAAAAACCAACCAACGAAATCTGACCTGCCATAGTCTGCTTTGAGGAAAGTTTCTTGCCCTGTTGAGGGGGCAGCCAGCCTGAGCTGTTTATTCTGAATCTGTTTGAGGTGTTCCTGATACCAGCACATACATACATGCACAAATGCACACATGTGGAAGTTCAAGGATTTTCAGCATCTTGAGGCAGCTCTGCATTCATGTATTTAAGCACTGTCAATGTGCTCAGCGCTGTACCAGGAGTGAAAATAAATTATGATCCCTGCCAGAATCTCCCAGACCCTGGCGTCTGCCACAAAATAGTCGGGAGTGACTTGAGCTTGGCACTGAATATCCTTCCCAAGTCCCTTGGACTTTAAGGAAGTGTGGAAACTCTGGAAGGACTGTAGTTTTCCAATCAACCATTGTCTTTCATTAGAGGTGAATAGAAGGAATGGGAACACTGGGGGAAAAAAAAAGTCCTTTAAGTACAAAACAGGGAGAAGAATATAATATTTTGATTTTTTTTTTTTCTAGTAATAGGTGGAGGCAGAGAGTGGTTTTTTGTGTGCTGTTAAATATCTGTAGGTTTCTATAGAGAAACACGTTCACATCTAGGTGACAGGTGTGTGCTCCTGTGTATGGAACGCAATCTCATAATGTTTGCGCTGGACTGGGCTTTTTTTCAGCTGCATAAGAAAACAAGTAGCCCTTAAGAGATTCTTAGCTAAATATAGTAGTCTCTTTGGAGATTAATTGTTACTGCTGCAGACAAATAGAGAAGTTCTTATCTGATTAGCCAGAGCAGGGAGTACTTCTGGGCTTTTCTCTTGGTGGGAGCTCACGTGCAGAGTGCTTTGGAGATTAGAGCTGGGGGCAACTGTTTCTGCGATGTCTCAACAGCTTGTCTTAGACGTGGTGCCTTTCCGAGTCACTCGGCATTTTCAGTCGCTAACACACTGTCTTACAACGTGAAAACTAGCTGCCTTGTTCAGCAATCACTCACATTGCCAAGGCAGCATAGGTTAGAGGAAGGAAGAGGGGGCTGGGAATTTGACAGAATTACCCTAATATCAGTTAATATTGGGCAGTCTGTCCCATCTGTCTTTGAGTGGAACCCTAAACAGGAGTCTTACCAGCTACACTGAAGGAGATGGCAGAAGTCATCTGTTTTCTCTGTTTTTCTTGAAAATCAGGCTGATGCATTCTTTATTCAGTTTTCTGAGTAAACGTGCTGTTAATATTCTCTTTGTCTAGCAAATTTAACTTTCTAGTTCCTTATCAGTTACCTTTCTCTGACTTGCTGAATGGCCTGTGCCCACTGCTTGTCACCCTTTACAAACCAGGTGCAGTCCCCAGTGCTGATTTTCGCCTGCAGCCTGTCCCTCTGCATCCTTCTCTCTTGAGTCTCTTCCTTCTGGTTTTTAGTAGGTAGTTTGCGTGTTACCAGACAAGGATTTTGCCATTCGCTGCGTCAGCAGGGCTTTGGTTGGTTGGCCATGGATTCTTTCTCTTGAATAGAATCTTGTTCTGTGACTGTGCTGATAACAGTGGATGTTACAAGGGGTGTTGCTTCCAGGTATGGGTCCTTCCTCCACAGAGGATGATGGTAGTAGCAGGATTGTTTATCATAGGCTTAGCTTAGTGATGGAATGTGAATATTTCCAAACTTGCTGCTCATTCCAGGCATGTGAAACCTCATGTTAACTTTGCTTGGGACATTCTTGAAGATTTGTGTGTATTCATTTTCTCTGGTTTTGTGGTGTTTTCAGCTACACCTGGATTGGTTCATTTGTCTGTTCTGTTTGGGTTTCTTTCCCAATTTAGCTTACTTCCTAAAACTCTTTTATCTTTGGGTGCCTTCACACAGCTGGCTAAACTGCTTCTGATTGCCATTTTGTTGTGAATGTTACTTCTGTATTTGAGGAAGAAGGATTTTGGTTTGTTTCATATTCTCAGAACAGCTACCACAGTAACACTTTCTAGACTGACTGTAAAAGCTTCCTTATAAATTTATTTCTATGTGATTTCTGTTTATGGCATGTTTTTCTCTAACAAAGGTTTAGAAGTTTTGCTTACGGTAGTTAGTGAACTTTTTGGATTGCTGTGAAGATCTCTTGTGTAGGTTCATCAAAATATTTAATCTGATTGTGACAAGAGCATGTTAAGGTATGTAATGCGTGCAGCGCTGTGTTTCAGTGTGTACACTGAAACATTGATGTATACCCTGATCTTGATTATTTATAAATGTCAATGGTTCCTAGAGGCACTTGGAGTTTACTTTAAAATATATGGATCCTGCTGGCTCATTGCTTTTCCCAGTAACCGGTCACTGATATGCTGTAACTGTTGAAAACCACCACTGTGACATTTCACAAATCTTTCAAGATTGAAAGGTAAGCAAGATAGCCGCCTTGTACCCAACTGACTTCCATCAGACAAATTCTTATCTGAAAAAAAAAAAAAAGGTACCTCATTTTTGTTCATCCTCTGTATTCTCTTCAAAAACCCCCAGTGACTGGCAAGTCACCCTTTGGTTTTTAAATTATTTAAGAGCCATGTTCATTCTTTAAGTTGACATTGTCTGTCTAGGAAACTGAATTTAGGTCTTCCACATGCTTTAAGTAAAGGATGCTCAATCCCACTCCTGTGGTGCCCCTCCTGACCTATATTCCTTTCTATGTTTATAGAATTTATATGAATTATTTATATGGCATGATAGATTTACTTTGTACTTTGCCGAAAGAGATACTAAATCCTCACTTTAGGGATTTTCAAACCTAGTTAAAATACACCAAATTCTGAGGCAGCTGCTGACAACTAGAATTATTTGAGGTAAGAGACATGGGAGTTGTCTAGCTGTGACATTGCTTCTTACTTACTGTGTTACCAGAGAAAAAGCATTTAAGTACAGGATGCCTCACTTAAATAGGGCGAATAAAACCACAGACCTGTGGCATTCTTCTTTCTCTTAAATGGGAGGTAGAAAAATAGAAATTTTTAGGACAGCGATGGAAAAGAAGAGAAAGGCCAGGATTTTCCCTGTGCTAAACAATAGGAGAAGGTATTTCAGTGAATAATTGATGATACTTCTCTTTGTATTTGTTTTATTTTTATCTCCAAACAGAAACACCCTCTGAATGGTGAGGCTAAGTTTTAACTTTCTCCCTGAAGATCACCTTATCTATTTTATTCTCTTCACCTTATCAGTTGCAGTATGTAATGACCTTTCTCTTCGATTCAGCCATCTGCCTGCTTCAGCTTTTATTTCCTTCACTGATCAGATGAGACATGAGAGTACAGACGGCATGGGCCTCGCTGCCCGATTAGGATAAATAGACTTGGGTTGACATTTAAATAGGAAATAGGTCTTTTTTAAAATTCATGAATACAAGAGTTATTAAAGGAGTCTAGTGAACTGGGAATGTTTTCTACTCAGAAAGCAAAACATAAATATTCATGGTGGTGGGATATATAAAGAATAAGTGGGTAAAGCGTACTTCTAAAGTGTGGCTCTATTTTAAGGCTTCCAGGTGTGAGCTTTGCACAATTGCTGTAATTGCCAGCCTGCTGCAGGTATTGCTTCTCTCTGGGTTTTGGGCAGCAACTGTTTATTCTCACCCATCTGTTCGAATGCTAACACTGATCCCAGTGCTGTAGAAAGGATGTAGGAAAATTTGTTGGCTCAGAAAGTGTATGTGGAATGAAATGGAGAAGTAGTGGGATGGAGAGAGCAAAGTTTCCCTCTGGGAACATCAGGGGTCTTGGCAGGACAGAACTGAAGTTATGGGAGGCACCATCAATTTGTTAGCACAGAAGTTAAAGAAAATAACATAGAACTTGAAAGTGCCAGGTCTTTAGGTATGTGGCATGGGGACTGTCTCACCTCATCAGACTTCATGCCTCGGTTTTTTTTCATTTGGTGCCCAAACTAGAGAGAGGAAGGCAAGGAGAGTCCCTGATAATGTTACTTTCCTTCCACTGGGATTGTGTTGAGATCTATGGATGACAGGTCCTCTACTGGAAACAGGCGGAACTGCAGCCTAAACAGCCATGATGTCCACTGGTTGGTCAGACCCGTGTCCATGTTACTCAGAAGTGGACCTCAGAGGGAGCGAGTCTGTAAACCAGAGCGCAGTGGGTGCTGGTCAGCACTAGCCAGCTTTCAGGAGTTCTGCCTCATGCGAACTAAACACCTGCTGCTGCAGCGAGAGCAGGTCTGATGCTTAGCTGCGTCTGGGAGGAATCGAACCATGCGCTGGTCCATGATGGGAATTAAAGCATGGCAAGTGGGAATGAGCAGATTTACTTCAAAAGTCCTTCCCATCCAACCTAAAATACTGGTGCCTAAACAGTGGCTGTGATCTACGCGTGGCTGCTGAACAGGTTGTTCATGGCTGTTTACCCTTCCCCACCACACTCACTCCCTCCTGTCCTCGGCAGTTGTCATTCGTCAACATCGTGTATTGCTCAGCTTGGGAGAGGCAAACACCCCTATCTTTGATGCGCTGAACGTCTGGCAAAGTGTTGGCAGTTGCTGAAGAAGCATTGCTAATGAGGGAGTGTTTCTGAAAGCAGCGTGGTGCAGCACTTCTCCTACGCAGCGTGTGTCGCAGCCTAAACAGGCGCCTTCTCTGGAGCTCATCCCTAGCAAACGGGCCAAGTAGGAGTAACTAGATAGTAAAAATCTATCGGCTGGCAATTACACTTTAGTATTTGATTGAACTACAAGGCCAGATAATGCAGGAAGCATGAAAATGTTTGAACATGTTTGTTCTTCAGTTAGGAATTCCCTGCCCAAGTAGAGGCTGTTTTACCTGAGAGGGGAGCTAGATGTTTGGCTCCTACAGCACCGCAATGGTGGCAGGAGAGCTGCAAGAGGGCCCTGGCGGCTTTTGCCCTGCTCGAGCTGGCTTAATATCTGGGAAAACGATAAATTTGAGGTTCCTTCAATTCTTTGTGTGACCTTATTAAAACCTTAGCTTGATTGAAAAGGGACATGCAAGGAGAGGGCTTCCTTTGACAACAGTGGACCTGTACTAGGCTTCTGTCTTCATCTTGTACCTGAAGCCTTAAAATCCTGTGGCAGGAAAATGAGGTGCTGCTGTAAGAGTTCTGTCCCCTGCAAACACACCAGGTAAAAGGGGACTGTCTTCTGTAGAAAGATACTGACCTCCAGTGGACAAATGGGGCAATCGTAAGAGTTTATTCTAATTAGAATTTGGCTGTATGAGAACCCAGACAGGAGATGAGGAAGTTCAAGATACGGAGATTCATGCATTCCGCTATTCCCCAAACTCTCAATGCCTGTATTTTTCTATACAACCACAGAGCAATTCCAATGTAGCTTGGTGAAATTTCACCGTCTTTAAAATTGCTGATCATCTTAATAAGGTGTCTCTTCAACTTCTTTCCTCCTGAGGAACACATTTTGTGTGGAGGCACTGCCCCATGCAGACAAGCATTCTGAAATAAGAGAAACGCAGCTACTAAGGTGTGATCTGATGTGAGCGCGGCTCTGCTAATTTGATAGCTCCAGGAGGACAAAGACCCTGGGAACTGTCCTCTGCAGATCTTTCAACTGTTTGTTCCTCTCTCAGTAACTGAGTGGTACAGCAGAATCGCAGTGCACGCGCAGCTGTGCTGACTTCTGGAGGCTCAGAGTCCCCCACTCCTTGATAAGGTTGGAACAAGGCAGAGATGCTCTGAAATGTAAAACTGCCATGAAGCTTAAAGCACTGAAGCGACAAGATGTGACAGCTGAGGAAGTTACTGCACCTCTGCTGAGCTCCCTCCTGCCTATAAATGTCCTCACAAGTCCTCTGAGCCTGCCCTAGTTGTGAGGTGATGTGACACTGCACAAATGAAGAGGTGGCCTCCAGGGAAGTTGGGAGAGGGGGGTGGATTGCAGCAGCTTAGTGTAGGATGTTTTAAGCTTTTCGCTCACAGAATCACAGAGTGGTTGAGGTGGGAAGGGACCTCTGGAGGTCATCTGGTCCAACCCACCTCCTCTAGCAAGGCAACCTAGAGCTGGGTGCCCAGGAGCATGTCCAGATAGCTTTTGAATATCTCTAAGGATGGAGTCTCCACAACTTCCTGGGCAACCTGTGCCAGGTCTCAGTCACTTTCACTGTGAAAAAGTGTTTCCTGATGTTCAGAGGGAACCTCCTGTGTTTCCGTTTGTGCTCATTGCGTTCAGTTGTGTGCTTGAGCCCTAGGGATGCTGAGTGTCTCTGCTCCCTAACTGTGTTGCTGTAAATGTAATGCTTGCATTAAAAATGGCGCAAGTCCCTCTTTCTGCAGGGGAGACTGCATGGCTGGCAATGGACGTGCTGTTCTGCTTCTCAGCTACACAGTAACAAAAATCACTAAATAAAAAAAGTCTGTTGTACAGACTGCATTTGCACAGCAGGTTTCATCACCGGACTTGTGATGGCTGTAGCTGAGCCTAAGATGAAAGTAGAAAACCTTGGTTGTTCCTTTCCAGCCTTGCCTGGGAGATGTGCTTTGAGTTTCACCATGCTGAGAGGTTTCCTAATGCCCGTCAGCAGCCTGATGAGAAATAACATGAGGACCTTGTTGGGTTTGATGAGGCTATTTTTCAAGGAGGAGAAGAGACTTTCGTGGCTGCCTTTTAGAAAAGGACTGGAAGGGCAGAGTGAGGTTTTGGCAGACCTAAGTTTTTTCCCCTTTCTTTTGTGAGCAAGCAGAGGTTTGGATGGGGAGGTAATTGGGAATCCATCTCCTAGCCAAGAAGGGAAGCATGTTCAGCAGCAAGAGCTGGTGCCGTTCCCTTAGGCTCCAGTGCATCTTTGTGTGGTGGAAATGAGTCTTAGTAGAAAGCCTCTCTTCTGCTTTTTCATAGGATCACAGCGTAATTCAGGCAGGAGCGGGCCTCAGGAGGTCTCTAGTCCAACGTCCTGCTCCCAGCAGGGTCAGCTCTATGGTCAGACTAAACTGCTTGGGGCTTGATGCGGTCCTTGGTGCCTCTGGAAAGACTTTTTTTTTTCTCCAGTGTGTGCCAAGGATCTTCAAGATGGGGCTCCATCCCAAAGTGCTATGACTGATGATGTGGGTTCTGCCGCTGCCTCCACCGTCACTCTGAAGAGGAGACAGCAGATATTTCCTGGTCACTAAGGGAGGAGCATGCAGGAAACATCCTCCCTGTGGTATGGAGGAAGCTGGTGGCTGTGCTGACCTTCCCTGCTCCCCAGGTGGGCTGCCAGGGGAGAAGCCAGCTGCAGTGTTGTGTAGAAGACCTTAGCATGTTTATACTGCTGCTTCACCTTCTCGCTTTCTCTCTTCTGGAACTTCTGCAAATATTTGAAGGATTTGAATAGTTGGTAGATGGAAGACATTGGCGTCTTCCCCTGTCCTCTGGTGAAACGAAAGGGGATAATTCTTCCCCTGGGACAATGATGGTGAGTGATGCTTTTTGCAGCGTTGCTGTGTACCACTCCTTCTCTCATAAGAAATCCATCCCAAATTTTCCTTAGGATATTTGATTATGTGGCTGTAGATGCAGGTGTTTATGTGCAAAGACCTAACTAGATTTCATTAGGTGTGTTATTGTCTGGAACTTGCCAATAAGTCAGTCTGCTGGTATGAGAATAGATCAATGCTTGAATGACAACTAATCTATATTGTGAAATACATTATAGAATCTTTAATTTACATAAAGATGAAGTCTGCTTACTGGAAGTGGAAATCAATAGTGGCTTTTATATCATCCTCTGGGTGGAATATTAAATCTGAAACTCCATAATACCTAAACTGCATCAAGAGATTACAAGCCAATAGTACTAATAGCATAAAAAAGGATCATTTTTTCCTTTCTTAATAAACTTGATATATCTGCAGTTTCCCGTTGGGGTTTTTGTTCTTTCAGAACAAGAAATGTGTTGCAGGCATTGTAATTTTATTAGCATTTGAGGTTACGGCCAGAAGCTCGTGGTGCCAGGTGGTGTATAAACACAGAAAGAAAAGGTGATCCCTGCAGTCTAACCTGAATTTGAGGGGCAGCTGGTGGGCAGCTGCATTATCTGAACAGGAGCCTTGGCTTTTTCTTAATTCAAAGCCTGCTCATGAGCAGAGAGATTTCCCATAGATCAAACTGCTCAATTTAATGCTGTAATGATATCAAGCAGGGAGTGGATCCAAATTAAACCCAGCCATCTCAGCGAAGACCATGTTGCCAGTGCATTCCTATAGCGCGTGGTGTGATTCCCAGTCCAGCTTGCTTCTGATCTGGGTCTGCCCGTAGGGTAACCGCAGCACCCGTCTGCACCGTGTCTTGGAAAGGCATTGCTGCTGCTGCTTTGATTTTGAGCTGACAGGAGCCATATAACAATCTGCTTCAGCAGTTCTGTTCTTCAGGCTCTATTTTTCTACAATTTGCTTTGATCTTGAAAAGATGGGAAAGGTGACAATGAAAGAAAACATTTCCATCGGAACAATGTCTCTTTCCAAAGGCTTGTCACAACATGAAATACAATTAAAATTGACTGAACGCCCACAGTTGGTACATAAAATCTTATGCTGTGCAGTTTATGGTGATTCACGGTAGCAGAGCACAGTGAATGTGGTGCGCCGGAGTATTGATGCTCCTTGGCTGGATATCTGCAGCTTCTGCAAGTCCAAGTTGCAGCGCTATTTCTCCCCCCCGCCATCTCCACCCCCGCTGCTCTCTCTTCTGTATGATGAATACAGTCATTAGTCCAAGATTAACTTTATTTAGATTCTTTACATCACTTTTTCCTCCTCTGATTTTAATCAGATTTGTACGACCAAGTTAGGTCTGTCTTAAATCTGAGATACTTCAACTTACAAAGATGCAGGAAGAACCAGCAGGTGCGAGAGGACTGAAGTAAGGAAAGCAGGATGACAAAACTGTGGGAGTGGGAGGAGAATAGGTGCCTGATACGATGGGAGTAGGATTGGTTGCCCAAGAAGGGATGGGGACCAGCTAGGCAAGGGGGCTACAGCTGGGAATGGAGGGGTCTGGGGAGTTTGAAAGGATGAAGCTGGGATTGCTGGTACCAAAAGTCGAGAAACCTGGTACAGTCAACTAAAGGACAATCCGCCAGTGGGGCAAGCATGGTTTGGAGAAGGTAGGCAAAGGAAAAGTGTGTGAGGAAATGCACAGGGGTGTTTGTGCCTCCTAGACAAATCATTGCCATGTCTTGAAGTGGAACCCCAGAGCCCTTCTGCTGCTGGGAAATGTCTTGGGAACCTGAGGCAGAGCCCATTTCTCCATGTCTTGAATTGAATATGGCCACGGGTTGCTGCGCGTGGTCCACTAGCTCATGTTGTACAGAACATCAAGAGTCCGGCTGGGCTCACCCTTGGGATGGTAGTTCTGGGGGCATGATGAAATTTTGGAAGGCTTTTCAGGCAGGCTGTTTAAATAGCTTGAAAAATTAACTTTTTCAGTGTACATATAATGGTTTCCAAGTGAATTACTCAAAGCTGTGACTTTTCTAGACTAAGGTTTTCTCAGAATTTCTTGGAGAATAGAAATAGAAGTGTTGAGCCAGCTTGGTCAATAACCTTCTGTAATGCAGCTTTTGTGTGTACAACAGGTACGTGTATAGACAGGCTATTTCTTCTGTAAAACTGTCTCTACTGCAGCATTCAAAGCCTATATCTACTTTGCATTCCTTATTTCTCGTGCTGTCATTGTGAAGTCATTTGATTTCATTGGTTGTGCCCTATCTAGGCAAATAAAATACAGAAGAAAGCTTTAGATACAGCAAATTCCATTAAACAGATTGATGTTTTATAGAAAAGAGAGCAGATTCTCATACTACTTTTTTTTTTAAAAAAGATGCAGCCCATTTAATTAGTTATTTCAATGAATTATTTCTTTCAAGGCAATTTACTTTGTTTTATCCACAGATAATTCTATTGAACTGCCTAGAGTCTGTGAATTGTACAATTATCATATCTTCCTATCTCTGTAGATCTCTAGCCAAAACAAATTCCAGGGCTGACATTTTAATTTGTATTTGCATTTCAGCTCTGCCAGATGACTGCAGTTTCTTGAAGTGAACTAGACCAAAGAAACCTCATGTGAACAGGTGGCAAAAAAATACAGCAGACAGGCTTCTTTTCATCGTTCTGTTGCTATATTACCTTCCCAACAATGCATCTCTTTTGGGATTTGATGCTTTGCTGCCTTTTCATTCACTTCTATTGAAGACCCATTTTCTCTGATGAGAGACTGCCCTGTGCTGGGCACCGGGTGAACACATGTACACGCCGGCCACAAAGGGTGTATTTCACACATCCATAGCAACGTACCCATTCTTCCTGGCCCACTAGTAATTTTAGTAGTTGAGGATCAATTTAAGAGTGGACCTGAAGAAAAGCTTGTGTACACCAAAAGTTGCAAATTTCACTTGTAACTACTGAAGGTCGGAAGTTTCAGCCATGGAAGCACGGCTTAAGAATAGGCACAGACAAAAGTGAAGTCAAGAGCAATCTGAAATGGTACAACATAATCTGTACTGTTACCAAAAAAAAAAAAAAAAAAAAATCTGAAAAGTTGTTAGCATCCAGCATCCACTGAGAAGGTAACTGCTCCTGAAAAATCTGATTTACTTCATACACTATGGAAGTGTTTGTAATCATCTTCATGTGAGAACCTAACAGTTGCTGTTGTATTAACTTGCTGGTAAGGGGCACGGCATTGCAAAGCTCTCTGGTCTCTGAAAGCAGGTGATTTGTTATGACATTGGGGATGCAAATACTCACCAAAGCCAAACAAATGACTCGACACTGGATGTGGTACGAGCCATCGCTCTGGGTAGCAGCACTGGCAAAGTCTGATGACGAAGGAGCATGGAAACCGAACCGCTGCCTCACTGCTGCACCATTCAAAGAGGAGGTGGGGATTCGAGAACCACGTTCTCTGTCAAGTGGTATTTCAGGCACAGGCGTAACTGTGAATAAAGGATGTAGGTAGCACAATGGCAATAAAATTCTTATTGCTGTATGTTGGAGAGGGGTTCAGGGCTTTGGTTTGCTCTCTGTGTGCCACCTAGTCACGATGCTCTCTGTGTCTGCACTGACCTTTGACAGCCCAGGCCTACTACGTGTTCAGTATTTTTCCTTTTGTGTTAGTTTTTAACAATCCTGTAGACTTTCCAGGTGTTCCTTCAGCTGTGCCACAGCTGCCGCTGCCAAGCTGTTCAGCATGATGCCCTGTGCTGCTGCTCCCTTCAGGTAGGAGATGTTCAAAGGCCCGAGAATTGCCCGTGAAATGCAAATCACTCTGTCAGGCAGGAGAACGAAAGCAAAGCAAACGAGGGTGTGTTCTAATTAAATGTAATGACAAGGAGGCCAAAAAGCATTCCCTGCTAATTCTCAAACTATGTTGGCAGGAGGCAGAGAGGAAGTAGAAACAAGGGAGGAGACCTGCCAGAATGGGGAAAGAAGAGAAAACCAGGATGAAAAGGGAGGTGGCACCGCAGGTTGTCCCGCACAGCCCTCCTGGGCTTTGGTAAGGGCACCTCTGCCCCACCGCTCGCGCTGGGACTGACTCGCAGCGTCCTTCAGCCCCTGGTGCTCGGCTTTTCCTTGAGAGAGAGTGAGTTACACGAACAATATCTGTCTTTCATCGGTAGGCAAATCTTTTAGATGAGATAGTGATGTTACTAGTTGCTCTGGTTTTAATCTTTTCCTAATTCTTGCAGGAATATGCGTGCGCCTAAGATAATTTTAGTAATGTAGTTTCTGTAATTCCTTTTTATTGGTGCTATAAAGCTGAGGAAAAGCCCTGCTGTCCTGGGAGCTGTACTCATAAAGACAAATCTTCCTTCAGTTTATTTCAGTTTCTTTGTCTTTCAAGTGAGAATATGGTCTGGTGCATGCCACTATCGGCTTCTTGGCAGGGTGAATTAGCTGAAGTGAGGTTCCATGCTATAGCAGAGGTAGGTGGCAGGTACGCTACACCCAGCTAGTGTGTATGCAGCTCTGCGGGCCGTGTGTCAGCTATACTGCATTTTGTTGCATAGACACCGCTTGTGGAACACCAATGCTCCCCCAGGAACTCCTCCTCAGCTGCTCCACCTCCTGTCGGGGAGTAGAGTGGTGATGGATGGGTGTCACCTTATGGGTGGATATAAATGTGTGTGTGCGCTACTATTTCTGGTACATCTGGATCTTCACATTTTCTCTGTTGTTAGCCTCCATTGTGGAATACGCTCCACATGGACGGGACTCTCCACACCCCCTCATTTCCACAAGTATTCAGGGAGTGATGTGAGCACGCCCCCTCCAAGTCTCACTTTCTGCATCCTCCCAGGGAATTCCCTCCTACCCAAAGCAGAAGAGGTTTGGTGGTCTGTAAAGTGACCCAGGTCAGCGAGCCCAGGTTCCAATGGGAGGGAGGGACATTTTTTTACACTGTTTTGTATGTATGTGTGGTTTTTCCTTTTCTACAGGAAAAGTTAGGGAAGAATGTTTTTCTTTCAAGGTGAAACTTGGCACAGTTTATAACCCAAACTGTCCTTAGGACAAGCCTCTCCGCATCCTCCCTTATCCCCAGGCTGAGCGATGAACCTCACCGGCAGCCTCATTCCCCTCCACTGCTGAGTTTGGTGTAGGGCAACTTCTGTTGTGTTTCAGGGTGGGCTAACATGTTCGTTCAGGTGTTAGAACTCAGAGTTTCCAGTAACTGACTGCAAATGAACCGGGAAAATGTTTTTCTCCCAGTCTGATGGAGATGGAAGCTGCCAGGTGAGCAGGTTTTGGCTGGGTGGGATGGTGGTGGGCCTGTTGTAATGAGTCCAGGTGGCTTACGTGGAGATTTCCATCAGATATTTTTGAGTGTGAAAATTTTTAAAAAATGCGTGTAATGAAAGTCAGGAACAATTTCTTGTTGCAGATTCAAGGCTTTCAAATAAACTTTTCAACAGGACAAAAGCCTAAAATCGGATTCAAAAGTAGTTTGTGAACAGGACTCCTAGCAAGTGGTTTATACAACCCCCTGGGACAGTGACAAACGAGCTGTTACTTCACTTAGTCAGGCAGTTTGATCCCTTGTCAAGCTAGAGTAGGGAATAGGAATTTCTATAAACTGTGGATGTGTAGTATTTTATTTTATTATTGCAGCAAAATTATATTATATTTAGAGAGATAATGCCAGAGATAATATGGAAAATAATATTAAAGAATATATATTAGTTTAGCAAAACACCAGCTGCCATAGAAAATTTTCATTTCATAAACATCAGTACTTGAGTGGTAATGCTGGCAGGGGCGGGATTTTTTCCTCCTTTTTTTTCCCTGTGACTTCAGTGTTTTTGAATATGTCATTTTGGTAGTCCTGGAGACTGGAAGGCTCACTCCATCCAGAAATTGTGCAAGCTTCTCTGCGTGCCTCAGTCCTAGGGAGGACAGGACGTCTTTAAGTTACTTACGTGCTCTCGGTTCTTTTCCAGTCTGGCACTGTGAATAAAAGAGCCAAATGTCAGAGCAATTACAGGGCAGTCACTACTAACTAGCCTGATACCCCCAAATTATTTCAGGCACAGAAATAAATCGTGGTGAACTGATAATTGTGATTGGTCTTTACATTTTTTATAATTTGTATTCAAAGGTGAGGATGAGGGTATGTTGTGCCAGGTACCCTGCAGAGTCCTGCCTTTGATCTGGCCCCAATGACTTGAGATATGCCTACAACTTGGGCTGGAGCTGAGTGACTGTCAGCCATTTGGTTTCACAAAGGATACGCTTTTAATGGTATTGGGAGATTTTTCCCAATACTCAGAATCCAAATGCTAATGGTGCCTTGTGCCATAACTCTGGTCTTTCAGCCGTTCCGATCTATCTATCGAGAAGACCAACATACAGATGTGAACTTTTTCTTTTAAATACTATTTCTGCCTCTGTTATGATATAAACACGTCATGGGCCAAGGAATACGTTGGTCTAATTTTAATTAGTTTTCTTTCCAAAGCTAATGCCCCAAGGCAGATCTTTCTGTGATGTTTGAAATTTTCAAATGTTCGTGTTATCTTTTGTGTGCCACCCAATATTATGAATAAGAGGGGAAATACTTAGAATCATGAAGGGCATCATGTTAAAAAGTGAAAAAAAATGGCTAGGGGCCCATCCTTTCTCTGCCCTCTTCCAGAATGTAGGCACTGAAATAACTTGTTGCTGTTTAAGGCAGCAGACACTAAGAGGCAGAGGAGGAGGATCCAGTACATAACCCGTGGAGGCTGTGCCAACGGCTCTGCCATTACGATGGTCATCTATCTGGAAAAGGAATATGTGATCAGACCAAAGCCTTGCAGCTGCCATGGGGCTCTTCAGCTCAAAATGTGGCTTCAGGGTAAAAGCCTTTGGCTTTTCTGCTGCCCAGGGCTCATTTCTGTGTCTTCACACTTGCAGGGGAAGCTGTGTTCGAAGCATGGTGGGAAGAGCTGTGTCCATCAGGCTCATTGTGCAGCATGTCTGCTCCAGAGCTTGTGCCCTGCCGTGGGCTGGCACCCTGCTCTCGTACGGGTGGTGTAGAAACTTGCTAGGTATTGGCACGGCATAAAATCTGGCACGCTGTGTCAAGCTGCACCATTTATACTTGTCTGCCTTGTCCTCATATTGACTCTGAGCTAGAGACTCCTGCAGTAAATTATTGCTAGGGCTGTCCAGACAGCAAGCGTCCACACCACCAAAAAAACCCCACCCCAAAACCTAAAACCTCCAGTTTTGTACCTCAGTCTGCTTGTCACAGATGATGGGTAAGATGGCTGGACACCCACAGTATGTCTCATTCACCATGAGGACTGTAGGATAATTCAGTTTGGAAGGGACCTTGGGAGGTCTGTAGTCCAAGCTCTGGCTCCAAGCAGAGTCAGACCAGGTTGCTCAGGGCTTTACCCAGTTGGGTCTTGAAAACTGCACAGCGTCTCTGGCCAGCCTGTGCACTGCCTGACTGTTTTGATGGGGAAATAGTTTCTCCTTATACTCTGTCTCAGCATCTCTTGTTTTGCTTATGCCTGTTGTCTCTCATCCTCATGCACCACTGTGAAGACCCTGGATCCATCTTCTCGATAACCTCCCTGTAGGCACAATTAGGTCCCCTTAAGCCATCTCTTCTCCAGGCTGAGCAAGCAAAACTTCCCCAGTGTCTCCTCACTGGCTGTCATAGAACCACCTATGACTTACCTGTACTGTTACCTTCCCATATGGGTGTGCGTTTACAAAACAAATCCCTTAACATCAAAATGCGGTACGAGGTGATGTTGATTTGTTGAGCAGTCTGATCTCAGTTATCTTGATGACAATTCAGGTATTATAAAGCCTGTGTAGGATAAAGCACAGACACCTATATATTTTATATAAATGTCAAAGTTTCCCATCAGTTCCTCTCTATTCATCTCATCTGCTAAATTTGATTTTATACACTGGTAAGACGTTGGCTTGGGCTACCAATACCTCCAGGACTGTGCCCCTGTCTCACCACCTGTCTGCCCTCCCTGCAGCTCAAAGCTCAGGCATCAAGACTAAAATCCTTTCCTCCAGGCTGGTCCAAGCTGGGTCCCTCTCAGCTGCCCTGTCGGCTTCCCATCTCACCTTACAGTTATCTCAAATGTCATCTCCACACCTCACCAGCTACCCAGACCTCCGTTGCTCCTGATGGCGAACCAGAGGGAAAGCAGAGCTATCAAGAGGTTTCCAGGTTGTTTCCTGAATTCTTCCATAATGTTCACTGTAGAGAAAGGCTCTCACATAAGACATACTCCATCTTATTGCCCCATTTATTTCTGAAATACCATATCCTATTCGTGATAGTGTGCATGAAACATACAGTCCTGCTCTTCTACTTACATATTTCCTCTGTTTTTACCATCAGCAACAAACCTGTGATTTCTCCTGGGCAGGATTTTGTTTCTAGTTCTGGTTCTTGTAGTCAGCTGCTGCAATCCAGAGGCAATTACAGTGCTTTACACAGCTGCTAGGTGGTTTTTAGATGGAGTTTTAAGGCTTGTTTTTGACTCAGAAAGCTGCAAATGGCCTGTGACCTTTCTGCAGGAAAATAGTACCTCTGCTGCAGTTGAACCAATTGATGCTGGTTGCAAAATACCTCTTGGGCTCTGTCTTCACCAGGAAAAAATGAAGCCCTTCTTCATCTGTGCTAGCAAGCATCTGGTAAAACCCTACTGGAGACAAGGCTTTTTGTAATTTTTAAAGGGTCAAATAAACCATAGGGTTCTTATGGCCTTTAACCTGACCCGCTAACCAGAAACTCCCAGTTGCTGTGTCTCCCCTTGGACTTTAACTGCTTCAGACTGGAGACATGTCTACGGTGCACAAGGGGAGGTGGCACACAGTACTCAAAGACTGACAGGATCCATGAAGTATCTTATACCTTTCCACCACCCTATTACTGGAAGCCTTTCAAGTTACCGGCTCTTTTTCACACTGACACTTGCTTCTGCATCACCAGAAGGCTGACGCCAGCCTGTTTTACACTGTAAGCTTGACAACATGGTAATTTTATGTTAAGCATTACAACTGCTATGTGGTGGTGCACTCTTCCAGATGATAGAAGCTATTGACAGGGAGACATACAGGTAATGTGATGGAACCTAGCTTTTTTCAGGAGTGGAAATTGTTCAAAACTTTAAAGTAGATGTTAAATTCACTGTAATAATTTCTTTTAGGCATTAATCCTGCAAATACACAGTGACAGAGAGCACCAGTCTTATCTGCCACATTCTCACAGCAAGCACTTAGGGAAGCAAGAAGGAAGAGCAGCTCATACTTGAATTTGCTGCATGCTCGATATGACCTCTTTCTGCTCATATTGCCATCTGACGTGAAGCACTTTACACGTGTTTGCCAAGGCTTCTGTATTTTTGAAAACAATACTGCTACTTTATCATAAATGGTCTGAATTATTCTATATATGGCCCTACCTTTCCCTGTATACCAACATCTTTACAGGTACTTAGCTGCTGTTCAGGATTTTTGCTGCTGATTTCCACTGCAGGGGTCAGAGCCCTGCTGACTTTTGTCTTGGAACAGCTTTCCAAAAGGAAGCACTCTCTAGAGTGATATAATATCACATAAGCTATTGGCAGGGGAAACTTCACCTACGGCTGCAACGCAGCTGTGTCTGATGTTAAATATGGAATCCACTGATATTTTGACACACGGGAAAGACCTGTGCTTGGGGAAGTCCTTTATCATACGATTAAGCTGTCATTTAAACGGTGTAAAAATAACTTCTAAGCAGAGGAAAAAGCAAGAGTCTTTTTGCAAATGACTGCTGAAGGTGAGATGATTGAAAGGGACACAGAGCAGCATTTTGTTCTGTTTTTAACTTGACTAAAACAAAGCACTGTATCATTTTGTGAAGCAGTGGAAATGATGGCAAGTCCACTGCTTAGATCTCTGGAGAGAGATGTGTGTGTTTAATGAGTGCTCATTAAAACAGCCTCTAATAGAATCAAGTAGAAGCAGAAAAATGCTAAAGAGAACAGGGGAAACTACTGGGCTTTGATGAATGCTTTATCTCATCTCTGAAGAAGAATACAACGTGCCTTGGGTAAGACAAATCAAGTGTAAATGTGAAGAAAACACCGAATTGATACGAGCTGGAAACCAAAAAACTGCCGTGGTCTACTGTGTACATACTCCTACCGGCACAGCCTAGCTGCGCGTCCATGGGACAAGCCTGGCTTATGACACATACCCATCTAGCCTGGTGACTCTTCCCTCTAGGAGATGGACCATGGACGCCTGAGCAGCAAACATCTCCTGGACAGGTCAATGTCTATTCCTGCACCTGCTCGCAACTTGGTATCACAAGGGAAGGAAAATCAGCCTCCCTGACCAGTGCCTGTTGCTGTCTGCCCCTCAGAGCCCACTCTTCCCAGGCCCAAGGAGTGTGGTGACCACAGCAGCAGCAACCAGCATCTCTTGGCCTCCCCTTCTGCTAGCAGAAACAGCCAATTTTTAGCAAATGCTCGTGGGGTGCTGAGGTAGGTCGCTGTCACCATCTAAGGAGGGCGGCTGCTGCTCCTGGGGAAGTGGGCAGCTTGTGAGAGCAGTGCCAGAGCTGACATGCAGCTGCTGAAATTGAGCCAGCTTGAGCTGTCCTGTGATGGCAAACACAGGGGTTTGCAGATCTAAGACCAGACGCATCTATTGGCAAGGCTGACTGTGTTTCTGTAAGGGCTGTGCACAAGCCGTGGCTGGAGAGAAGGCAAACAAACACTGTCCAGAAAGAGCATGATGAATAAAATGGACCAAGCATTAAGGTCATGACAGTTTTCTGTGACTTTTTCCTAGAAAGGGGAAAAAAAAAAACAACCCAAACCAAACCCAACCTCAGCACAGAGAACTACAGGGCGCCTAAAATAGGCTGTTTAATTAAAAAACAACAACAAACCCCAGACCTGCTTTATTAGTTAAAACAGAAAGCTGTCTGAAAGGACTGGAAATCCAGCATCGACAATAAATCCTGGAGTCCATTTCCACAAGAAACTAGGCTGCAGAAGGAGCCAAAGCATCAAGGGAGAGATGAGCTGTTGCTGCATGGCCCTGGCTCAGCGTAGCACACACTACCTTGCCAGGCAGTGAACTCAACCGTATCTGCAGAGTAATAGAGCCAAGGGAGAGTCTGCAGGCTGGGCAGGGACCAGTCCCTCCTTCCCCTCCATAGCTCCTGCCTCTTGGTCAGCAGGAGCGAAGTGGAAGCTTGCCCTTGTTCCTCTCTCGAGGGCAGTGGGTCTATCCGATGTGCTTGGATGTCAGGAAGGAAATATTTTTCTGCGGGGTTAAACTGGCAAATAGCAAATGCTTCCTTCTCCTGCCTGATGCGCTTGGCAATGCACTGTTTGGCTAACAGTAATTTCCATGGATGTCCTTGCACTACACCGCCAGTGGCACCACTGAGAAAGGCCAGCTCTTGGAAAAAGCTCAACAGGAACTGGAAGCTGCAGGGATAGGTGGCATGTAAAAGATAACAGGGGACCATGAAGGCTTCCTGAACAGCAGCCCGCTCCTCTGTCACCCCCTCTTGCAAAGGTAAAAGAGTAAGAATATCCAGGAGAGCGAGGGGAATCCTTAGGTTAGTTTGAGGTTTTGGAATCCTCTCGCTCCCAATTTGACCTGCCTGATGCCTGAAACCAGCATTGCAAGGGCTCTTTCCCACCTTGGCTTGCTACATCCTCTGCATTCTCCGTGTAAGCCGAATGATTTGGAGTGTGAGGATCCTTGTTCTGGAAATCGTAAATGAATGCTTTTGAGCTTGACAGCTCAAAATGATGATGATGGCAAACTCGATGCATCTTAAAAACGTATTTATATAGGCTCTCTGTCAAGCATCATTTAAACCCCATACATCATGGTAAAAAATGAAGATGAAGCCAGCTCCGCTAGGCCACTGGTGGGAAAACAGCCTCCCCGTACATTAAAATACCTTTTGTTGTCAGATAAAGAATGCCCTGCATTGAAAGGCCACCATCTTTACAATTAGCACAAAACAAGGGGATGAAACACTTTGGCAGATATGAAAGAACAAAATCCCCCCCAAAATATTTAGATCCATATGATCCTAGATCATTTCAAAATAACTTTGAAACGTATATATGAATTGGAGCTTTTTAAAAGCCTGAGTACCTGCAAATGGAATTGTCTTTGTCATGCATGCCGGACTGATGATATTTCCTATACAGTTTTCAGTGACGAATGCAAAATATCCATGAACTGCAGGGGCCTCACACTTTGCACAGACATCACAGAGTCATGCCATAGGACAGTGGTGAGGTTGTAGACAGTCTTTGATATCCTGCTATAAATAAGATGATTCATAACAATTTAGTAAGAAGGTATGATATGCTGCACCGTGTCCCAGCAGCTAATCTCTGATGTGACCTACAGACACTTAAAAGAATGTAAGAACAAGCACGTGCAGCTGGTACACTGCACCCAAGCCTCCTTGAACCAAAGAATAACACTGGACTACACTCCTTTAATTTCCACTTGTGGGCCTCATATAGAGAAACTTTCTTTTGCTTACTGTAGCATGGAAATTATCTGATATCCCGACAGCTTTCAATTATTTCATCCTTATAAATACACTGACCATTTATTATTGGCCACAGAAGTTTTCTGTTGCACAGCCATTATTAAAAATTCTGCTGTTACCCTCTGCTTAGTTCCAGACTTATTTGACTTACCTGATATCCAACCGCAGTGCATAAACTGCTATGCATTTGGCAGGGGGCACAAAGTAGTTGTTACTGGGTGGTCTAAGCATTGCCAATGCCTAAAGTTCCCAGTTAATCCAAAACACTGTTTTAGTAACAGTGCTGTTTCCTGAGCTCATGATACCGCTGGCTTGCTTCGTAAGCAGGATGCTATGATGTGCACTAAACAAAAACGCAGCTAGTGTACCTACCAGTTCTGTAACGCCATTAATACTTCCACCATTTTAATAGGAATGCCTTTACAATTCTGGCAGAGTACCACTAAGTTTCGTCAGGTTTTTACTATTCTATTTAGTGATTTGGTCAGCCATTTTGGTATTTCCATCTGAGACTGCTAGGAAGCTGTTAGGCTGATGCTGATGCTGTCAGGTGTGGGAGGGGCACCAACATAGCAATGCCAAGATGCTTGAACCATCCATACCTGCTGTTCCTGGTCCTCCTAACTGCAGAAGCAGGTTAAACACGCATCATATTGTCAGAATAGGTTCAGTTTATTGTCCTACTTTAGGCTCCAGCAATTAAGCCTAAAGAGATCCCCAAACAGCCCTGGCCACGTGATTTCAACATTGGCTTCTCTGTTAGGTGAAACATTTATTTTCCCTCCCTCTCTATTGTTTTTTTCCCATTAATTTTTACTGATTTTCCAGTTTAGTAGACTGGATGGTTGACAGACCCTTAGGAACCATAGTGTGTAGTTGCAGATCATGTTTAGTTAAGCAAAAACCATTTATCAAATACATCCTGATCACCAGTGTGCTGTAGTCCATTTGGCTGTAGTTTAACTGCAGAGAGACAAACTGGGACTCTACCCCTGCACCGCGATACCCGTTTCCTCTTCTCTAGATCAAGTAGCTGGTGCTTGAAAGTCTGATGTGAGAGGTGGGGAGGACAGCTGGGTCCAGTAGAAGTAAACATCACTAAGATCTCCTCCAGGATACACCTGAGCTGCAGGACTGTAGTCCTGCACAGTATAAAGGAAGCAGCCTCACTCTCCCCTTACTTACCTGGGTATGTCAGTCACTGGCCAATTTCTTTCAGAAGTCATATTTTCACTGGCTACGGTACACAATAGTCAGTTTTACAGTTAGAGAAGTAGCTCATTCCATCAATTTATATGCCTGGAAAGTAAGTTGGGTATTCAAGAAAACCATTCAGAAGAATCAAAATATGCATGTTAAAAAAAATGTAATTTGGAAAATGAGACAGGCCACCATTTTCTTTTAGCCTGTCTGTAACAGTCAAATTGGAAAAACAGAACTCCAATCATGCATCTGATTTTGCAGTTACTTAATTGGAGGAACAGGACCAAACTTTTTTTTTTTTTAAAAATAATTTAGGTTAACATAGTTTCTTTCAACTGTTACCTCTCCCAGTTAATGATCACTAACTCAAATACTAAGTATTTACATGCATTTAGTAAGACTCAATGCAGAGCCTCTTGTACATCCATATTGAATGTTGTTCCCCAAAACTGAGCGTATACAATGATAATAAATGGCAGTGTGTCAGAAGAGAATTGCAGTAGAGGTAAATTAACTTGGATAAGGAAGGTAGACTTGGAAGGGCACCCTGGCTTTCATTTACAGCTCTACATTCAAGAATTCCTTTTAGTTCTTCTTTCAGACTTTTTGTACAGAACCGTAGTGCCTGGTATTTCCTTCTGCAGTGGTAGTGGATGTAAGGGACCTACAGAAGTTCAGCTGAAGTCTGCACATCTGAATTTAATCCCCCAAGTTTAGTGTCATCTGCCATCTCTTTGCACTGCAGCATATTTAATTTTATATTTTTAGGAAAAATATTGGGTTTTTATTTGAAATAGAATGTGAAATTCAATTAAATGAAACAGACAACCATTCTTTTTCTAGAAAGGAAAATTTATTTATGGCTACATATACCACATATAAAATTAACATTTAAATGAAACATGTAATTGTTTCAATCATTTATGACTAAACACTTACAATGTTAACTACAAAACTGTACAGTTTATATTTAGTAACCGATTCTTACAGCATAGTGCAATTGTAACATTTCATAAACAAAATAACTTGTGCCTTTTTTTAAATAAAGTGCATTAAATTACTATCTTGTATACAACAAGAAGCTCTGTAGTTAAGGGAAACTGAGGGAAGATGTTTCACTTCTTTTTAAAATTACTTCATATACTGGCAAGCTATGGTTCAAACTTCAACCACAGTTAAATGAAAAAAAACTAAATTAGTATAAGAAATAACCACAGGCCTTTATGTACTAAACCAGTAATTGGTTTTCATATGAAAAGCACAACATGCAGAATTTAAATTACTGGTTTAAAGCCATTTGGCTCCTGATGAGATGTGTAGCAGGAGAGCTACCCCCATGCAGCTGCTTTTGCTAAAGCTTTTAGAATTCAGCATGGAACCACACTGCAGTCAGTAGTATCGGGAGTTTACACGAATTGTATAATGTTTCCTAGGAAAAGTTCTCTCTGAGAATTTCATGAGATGAGCATGGTAAATCACAGGTTATTTTTAATTGCATTTGACAATAAAAAAAAAGTAGGGGTCTAGTTAGTAAGACTAGAAAATTACAAGTGGTACTACTAGCCCAGGATATTCGAAATTTCGTGGCCTGAAGTTAAATACAGAGTTTTACAGCTTTATTTCAGAGGCACAGTTACAACATTTTATCCTACAAAATTTCTTTTTATTTGTAAACACATTTACAATCAACTTTTGTAGTTTTGGCTGTAACAGTGAAGCTGAGAGCAAACAAAGGACAACATGACTGTAGATTTTAGCCCTAAAGAATAAAAAGATGTAGACATACAAAATAGATAAAGGTCTAATGTGGCTCTTTCTAGAAATAATGACAAAAATAAGAATGCCCATTTCCTTCAGTGGGCTCTGGCTGAGGCCCAACAGGAAAGTCCATATTCTTTTCCTCCTCCATAGGTACATTGGACTGCTATCAGCTTCAACGGAAAATATAGTTGAGCACAGGCAAGTAACCCTAGAGATTGCCTGAGTATTCTGCTGTATATGTAATCTAGGCAATTTACCTGCCTCTTCAGCTGCAATACCCATTCCACACTTTTGGCACAAATCACACATACTGTTTCCACATTCTGGAAAACCGCATTTTCCTCCTATATATTTTAACCTGTGGGACCAGCCTGAGTTCACAAGCAGACTACTGTACATTCAACCGCTCTGCTCTGGGACATCTCCTGTGTCAAAAAGCTGCATGCTGGAGTGTGCTAACTCCCAGCAATGAGTTACTTTCTTCCTCCTAGACTAAGTAAAGTCCGCTTACATTGAAAGGGAAATACAAAAGAAAGGAGCTAAAATTTGGTTGGAATGTGACTGAAGAAGGGTCACTATTTTCTATCATGTCTTCAGAAAGCTCTCTGTTGCGAGCAGAGCTCCCTTCCAAAGCCAGCATGCTTTGACCCTGCGTTCAACACTGTAGAAAAGCCTTACCTCCGTGCTATTTTCTCATGAGACCTCTGGGGCAGAGGCACCGCAAGGTGGACTTAGTGTTACTCATACATTGAGGGAGTACATTGGCAGAGGGCAACCAAAGAGCAGCAAAACAAAAACCCATGGATGGGGCACCACTCCCTGAGCAACATGGGGACACAACAGTACATCCTTTTCAGGATGTGGGTATCTCAGTTTTCGAAGGGACAGGTCATGCTGCTTTCATTTGCATACTATACAATATCTCTTCCCTGAAACCAGTGGAAGCTGAATTCCTGATTATTTTCGTGGGTTTCATCTTAGCAAACACTGAAGTAAGAGGAAAATTCTATAGGGACCATAAGTAATCAATGCATTAAGAGCTCCATACCTTGGCCCTAAATCTTATAGGTCCTAGTCCTCTTGCCTAGAATGCCCCTGAAGCATGTGTATTTCGCATGCCCTTTAAAAATAAATGCATAAGATTTTTTAGATACTGTAATATTCCGCAGCTTAGCATCAGCCAATGCAGAATATGCACCTGTGTCATATGACTGTATGGACTGCTATTTAGACTCACAATCTGTGCAGTCCTGTTACTAAAGCACCTACAAAAGACAAAGAGAGAGAGAGAGAGAGAAAACAGGGAACAGTGTGTGCAGGAACATATAACTGCTATATAGGCTCATGTTAGGGATAAATATCCTTCTTATATTCTGTCCCAGATATGGCCATATAACACATTCCTGTAATCCCAAAGCTGGCAGTGGGATTTGTCCAAATTAAAGACATGAAAATTCATCTCCCTCCCAAAATCTCTGGATTGTCTTTGTTTGTTGAAATAGTGATTACTCGCCACTGAATCTTTCAGTGTTTGCAACATTCGAAGAAGTTTGGCAATGCTTTTCTTTAATCATATGATAGTGCCTCAGCAAAGAGGTTACACTTCGACCACTACAACACTGAAGGTATAGAGCATGATATCTAGCATATCAAACATATAGAAAGTAAATTAAATAATCATAATAATTAGGTATAGATATTACACTTAAGTATGTAATTATGCTATTTAAGTATGATAGCTCATAATACTTAATTAAGTTAATGGCATACCAAAGTACTCTAAGAAACTGTTTCTCCACTCAGCATGTAACATAACTAGTACTTAAGTTCTCTAAGTTAAACCCAGACATAGGTATTATCTTTTAAAAATTATGTATATTTTTTAAAAAAACACATCTGTTTTGTTGGCATCTATTCCTTAAAAGTGGAAGGCCCCTCCATTTTCCAAGGTAAATCTTTGCAGGATACAATCTTCAGCATGTGCAGTTAGTATTGGCTTGCTTTTTCCTTGAGAAACTGAGACTAGGCCTGTGCTCAGACATCACAGTAGATCATATGGTTGGGATCAAATGGTTTGAGGGAAAACCAGTATCACCAGTATATAGAAAATGGTAGCAGTTCAGTTGCTTACCCACCCTCCACAGGCAAATCATAAATTTCCAGTATAAGGCAAATGCTCACCAAAGCTGTTCAATGAAAAAGTGCTGCTGATATATTTGAAAGGGTTATAACAAACTATTAAAACCTTTGTAAGTAAGCTTTTACCTAAGAATGCAGCACTGTACTTACGAGAGGCAGGTTCTTAGAATCATTTAGGTTGGAAAAGGCCTTTAAGATTATAGACTCCAACTGTAAGCCAACATTTGTCTTGAAACAAAAAGGATTGTGCCAGACATCTTAGTGCTGGGAAGGGGAGGACCCCCACACTCTCCCCTCCTGCCCCCCCCCAATCCTATGGCCATCTGCTGAATTACTCTACACTAGTAATTTAATGAAGCCCCTAAATGTGCAGTGAATGTCCCTAAGTGCTCTATGCTTTTTAGAAAGGTCTGTTTTACTTAAAAGACATCAGATAATAAATCGGTTCACTAGTTCTGGGACAAAAAATCCTTACCTCCACCTGGGAGGGGGAAACCCATAATACTAATGTCTAGTTAAATATTCAGCATGTCAGCAAGTGTTTGTAAAAATTGCCTTGGCAGACGTAGAGTGCAAAACAAAAGGTTTAGGGAGCTGAGGACAATTTTTTCAAAAGGCAATTAGAGGAGTTTGGGATGCAAGTTTGACTGACCTTTGTTTTAAAATTAGTTTTACTCTCTCAACCCATTTGCAAAAATCCTCCAGTGGAAAAATCTCCCCTCATCCTTTCAATGGCCCTGAATTGGTTTGCATCACAGCAGTGATGCACTAGTTAATTATGATATGGTTTCATCTAACCTACATTCAGGTTTGGGTTTTTTTCTTCTCTTCTAGAAGAAACTTGTATAACACAGTGAAATATGCAACTGTTTCTTCTTCTTGTCTGGCTTACAAGATCAAAATAATTTTGCAAAAAACCTGCAGCACGGACTTCTTCATTTTTTAGTGCAAGGGCATATTGTTTTCAAAGAAACAGTTACCACAAAGTTACAGACTCAGCTGCTCCTCAGAAGAAACAGAAATATGTAATGACGTACTCTAAAATAATCTGCTGTTGGTCCTGCTTTTATATTTTCAATATTTTTCCACAAAAAAGCCCTCTTCTGATTTCAAGTGGAGCCATGTAAGACTGTGCTAATAAGACAAGTTATAATCCGAATAAAACATATGAGATCACATTTTCAAGGGAGGAGGACCTCAATGCTGATTATTATTTCCTCCTTTCTGTTCTCTGGGCACCATTCAACAGGAACAGCAATACTGCCAGCCTCAAGGACACGGGGACTGCTGCACTACACCCCGGAGCAACTGCAGCCCCAGGGCCCCTCTCAGGTGCTCCATGTACATCGAGTAAGGTTCAAAATGGACAGTTCAAAATAACCTTCTCACAGGGGATGCATTTATTCAAGCATCCTTTCTATCCAAACTCAAGCACTGAGTACCTGGCTGATTCACCAGGCCATAAAGACTTCCACCCTCTCATCTTGCAGCATCCACCTAATATGAAAGCAGATATCCCTGCAGTTCATCCAGATTTCTAATCCATTAAAAGGAATTGCAAATTCTTGGTCTGAAGAAGCCAAAAGCACCCAGCAGCACCCAGCTTTATGGGGCAATTTCCTTTTGTACCAAAAAAGTATTTCCAGACATGAGACCATTCAATTTTACTGGGAGTCCCATCATTCTTTTGCTGACAGATGGGGGAGACATGCATGCTTAATTTATCTTCCCTGTACTACTGCTTATTCATGACATATAAATCACGCCCCTTCCTTTCAGTCCCGTCTCTAAAAGCAGAGATTGAGAGATCTTATTTTTTCTCCACTGCACATCCCTGGACTACCACGAAGCCAAACTAAATGTGGCACTGAAAGAGAGGGTAAACCACCGCTTTATATAATGGCACTCACAAACAAGAAAAACAAAATCAGGAAATGGAAATATTATTTAAAATTGTGTTTCCCTGATTATAATAATGCACTGTTTCCTGCACTGGCCCTTTTTTTTGGTTAAGCACCAAATTTCACATGCTCATACCAGTCAAGTTACAGGGCTTCTCACTAACATGCAATACACTAAGCGTCCAATATGCTAAGCATGTGAAAATTTTGTTTTTCTAAGTTTATCACTGAAATTATCAAACTGTTTTTGTAAAGTGGCCTCCTGTGGTATTACTACAAAGATGTTGTCTACTTGCAAACAACAATTCTGATTGCAAATAGCTATTTGTTCCTTTTGATAAATATGTAAAGAGGGACAGATTATTTACTGCATTTAATGTATGTACTGGAGCAACCTCTTGTTCTAGAATAGACTGCTCCAAAAGGCAGCCAAGTAAAACCTTAAAATGATGCTCAGACTTTCTCCCAAAGAGATGTGATGAGTCTACGTGTAGATATTTAACTTAATCCTTGCTTACTTCTTTCACAGATCTATCTGCGTTCTTGATCCCCCTCAAAACATACACCGCCACAATACCTTTTCCTGAATAGTTAGCCAGTAGCACTTCAAAATATTCTCAAATTCTTACAACACAGGATCTGTATCCAGTGCGAGTCTATCTGATATTATCTTCTTGCAGCAGTATGATTTCAAGAAATGCTGTTCTCCTTTTTCTGGTGCTATTCCTACACACCTAGGACTTAATCTGTCTACAGCTGGTGTGCAGGTATACTGTTCTTATTCCTACTCGCAACAGAGCTGCTACATCACGCTGTTTTGCACCAGCAACCATACTAGTCCTCCTACTTTCACTACAAAGCTTTTACACTGACTGGTGGGTATTCAGGATTTTCTAGAAAGTTGCCAGAGTTGGTTTCTGTTTCAAGGACTAAGAACCATTCAGTATCTCAGATAAAGTGACAGAATAGCTGGTGGCTTTTAAAATAGTGACCACTCTGTCCAATTCTTATTTTTCTTTATTGTACATACAAAAAACAGACCATACATACTTTCTCTCCATAAAAGTCAGTGCCAACATTTTGAAAATATGGTTCTGAATGTTACAGAACCACTTTTTTTTTAAAGTAATGAGCGTGTAGTTATATTTCAGGGGCTTGGTTTGTAGCAATGCTATTTTATCCCAACTTCCAGTCACACTGCAGGATGCTCAACACTTTTGAGAAATGAATCCACAAGTATTTTACTTTTAAAAGCTAAATAATCCCTAAGAAAATGAGGCAACAGAAAAATAACTCTTTGGGGATGGAATGGCTGCTGGCCTAAGCCAAAGCTCACTGCTGTCCATGGAGGGGTTTTAGTGACTCCCAAGAAGCCTCAAGGCTGGCCCCTGAACGCAAAGAATGGATGCACTGCCTTATGTCACTGAGTGTCCATGGTAGGAAGATACAGCAGCCATAGCAGGACTTTCAGCTTGCTTCCAAATACCCTAGGTATCGGTAGGGGTTTTCTTCAATGATACCATAACCTTGTTCTTTTAAAAGCCAAGCTGCCTTCAGAATGGGTTAGCATCATTTATCATATCCATCTTGAGGGGCATCACAAATTCAGGCAGTCTCAGTTTTTGTTTGGTGAAGAGTATTCTCAGTATCAAGTTACAATTGGAAATCCTGAACGCAATGAATTTATCTATAGAATGCTGTACAACTAAATGCCAAACAATGAAAATAATAAAAATCCCCACTGCAGTACATAATTCTGTCCTGCAAATAGCATGAATTCAGGATCCAAGAACTAAGGTAAAAGATTATTGCCGAGTAATTCCATTCAGAAACTCAATAACTGTAACACAAACCAACCAGAAATAATGTCCCACATCAGTCTGACAGCAACTGCTTAACAAAGGAAGACTTCTGCTTACTTAAAGTCCTTATGCAAGTTACTATTTTTTGTCTAAAGAAGATATTGCTTCCTCTCTATTGCTCTGAGTTTACTCAGCAGTTTATAGTACCCACAACATGGAGGATTTTATTGCTTTTGTGCTAAAAACATATTTCCCCTTATTGCTGAAACCTTACTGCTAGGAGAAACAGTTAAAAAAAAAAAAATTAAAAAAAATCCTCTCCCAAGTTTTGAGGGTGAATATATAAAAAAAATGACTACAGTAAATTTTGCCCATCAAGACACAGCCTGTTACTAACTTTGGATCAAGCGTGTTAATAAATAAAAATGAACTTCAATTCTTTAAATTACACATTAAGAAAAAAGTCTTTTGTCTTTACGATGGAGATATGAAAGATACTTCACTGTACATAGAATGGTGAATCTAACACCCCAGTCTTATGTATGGATGTTGTTTAATGGGACACCAAAATGACAGAATCCTGCAAGCTAGCTGGATTTCTGCCAGTTTCAGAGGGATCTTGGATGGATACCGGCACCTCACCATACAGAAGCGGGGCGTACACTGTAACTCTGATGTGATAGCACAGAATTGTTTAATTCTACAGGGTCTGAAAAGCGGCTGTCTGTCAAGCATTTCTTTTGTGCAAGTGAGGTAGGCAGCTTTGTACCCACAGCTCTAGCCCCCCTCCCAAGAGTTCGTTCACAGGTGTGTTATATAGCATCTATCCAGTACTGCAAACCATGTTAAAGCTTGCTCTGACAGCTGTGGGCAAACCTATGTCATTGACTTCCATGAGGATTTTCTGGTGTATGCTGCACAGTCTCAATTTAAGAACATATTTCTGGAAGAGACAACATCCTCACTGGAGGTCACAGCAGTAGCTTGGGAAGCATAACCATGTTTCTCATCTGTTTGTGGTGAAAGGTAACCATGTGCTACTCTTCAAATGAGGGCAAGTCACATCCCTATGAGCGAGCTTTGGGGAACTTCTATAATTAATCCTTCTTTCCACCATTTGACTTGCACTGCTCCTCAGGAGAGAAGCTTCCAATTACAAATCTCTCTGCTCTGGCACAAGGAAAAGGTCGGCTCCCGCGGCACTGTGGAGAGCCTCTGCGGATTTGAGCAGCCTGTGGAGTGAGGAAGATGACAAGGACACTAGATGAACCAGCATGAGAAGAGGGGACGACATTATCTCCCTCTGTGCTGTTATTTTCTGGCTTCCCTACCACCCAGGTGCTGTGTAGAGAAAAACGCTAGTGCCTGTGAGGTTATCCAAGAGGATGAGAACACGTCTGCATAAGCAGTACAACAGTTGCCCTCAGGACTGAATTTTGGTCACGGTTGTAGATGCTCATCCTCATCGCACTTTTTAGCGACTTGATACAGAAGAACAACTGGGGAAAATAAAGGGAGGGGGTGTAAACTTTGCATGACTAACTTATTTTTTGTTTTAAAAAGTGCTACTCTACATTATTCAGCTCATGACTTTTACTGCCATTTATTCCCAATACTTTGCATACTTGCAAAACTGCATGCATACATAGTATGGATATTTATGAAGTGATTATTTCTTATACAAAAATTTCATAACAAAATAGGTACAAGGCAATGATTAGAGTTTCATTAGCATTCAGAAGTAGATAAAGAACACTGGTATCCTACACTGAACAGGGGTCATAGTCTAACTGTGCTGAGCATCTGTAAATCGCAGTGAAGCCAAGGGAGCTGCAAGTTCACAGCTCTACTGGACCATGCCATGCAATTATTAAACTAATCAGATTACAAAGTAACAGCCAAATATCATGAAGATTGAGCCAAGTAAATAATGAAATTTGAACCCAGCATTGCAACTAAAATTAATTATTGCTCATATAAATCTCTACAGAGCTTTGTTTACAGACAACTCATTCACATTTGAGATTCAGCTTTGTGTATAGCATGATTCTTAACATCACAGAAACTTTGCCACAAAAAGCTACAGTCACCCAAATATCCATGTGAAAAGGACAGATTCCACGTGGAAAAATCCAGACCAGCAACATGGCTGTCTCTACTATCTATACTATACAGGTATATTTTTTCATTGAACTGTAAATATTGCTATTTTTACACTTGAATTTGTTGGTTTTTTTTTAAACTGTAATGGAAGATACTGAAGCAACAATACAGTATGCAGACTTTGACCTTCAAGGGAATATAACCTGCTACTCATGCCAGGGTATTAACACATTGAGCTCCCATCAACACTAATGGAAGTGGTTCTGTAAACTCCCAGGCACTGACATTAGGGTACACCTTAAGTTTCACGAAGACATCTGCCAGGAAGATTTTCTCTCTGACAATCAAGTCTTCAAATTAGAAAACAATGTTTTATTTCCTGTGCATTGTAACTTGGCTTTAGTAAAAGGTCAGAAACGGTTTGAAAAGCTCTGCTTTTTCAACCAGAACTATCATCCTATAATGAGGTGAACTGACACACGTACAGTGCGAAGAATCACAATCTGTAATGGATGAAGCTGCCAGAAAAGTAGAAAATATCATTTCATGTTGCAGTTCTGGTTGCATACAATTATGAACCAGATATGCTCTGAGCATTTATAAACTGCAGTATTTTAAATTATATAGCAGAACAATGAAAACAAGTGGTAATAATTTTGACTTGATAACAAACTGAAGGGGAACCATTTCTTGTTTATACTAAATACGTGTTGCAAGTAATTTGTAGGTTATTTTATTAAATATTTTCTTACACACTTCTGAAAAGATAAACTTGTCTGAGAAACTTAGTGTTGCATCTATTACAAACACATAGCCAAAAGAGGCCATATTGTTTCATCAATTTCAAAACTCCCCACTGAATTCTTTTTACAATCAATAATGAGCTCTGATGTCCCACATCTAAGTGAAAACATATGGCTGACTTTTGAAAAGGAAGGCGAAGTATATCTTCTGTTTTAACATCCTGCAAGAACTCAGGAGAGACCAGGTAACCCTTTAAAACAATTATCAAGCTAATTCATGCCAAGACATAAAAGAAAAAGCTATACATAGTACTTCCTCTCTGAGAGCAAATTTGTCGCACTGAGATTATTACAATAAATACCACATAAATCAGTAAAATTGGCCATTATTTTGAAGAGTATTCTGAGGATATACAAATGGGGTAACAGGACACGGGTTTTCTTTTTTTCCTGTTTTAAAAATAATTAAAGAGGGAAAAAAATATCCTGACAACAGACTATAACATGCAGTATGACTGAACTCAATCATAAACAATTTCAAAAGAGATATGCTGTTTCGATCTAATTTTAATCAGCCAACTTAATGTAAAATCATGGCAAACATGGCAAAGTCTGGGTAGTATAACAAAAAGACCCTGAGCGACATCATAAATCTCTAACACATTATTTTGATTTTGGAAATCTCCCTTAAACCACTCGATTCATTTTGGTCACTGGGGTTTTCTGCTTACAAAAAGGTCAGTGCATCCTGTGGTTTTTATATGAATCCATTACACACCATTGAATGAATGCATCTAAACCAAAGACAGTGTCGCAAGAATGTCTGCAAAGTAACACGTTAAGGAGCGTCCTCCTAGCTGCCAATCAGACATCACTGGGTGATCTTGCTCTCTGAGACAGGTTAGAAGGAATACAGCCACAACAGATGAGCCAAAGTGCTTTCTGTATCTCCTGGTTTCTAAAGGCATATATTACAGGATTGATGATGGAATTGTAGGTAGCTGGCAGGAGGGTGGCATAGGTGTATATAGAAGGATAGGTGTAATCTGCTATTAAAGAATAGAGCGTGAAAGGCATCCAGCAAGCAGCAAAAGTCCCCAAAATAATGGCCAAAGTAGACACTCCTTTTCGGGTGGTCACATAGTGGGATGTGGCCAGGAAATGGTGTTGCAAGGCAATCTGATGGGCATGGCGCATCACGATTTTACAGATTTGAATGTAGAGCTGCAGCATGAGGGCAAACATAAGCAAGAACGAGACCGAAAGGACTGCTGCATTATTTTTAGTGAGTGGTCTGATAACACTGCAGGTGGATTCATCTCTGAGGCAGTTCCAGCCCATTACAGGCAGCAGTCCAATACAGACAGATGCTCCCCAGAGCAGTATAAGCATGACATAGGTAAAAGTGACAGTCCTCTCTGAATTGTAAGTCAAAGCGTAATACAGGGAGAGGTAACGATCAACAGTAATAGCCAGCAAGCTGCCAACAGATGCTGAGAAAGAGGCAACAATCAGTCCAACCGTAACCAGTTTCGTAGCTTCTGATTGCAGAAGGTATGCAAAAACAAAATTGATGATCAATCCAATGCCCGCTAAGAGATCTGCCAGCGCCAGGCTGCCTATCAGGAGGAACATGGGGGCACGAAGACTGGGATTATGGAAAATTATAAGAACCACAATGGCATTTTCGCAGGAGATAAGGGTCCCTGAAGTACACAAGACAATGTCCCAGGGGTTTACCAAAAGCTCTGGCTCTGGGTCTACGACAGGAACCAGGGAGGAGCCTGTGGCTGAGGCATTCTCGGTAGAGCTGGCTTCTACATGATCCTCAGGCAGCCAGCTCAAATTAACCTTCAGATCTTCATTCATTTTAACCCCTGTCTTCTTCAACGGAAAGACATTTTTTTTAATGTTCAGACGCAGCACTGGATACAGCACCCCCGGAGCATGCAACGCCCTAAGACGGCAACACCAATGTAATGTGCAGGCAGGCACTTGTTACATAAATGTGACAATAAAACAAAAAACAACGGGGCNAAAAAAAAAAAAAAAAAAAAAAACGGGGGGGCGGGGGGGGGATTAAAACTGCCCGAAATTATCTGCCAAGGGACCGACACTCGGAGGCCGAGTGATCCGAACGGTAATTCCCTTCACCTGCAGAGGGAAGAAGGTGCAGGCAGGAGAAGGAGCCCATAAAACAGCTAACCATCCCCCCCACCCCCACCCC
>VYXH01001130.1:192870-213984 GCA_013397275.1 Burhinus bistriatus
CTCCGTCCCTTGGAGATTAGAATCAGTGCGGCCAGCAGGACCAGGGAAGTGGTTGTCCACCTGTACTCGGCACTGGTGAGGCCCCACCTCGAATACCGTGTCCAGTTTTGGGCCCCTCGCTACAAGAAAAACATTGAGGTGCTGGAGCGTGTCCAGCGAAGGGCAACGAAGCCGGTGAAGGGGTCTGGAGCACAAGTCTTATGAGGAGCGGCTGAGGGAACTGGGGTCGTTTAGCCTGGAAAAAAGAAAGCTGAGTGAGGGGAGACCTTATCGCTTTCTACAACTAACTGAAAGGAGGTTGTAGCGAGGTGGGGGTCGGTCTCTTCTCCCAAGGAACAAGAGATAGGCCAAGAGGAAATGGCCTCAAACTGCACCAAAGGAGGTTTAGATTGGATATTAAGAAAAAATTCTTCACAGAAAGGGTTGTGAAGCATTGGAACAGGCTGCCCAGGGAAGTGATTGAGTCACCATTCCTGGAGGTATTTAAAAGACATGTAGATGTATTGCTGAGGGACATGGTTTAGTGGTGGTTTTGGCAGTGTTAGGTTGATGGTTGGACTCGATGATCTTAAAGGTCTCTTCCAACCTAAATGATTCTATGATTCTATGAGATACTCAAAACCTGAAGAGACAGTCCTGAGTGACCTCCTCTAGCTCACCCTGCTTTGCTGGACCAGGTCATCTCCAGAGGTGCCTTAAAGCGTCAACCATTCTGTGTTCTGTGGTGTCTAACCATATGAAAATGAAAACGTAGTATAAAAAATTTAAAGAGGCAATGCACAGAATCAGGTCTAGAGCAGGTAGCGCCTGACAGCACACAGAGAGCCTGCTGTGGAAGCCTGGGCACGGGGATGCCTGCTGTCTTCACAGGGTGACATTAGACTCATAAAATCATGGAACAGCAGGTTGGAAGGGACCTCAAAGATCATCTGGTCCAATGTTTCTTGGCTAAAGCATGATCTAGACAAGATGGCCCAGCACCCTGCCCAGCTGAATCTTGAATGCAGTGTCCGATGTTGGGAAAGCCACCACTTCCCTGGGCAGATTATTCCAATGGCTAATTGTTCTCGTGAATAATTTTCCTCTTGTGTTCAATCAGAATCTCCCCTGGAGTAACTTGTACCCATTAACGCTTGTCATTTCCATGTGACACCTTGTAAAAAGGTGTCTCCATCTTCTCTGTAGCCACCCTTTAAATCCTGGAACAAAGGGACAATTAAGGACACGTGGCCAGATTTGCAGAGCTGTTATGTATTGGATGGTGCAGATAGGCCAGTGGGACTTTCAGTGAATTAGAAACTGAACTTGCATAAAAGCCGCTGGGTCAGAGGAACCACACTGAACACCTTTAGACCCCAGATGTAGATGTATGTGCACAGAAGATAGTCTCCCAAGGTCCCCTGTATTAGTGGAGAAAAGTGTGCCCTCCAGGGCATGTCAAAATGGTGGGATGAGTTGGCCTTTTGAAAAGCCTGGCAATTTTAAGAAAACATGCTTTGTCCTCATTTGCACCACTGTATACCTAAAGCATTTTGGAAAATCTGGCCCCAGGGGATGATTGGAATCTGGAGGGAAGAATTCCTTCTCCCTTCTTGAGTAATGCACTCAGCCAGCACGCGTGGTGCCATCCTTCATTCAAATCTACCTTGGTTATTGTCCTAAGCCTTGTGAAACCTTGCTGGATGATTCAAGATGATTCATTCATATTTCTGGTGATCCTCCGGTTTTATAACAGAGATTAAAAATGAGTATCACCTTGCTGCTGATTGCTGTCTTCCTGATTTATCCACTGATTTCTTATGTGACAGTGTAACAAATATTTTCCTGTGATCTAGACTGAGTATGCTTGGTGTGTCTCAGCATCTGTCACACTGACATTTAAAAGAGTTGCATTAAAAAATACAGAAGCTTTTCTTCATTGTGTTTTAACATTTGTTTCACAAATGGGGAAGACCAGCATTTCAATTAAAAATTTTAATTTAGGGCTTTGGAGAGCTGTGTTTATTCACTTAGTTAATTTGTGAATTATTTCCATTCCAATTACAACATATTATAAACAAGCTAATGTTTGTATCCTGTATTGCCAGTTTGTCACTTTTTAGTGAGATGGTGAACTGTTGTGGTCATTAGGGCAGATGGCATTGGCATGGATTTCACCCTGTAGCACTACAGAACAGTTATCAATTAGAGAAAAATTTCTTTTTAACCATTGTGAAGATTAACAGATGCAAAGATTGGTGATGGATCATAGTTAAAGAGCTCTTGTACCACTGTCTTGCTGCCGATCTCTGTCTCTCTCTCATGAGCTTGCTGACACAGACGATGTTTGCTGACCCTCAAGCTAGCACAGAACAGCCAAGTGCTGGAACAGGAAGCAGAGGTCAGGCTGTGCTAGCTTTGGACCCGAGCTTGCATCCCTGTTTGACGCTGTGACTGCCATGGTGATGTACAAAGATACTCTGGTCTATCTCAGGTAACACAACATGACTTTGTGTAATATTGGCATATCCTGAGGCATCAGCTGTGAACTCTAGTGCTGTTACCTGTCTCAGGGCACAGTTTGGAAGTTAAAACTCACTCTTCAGGCAGTCTCTGGCCTGCTGTGTCCAGGAGGTCTGGATGAGTTCAGGCATGTGCACTTCTTCCCGCCAGGTAGCTGTGACTGGCAATATGTGGGAACTGATCCTCTGGGTCTGTGCCCCAGCCATATCCTGAGTGGCAAGTCTGCTTCCAGGACCCTGCGTGCCATGAATGGGAAGCTTGTTCATGTAGCCAAGAGATGAAAAACATAATCTGGTCCACTGACTTCCTGGTCCGAATAGTAGGAGCATCAGGCTTTGGGATGCATCCTGATTTACCCAGTGAGTAAGTGGAGAGCTGTCCATAGAAACCAAACGGCCCCATTCAAAGAGGAAAAAATGATCCTTAAGTAGCACATTGACATATTCTTCACTTGGGGCCTTGCCAGCTAGCAGGCCTTCCTGCAGAAAATCCTTCCTAAGCACCCTCTCTTCTTAATCCCCTTTTATAGGCTTCTAGGCTTTAATCCATATCACCAAAACCTGAAGGACCACCTAGCCAAGGACAGTCCTCAGTATGCTCTTACCTGGAGTTATTTTTCATTTGGATTTTTTCCCCATATGTAGGCCCATAGTAACTTAAATAAAAATATTAAGAAAGTTCATATTCTAGTAACAACTCTTGTAGATAGTGATGGTTAGCTGTATAAAGGAAATGTGAAGAACCCAAATATATGACAGCAGCCAGTGTACATTTTAGAAATGGCTTTCTTTCAGGAGATTTAAAATCTTCTTTAAATATCTACAGTGGTATTAAATATGAATTTTAAATTTCAGAAAAATATTAAAAGCTTTGAAAGATGAACTTATTAAGCATAAAATTTGTTGAAAACCAAATATCCAGTGAAGCAGCAAAGTAACATATAGATAGAATTCTATATGCAAATGTGTAAGGAGTTATTATAATAATCTTTTCTGTCACACTGAGACAGTTATACACAGCATTAAAGTACTTAGAACCCAGTTACTTTGTTCCTGAACTTTCTCTATAATTTTTCTATTGCTGAGCATTAAGTATTTTAGATAGCAACAAAAATATGGGTAAGTTTTACTTTCAAATGTGCATCAATCTTCTCTATGAATGCTCTCTGCCTAGCTTGGGCCTGCCTTTAATTACTTCAAGGATTCTGTCCTGCAAAGTGAGAAGTGACTAGAGGTTCTGTAAATGTGTTTGTCACTTCTTTTTAATTCCTTCCTGTTTGCCAATATTTTTTATGTTGACAGGGAGCTAGCTTCACTTTGATTTAATCTTCAGTGTTAAATTAGTGTCATTTAGATGCTCAGACCATGTAATGAGCCAAACTCTGCCTATGCACAAAACTGTGCATTTATTACTGACCTTTCAGAATCTTTGAACAGGAATACCCTGGGCACTGCACAGCCCATTTTACCTTTTTTTTTTTTTAAAAAAACTTTCTTTTTTTCCTCCCATTGGTGAACCAAGTGTTGAAGTCTTCACTCATTTTTTCTGAATTGCTAGGCAAGCTGAAAACAATTAGGAGCATAACTAAAGTAAGGGTTATACAAAGAATACTTCGGGTTTATTCCTGTATCCCGAATGAGTCCTTTGTCCATTTCTGAAGGAAAGAAAATGGAGAATAAAAGAATACTTACCAATCTGTATCAATTTAATAGAAAGTACGTTTTTTCTCACAGATTTGATATTATTACAATGGGAAGATATATTTTGTTCCTCCACAGAGGCAACAGATTTTTGAAAGGCACTTGGTTTATCATATGTCATTATAACACAAGTGCCAATTTTCATTAAAACACTTGTGAGGGGGATTAATACCTGTTTTGCTACAACTCTTAAAACACTAGCTTCCAACAGAGCCTGTGCCAAACTTGCAGTCATTCAATAATCCACATTCTTTGGCTGGCAAAGAATGAACATGTTACAAAGTTGGATGTCATGGTAAATAAAGAGGAAGGCAGGGCACTGAGAAGGGAGGGTTTGGTCACATAACTTGTTCAGACAACTTGTTTTTTTAATACATGCAGTTAAATGCATAACTGTATTTCTAAGAAGAGATGTTGTAGTCATACATGGGGGACTGAGTACTGGAAAGCATTGACTGTACACAGGAAGTAGTTGGTTGTGTATGAATTCCCTGTGCAGAGCTGTAACAAAGAGGGCTGCTGTGATACAAGGGCAATCGTGAACAGAAACAGGGAGGTAATATTACTTCTGGACAGGGAACTGATGAGATCAATATTTGAAAGCTGGATACAGTTCAGGGCAGCATGTTTTAAAAAGGTACTGAGAAATGAGAGACAATGCAGGAAAGAGTCACAGAAATTATACCAAAGACCTGAGAAAATGTCTCATAGTGAAGGATTTATAGAAGCTTCTCTGTTCAGTTAGTCTAAAAGAAGATCAAGAGATGACTGGATTACAGCATACTTTCACCAGGGTTTTGCATGGCTCTTGAATCTAACAGAAAAGAGTGTAATGTCTGGAAGCTGAAGTTAGAGAGGTTCAGATTCAAAACTAAGCTCAAACATTTAACAGTAAGATAATTAAGCACTGGAACAACACATACAGGACACGTAATGGTTCCATTTCCTCTTAATACCTTTTTGGAAGATGCCGTTATCAAATACAAGTTCTACATGGGCCCAAGCCAGAATAAAAACCTTACCCAAAAGTAGTAGCAATTGATTTTTTTTCCTTTTTGCAGGTTATTACAGCAAGGAAAATTTTGTTATAACCCACAGTTTGTTCTCTTCAGGTAAAATAACATGATACTCTGATGATCTTAGATGTTTGAAAAAAAACCCATTTCCCTTGGGTGCCAAATGCTCTCAGTAGCGAAGGCTGCTCTGAGGAGTTGTCCTCTGCCAGTGGGATCCTTTCTTTGATGTCTGAGAAATGGCTCAGTATTCAGTGTCTTCAAAATTGTCTGTCCTGGGGAGATGTTTCCCAGCATATACATCTCATGCTTTTTTTGGTAGCTGCTGTGTATCTTTCCTGCTTCCTTTAACACAACATACTGATTTACTTCTTCTGCATGTGTACTTTAAATAAGTTTTTTCTCTTCTATTTTTGGATGATTTATCATGGCTGGATTATTCTGGAACTGAGGACAATGCACTTTGTTTCTATTTTTGTGCAGCTTGTGGCTATTTTTTGATTACATCTACAAAAAGTGCTTTCACGGCAGTCTTCATTTACTAATTGGGAGTAACGCATGAGATGAATGTGAGATGCACTGAGCTTCTTTAGGCCACCACAAAGTACTTGAAGCTCTTCAGAAGACCACAGAGTTACATCAGTGGTGCGCTCACTTCTCAGGGTTCTTAGAACAGAAAACAAGACAAGAATAATACAAATACTGAACAGTATATGTTGTCCTGGGAAAAGTTTGTACTACAAACCATTATATTGACCATGCTTAAGTGTAAAGGCTGGCTTGCAGCTATATTTGGTTGCTCTGTTTGCTGGCAAAGTAATATCCTACAGCTGAAAGTAATTTGAGGCACATTCATAATTCTACTTATTTTAAATGATAATGGGCATCGTGGCTCGTAAAAGCATGGGGAATATTTCTGAGAACATTTCTGAACAGTGCATTCAGTTATAATAGATGAGATGACCAACTTCTCTGACAGGAGGGCAAGTGACTATATTGCTGTGATGTGTAAATGATGATTTAAATGTTCACACTTGCACCTTGGTGGAAATTGTGGTAACTGCTTAAAGATATGTTGTCACATTTGAATGTAGGAACTGGCAACTGTTGTAGGCAATGCTGTCATGGTGTCTTAACAAACTGTATAACCCCTATGATGATCAGGCTACAAAAGAAAGAAATGGGAGCTACACACATTTATGATCTGAGCATGGTATTGAGGGCTACAAAGATGATTAGGGGACTAGAACATCTTTCTTATGAGGAAAGGTTGAGGGACTTGGGTCTTTTTAGTCTGGAGAAGACTCAGAGGGGATCTCATCAATGCCTATAAATACTTAAAGGGAGGGTGCCAGGAGGATGGCACCAGTCTTCTTTCAGTGGTGCCCAGTGACAGGACAAGAGGTAATGGGCACAAACTTGAACGTAGGAAGTTCCATCTCAACATGAGGAGGAACTTCTTTCCTTTGAGGGTGGCAGAGCACTGGAACAGGCTGCCCAGAGAGGTGGTGGAGTCTCTGACTCTAGAGACATTCCAAACCCACCTGGATGCCATCCTGTGCAACCTGCTGTAGGTGCACCTGCTCTGGCAGGGGGGGTGGGCTAGATGATCTTCAGGGGTCCCTTCCAAGCCCTGTGATTCTGTGATTCTGTAACCCTGAAACTGCAAACTCACAAATGTAATTTAAAAAATTATCCAAGTGAAATGTATTGCAGTGCATGACATGGGAAACATGAGCTGTGTGAGGAGGTTGGACGGAGGGGTTGTCCAACAAGATGCACTCCTCATGCAGGAGCATTAGCTTTATTGTCTGACAACTGCTTTGTATTACACGTGATGTTCAGTGAAAGGGGTTAAACTGTGAGCTTGGTTGGTGGCAGAATCCACTGAATGGAAGAGTTTGACTTCCTCTTTTGTGTCAAAGAGGAGAATATCTCAGAAATTCTTCATCGATCCAACATGTCTTTCACAGAATTATCACATGTATAAAAGTGGTGCTCCACTTTAATCCATGTAATCAAATGAAAGTTAGAATTTTTTTCTGGGACAAATCCACTGGAAAGAAAAAGTTTGCAGCTACACTCTGAATGACAGCACCTTTCTGAACTGCTTATTTGCTAATACCGGTGTCGGAGATCTGGGGACTCCAAGTGTGTAATAACACAAGTACAATTTTGGACAGGTCAGACAGAAGCTTTATTAACTATGATCATAGTTAATGATGCAGGGAAGTGGGAAGTTGGAAACAATCACTGTTAGCTTTTACTTGAAAGGAATGTTCTTTTAGTTAGTCAAAACTCTTAGCCAGACCTTTCAAATCTTAAATATTAATAATTTTACTGCCATAGCAGCAATGTGTGCCATATATGACTGTGTTTATAGAGCAGCAGTAGCAGAACTGCTTTTAGGTTTTATGTCAAGACATCACAATAAAGACAAGTTAGAAGTTGTGCTTTATTTCACCTAGTCATCTTGAAAAGAAGGAAATACATATAGATATGTATTTGTTAGGGACTGCATGAGTGAAGGAAAGAATTCTGAACAGGAATAGAAGCTTTTCAGTCCACTTTATTAAAAGGGAGTACGTTTAGTAGTGATATAAAACTGCCCTAGATTGACACTGCTAGTATCCCCTCCTTACTTGACTTTCCCAGTTACTTACTGTCTTGGTCACTGGTCACCATCCTACCTATTTTTCAGAGATTGTTCTCCAACTCAGACCTATTTGTCTCCTTGCATTCAGACACAATCTATGCCCTTTAGGTTATAATGTTGCCTTTCTTGAGGACCTGCATGGTGATAGGTCTCGCCCAGTCTCTCATCACTGAAGTGTGACTCTATCCAAGCTCAACAAATGGAGCCTTCTCCAGCTGGTGTCCATCCAGAACACTGCTTGCAGAGGTCACTTTCCCAGAGCAGTGCTTTGAACAATTTAGTCCTCTCTTGACAACCCTCCACTGACTCTTGCCTCTCAAACTTCCAATATGTGAGGCTCATTTTCTCTTCCAAAACCCTTCAGAAAATGTTACTTTTAGTACTGAGAAGTGTTCATCACCTCTGATGAGCTTCTGGAGCCAGGTCTGCTACCTATTGATTACATATAGTTTCCTGTGCTCTCTTTGGCACTTGGCAGATGCCTCCCATAAAACATCTATGACACCATTTTCTTATCCCCTTTCAAATGACTTGTTAATGCTGTTGACTGATTGATTCAAATGTAAGAATTACTAGATGAAGTCTTACAGAGGTCAGACTTGTTGATCCAAAGATACCTTTTGGTCCTAAATGCTATGTATCTCAAAATTTCTGAGTTTTACTTGATGTTTGTGCTGTCAGTGCTATTTTATTTCACATCTGCCACGTAAGTACCTGGATACACTTGTTATGTTTTACTTTGGTGTATCATGCTTCCAAAAGTGTTGTTATTTTCTAGAAAACAGAGATATTTAATGAGCCTTTTATGTATTTTTCACATAATTAATGTGACATCTAATGAAATAGCCTCTTCAGAATCCTCCTGCTCCTCTGACTGCTTTTAATACTTAACAGTCTAGGCAGCATCTTCACATTCGGCTACTCCAGACCAAATTAATACACAGACAAAACTATTATTGATGGTGCTGTACATTAGACAGCAGAGCGTGATCCCAGTGACAAATGATCAAACATCATCACATGAGCTTTTAACTTTTCGATTACTTCCAGAATTCCCTTTCAAAGGCAAAGGTGCGGTAACAAGGAGAAGCTGTGTTTCCTATTGACTGATCTTATGTTCACTTCCACTCTTCTGTTAAATTAAAAGTAATAGAATAAAGTTACTAATGTACTTTTCATTGATGCTCTGACCATAACTCCCTCCTGTTTGAATCCCTAACTTAATTTCACTTTTAAAATACTATGTATGAAATTTTCTTTTGTCTTGTTTGCCTGTTCATAGCTGGTGTTCCTTCTGTGCTGTTGTTCTTTCTCAACAGCCTATGAGAGGAGAGAACCGTGATCAAGTGACAGTAGTTTACCAAGTTACTGTTTGTTAGCTGAGATGCACTAACTGCCCGTATCCCTGTTCTTACACCTAGATGAGAAGTTATGTGACTTAATTTAGCTTACGATTGAGTTAAATGGCATCATCTTGCATTTTTCATGGTCCAAGACTGATTGCATGGGCAACTGCACAGACATTTGGTGACTTGTTAATGGTACTAATTTGTCAGAGAACCTAAGAGGTTAGAATCCCTGAAATCAGTCACAGAACCAGATTGGCTAGAAGGGCGTCTGGAGATCTCTAGACCAAACCCCAGCTCAAAGCAGGTCCAGTTATACAGCTGGTTACCCAGGGCCATGTCCAGTTTGAGTATCTCCAGAGATTCTACTGGCTCTCTGGGCAACAAATGCATGAACTGGAATGTCACTAAAGTTAAATATTGAAAAAATGTAATAAAAATCAATAAAAATTTGTAATGGGCAATATTGTATTGCTTTTTAGCATGGTAAAAAAGTAAATGTTGCTAGGTTTCTTTCAGTGCCTGACAATATTCTTTCTTATTGTTCCAAGTGGTAAAAAAATGTAAGACATTGCTAATAACTTTTTGGGGTGAAAAGGACAGAATTTGTTTTTTGTTTAGAATCACAGAATCACAGTAATACCTTTAGCACAGGCCTAAAAATGCAGTGATTAAGGATGTTTTCATCATGAAGTTTGCTTGGTGTGTGTCATGTACACTACAAGTAAAGACAGTAAAATTTTATCTGCCTAGTTACATATTTTTATGTGTTAAACATGATTGAAATTTTAATTTATACAAGGAAATGATTGGATATATTGCTTGACATTAATTTTTCTTTTAATGTCTCTGGGAGCAAAACAGTTATGGGCACATTTGTTAACAGTCATATGATTTGATTTTGGTTTACATGCTAATTTATGCCCTCCTCATTTAGACATTAACTTTGGCCTTCCTGTGCTATGAAAACATCCACTGATGTTTGCTGAAGAACTGCATACCCGTGGAATACACTGCTGGGCTCAAGCATTTCAGAATAATTGTACTGTTAGTCATACTGATAATGACTAACTAATACTGAATTTCCATGTGATTGCAGCAATACTGAAATGTTAAGAGCTAGGTTTCTTGATGCATTTTCTTTTGGCGTGCCCATCTCAAATACTAATAAACAATTTATTAAAAGAATTTCTAATTTACAGACAAGTATTTAGCAAATTATTTGACTCAGCATTTAAAATCTATGAGCTGCAGAGGTCTTTAGAGCAATTTCTGTTTCAGGAGGAGCAAGAAAATGATTTTTCATATCTGTAGGGCTAACTATAGCCTATGATGAATTATAAACTAGATCACAGGCTTCTAATATTTTACTATCTGGACAGTGACCCAGAACAACCTCTTTCTGTGGCCATAAAAGTGATTAATTTTCATGGCTCATTCATCCATAGAAATATTTTCAGCTAAGATGACCAGTCTCTGTAATGAGAGTGATTTTGAGTTACAGATTTCTGAAGTTCACAGAGAACATCTCTATTCCCAAATCAATTATGTGTAACCAGTGTCAGTTCTCACCATGGCATTTGTATGCACACGTGCTAATTATATACTCATATTTTTGGTTCAGTGATCACGCTAATAATTCAATTTTTTTTTGTACTAGCAACAGTTCTCATTTAAATTTTAAAATGCTTTAAATTGGTAATTTTAGATTATCTATATTAGGGTTGAATTAAGGCTTGAAAATCACTTGCTTATTAGTGATTGTGTGTTGTCTAAAAATTAGTGCATGGTCATAACTTGGGGGAGTTGTTATAATGCTGGAGTTTCCCTAAATGTCAAATGCTTTATATATTTGACATTTAGAAACTGTGAAGGAAAGGGAAATGGTAAAATATGCAACCATAGAGATGATAATTGAAAGCTGGCCTTAAAAAGTCAGGTCTATAGGGCTGCTACCCTGCTCATAGATGCAGGAGGTATGTGATTAAGTGTCTGAACCTGGGAAGATTTATAAGAGCAATCATTATTCACAGCAGTCATATGAATAAAAAATAGCACTAGAAAGAAGGATTCAGGATCAGGAGGAAAAGGGTGATGAGCAGAGCTGGTGGTTCATCATGATTTCATTTACACAAGTGTATATCTATAACTGCTCAGTGTCACTTCTACGTATTTGGGTTCAATGTCTGACTGGTATTTAATTATCCCACAGTTCTGGTAGGGAATGCAGGGCTGCTACAGCGACAGTGTAAACAGCGCAGCTGTACAGCTGCTGTACACACATACAACTGTACATCCTATAGCTGAGAACACTGGGCTGCCTCGGCTTGCCCTAATGGAACAGTAAATATATGCCCAGTAAATATAGTTAGTGTTTCTATTACAATAAAGCATAGACAGAGTTCTTGCATACAGGGTGTATTTAGAGTCCTTCAGAGATCTCGGTCCCTTGCCTTGAAGAGGCATGAATATTCAAGGAATTCCTGAGATGAAACAGTGGTGAGAATGATGCTTGATTATAATGAAGGTTCTATCCTTCAGTCTGATGGTTTGCGGCGTAATTTTATCCGCTCGTTCTCTTAAAAATTGTTCACTGGGGAAATCACAGCCACTAAAAGCATTTGGGGATTTCAAGCCTGGTAGAATGATTTTTCTCTCATTTTTCTCTCTCTGGCAGGCGTGGAAATATAGCACTCCTTCTCAGGATTGAGAGGGAAGGGGAGTGGGACAAAAGCCATCAGAAGTGGCTCTCCTGGGAGCCTTCCCTGGGGAAAGCACCACTTCTGAATCTAGAGTAATGCTGTTCCGGTGCCTTTGTGTAAAATTAGTCCATATTGATAGCTTAACACTCTGTAACAAACTCATTCATAGCACTGAAGCACCTAGCCTTGCTTTTTGTATCTTTGTCAATTCATTTAGCTCTGTTTTTAACCATCTTGCTACAAAGTCTGCTATAACCCCATTCGGTTTCAGCTGATCCCAGGAGAGCTGCTATACGTGCCAATAACCATGACAGAAATGGCCTGAACAGAAGCTATAATAATCCTCCGTCCTCATTTATGGATGCAATGACTGATACATTTCTTCTTTACATCTTTTTCTTTCTAAACCTCTGTGGCACAGCGATGGTTTATAGCGCATGAAACAGGACAGAAGATTGCTAAGAGGCCAGATGAAGAAGTACAATGCTGACCAACTGCAACTTGAGAAGTTTCTGAATTCCTGTATGGTGGCTATTGTATGAAAAAAGTACCTTTGCTTATGTCCTTGTGAGTGTAACGTTCCTGTAGCAGAAATGCTCCAAGCCGTGAACTGTAGGCATTCTAGCCTAAGTATTTCTTTCTCTTAGATACTTTTGAGAAATTCTAAGGGTATCCATTGTCAGCTTGAAACCAGCCTGTTTCTCCATTATTACCTTGTGTGCTAAGCAGGACAAGTTGTGAGTACAGAAGCTGGGAAACTGAGCTACAGACATAGGTTAGATCTGTATCCTTCCTGAGCAGTGAATCCAGTGACAGGACCTTGAAGCTGTTACTGCTGCTGCTTGTCATAGGGCTCTTAAAATTCAGATAGGCATGTTGCAGAAGAATACATTTCTCGGGGGTTATAATCTTTGTAATATTTTGTCTGAAGTCTTTTGTTATCAGAGAAGCTTTTGCGGAAATTTGGGATAAAACAGGTTGAGCAGAATTAGCTTCTCTTGATGTACACCAAGCCAGTTCTCGGTGACATACTGATGCCATGTTGATCTACGACGAGTTTCAAAAATGGTTAGTCTGTGGTTTTATCTGTTTGCTGGGTACACACAAGACAGGGATTTCTGGATCCACTGTCTGGCAACCATGAGGCATGTACACTGGTCTGAAAGGCATCCCAATTATGACTGTAATTAGCTGCTTCAAATGGATGTTCAGAAACGTGACAAGTGTAGTAAATGAGACAAGAAGATACAGTAAGTGCATTATAGAGAGGTGGGGGTCGATCTCTTCTCCCAAGTAACAAGCGATAGGATGAGAAGAAATGGCCTCAAGTTGCACCAGGGGAGGTTTAGACTGGATATTAAGAAAAAATTCTTCACAGAAAGGGTTATCGAGCATTGGAACAGGCTGCCCAGGGAAGCAGTGGAATCGCCATCTCTGGAGGCATTTAAAAGACGGGTAGACGTGTTGCTGAGGGACGTGGTTTAGTGGTGGTTTTGGCGGTGTTAGGTTGATGGTTGGACTCGATGATCTTAAAGCTCTCTTCCAACCTAGGTGATTCTATGATTAAGCAAAGCAGTCAGTTAGAGAGCACGTGGTCATCCCTGATAGTAGGTGGCTGATAATGAACAGGAAAATGTACGGTATGATGTAAAGAAGCAATAAATACATATATAATATGAGCTGGTATGTGCAGTTGTTGGACTCAGGCTGCTGGACGCTTCCACCTCTGTCTGCGTTTTGATTCCCAACTTGCCATGCTTTCTGGGTATTATTCTTTAAGTGATGAATCTGGTCTTAAGTTTAGTCTTTGAGGATGAATTCAGATCTGTGGCTAGTGAAAGAGGAAAATTCTGCATCACTCAGTAGCTAGACAAGTGTTGGTAAGAGCTCTACTTACGAGACAAAGAAATTGAAAAACCAGTAACTGACCCAGTGTATTTTCATTCATGTCTGGAATGTGTTTCCTTGATTTTTGTTTTTTTTCTGGTGTTTTTGTTTGGTTGTTTTTTTGCTAAGTGCATCCTTCTGGATATGTATATGAAAGAATAAGAACGTAATATAAATCAATGGTACTCTTGATATAAATGGTTAAAACAAACTTGCATCCGTTTTCAGGAAACAAATGTCCACTAAAGAGAAACCTCCAAGGAGGCACCCACTGACTTGTACTATTTATGAGATATATATTATTTATTTGACCTAAATATTCTTTTATGGCTTCCCATCTTGTAAAAACAAGTGCAAGAGATTGTATGGCCAGCATATTGACAAGCTGCCTGGAACTACTCATCATACTCTGCTATTGCTTTTTTTTTTTCTTTGTAGCTGCCGTGGTGTATCCATTCCACAGACCGGCTTCTTTGGTCTTTTTTTCAGTGCTTTGACATTTCATTGCCTGTGCAGTATGTAAACTATGGTTACCAGAGTTAAGTACTGTTTTGAATATATTTATTTTAAAACATTTCAGTTCCTCTTTAAATTGGGAAATATATGAGCAGGCTAATTAGAAGTGAGTAAATCTGAATTTATTTCAGAATGAATACAAATGTTGAAAACCAGCCAGGTTTGGAAAAGAAAAGAATCTTCCTCATAGATTTCTCAGCTGTACCACAGCATACAAAAACAAGCCCAGCAGAAACTAGAACTTTATCTGAAATTCATGATTAATTACCTTGGATGTTGTCAAACCGTTGCAAAAGTGAAATAAATAAAATCACTCAAAATACTTTGGCTGCAACTTGGTTTCCAAAATGTGGAATACATTTAATACTAGTTTGACTAGACATATGGTTTGGCCACCCTATTTCTCTCTGTTCTAAACACCTGTTTTCATTTAGCTGTACAAGACGAACCAAAATTCTGCACTAGCTTTACACTCCAAATGACTCCACTGAAATCAGCGATAGCAGTTGATTTTGAACACAGTCCACAGTATCACACTTCATTTCTTCTGGAAAATCAATATTATGGAAAAACTACAGTGCAACTAGCCAAACTGATGGGAATTTTATAAGATGACTGTGACACAGTTAAAACCCAACAGTGCTCTTGTGGCTTCATTCTCTCCTTTCTCTTTGGATGCTAGCTCACTTTCTCCTGCCCTTGTGTTACTTGAAAGCTGCTACATTTCATGCAGAAGCTCCAGGAAAGATTTGTGATAGGGGAATATTTTACGGAAATAGAAGCAAAGTACAAGAAAACGAGTAAAATTATGTTTAACAAACAAACCAGATGGTTCCTTAAATATGTGATATTAGTTGATTGGTACATTTTAGTCCAAAAATCCAGGCTGGTTTTTTACCTTTTTCATTTTCTGTTCTAGTGGATTCAAAAGAAAAGCCAGCTGCATGATCCATCTATGTTTGATGACTTGCTGCATGCATTTTTGAAAAGTTGTTTGTAGTATTCAACCTTGTCACTAGTTTTACCATTTTTATATGTAATAATTTTCTCATACATCATTGTACCTATCACGCACTTTCAAACAAGCTACCTTGGTCTGCATCTTGAGTAGCTGTGTTATAGAATTAGTGATAGATTAAACTAATTTCATAATTTCCTTATTGCATCAAATCCGCCAAAGGAGATTTTTAGCAAATGCCTACTTTAGTGTCTTGTCCACTACTTTATGTTACTCATTAGTTAAGATGTGGGCTTGGCTTTTGAGAATTATAAGCTCAAAATCATGTTTTGCTGCATACTTTCTTTGTAATCTAAGTAAGTTCCGATGTGTTGGAACAAAGTTAGTGTCTTGTATTCTCCAGCCATCCAGTTTCTTTCTGTATCTAGTTTAGGGTTAGATAATCCCTGAGAGTAATTTCAGTTTACTTACTTCAGGAAGGACCAGTCACCCTTTGAAAGTGCTTGCTTCTCTTTCTCTTCATGATGGATGGAGCCCAGGTTACTGTTTCAGACAAAGTGACCTGAAGTCCGATGAGGTGAACCTCAGACTTCCAGTGTTTCAGCTCCTCCTCTCTAAAGTGGACACAGCAGCATTACCATGCCTCAGGTAGCTGCCACAAGGATGTTAATAACTATGAGCTATTAATGAATCATAATAGAAGTTATATGAATATAAAGATTTATCTCGTGGAAAAAGGAGAGCTTCTATCTCTGTCCAGTCAAGATTTCCTTGTACTTTTGCATTTTACCAAAGACATGTTTGCTACAACCTGGTGTCAGGAAGATTTTTACATACAGAATATGGGAAATATCCATTTTTACATATTGAGACAGAAAATATTTTTCCAGGCTTATTTAAAACCCAAAATGTAATGATATATATTTTACCAAGACTTCTAAAGAAAGGACAGGCCCTTAAACTGTGTTACTGCACCTAAAGAAAATATTCAGCAATCCATCTTACAGCCATCCCTGTGAGGAGTCCCAGTATGACGGGCCACAGCAAAGAGGGATTTGAGACTTACTAAATACAGTATGGAGGTTTTGTTCTTGACTGTGGACTTTGAAGGGCATCTGCATTCTGGAGTGACATTTCCAGCAGTGAATGTAGTAAAACATGGGCAGCTTGAATGGATCATGGTGACCTCATGTCTCCTTGCAACAAAGATAGGAAGCTGCGTAATCAAAAAGTGTGCTAAGCTGGGGGGAGGTATTTCAGAAAATTTTCCTAAGTTTATCTGATCTCTTTTTTTTTTGGTAAGAGACTGCATGGAAGATGACTCAATGAAATGTCTCAGTATGAATCATCATAGCCAAGGAAAATAATGCATGAAGTGGCAAAACTGATGGTAAACTCACAAGTCTCTCTAATGGGCTGTGTTGCTGTTCTATATAACTTTCTCTTTGTGTATGTGGGAGTGGATCTGTGGTAAAGCTGGGCTGTCTGAAGTTGGTTCTTCCTCAAAGTGAATAGTCCAGGCTGTGGGTTGGGGGTGAATATTGGTGTAGTGTGCTTCACTGGTGAGTGAACTCCTGCATATGGTATGGCATTCCTGGTGCGATGTCACTTAACATCATGTCACTCCTTGCTCTTTTTGTCTTATTGCAGCTCAACAACTGATAAGTTTAGGATGAATACGCAGCAGTAGCTCCCCAAGGAGCAGATATTTAAGGCCACTATTTCAATATCAGAATCCCATAGGCACAAATTAAAACTAATCTCTCCTTGCAAGATTTGCAGCTCTCTTTCAGCTTAGCAAGAGCCAGACATTGTTTCCTGGAATGTCAGTATTGCTGCAGCTCAGTAATGGATGTGACACTAATTAAAAAAAGCAGAGGAGACAAAAGCATTCCTGTTGTAACTTTAGCAAAGCTGCAGGATTTGACCCTGGTGTTGCATTTTGGATACCTGTACAGACTAATACTTGTATCTGTGCCAGTAGTTTGTACAGCAGGTTACTTCTCTTTTGTGTACTCTCGTTTGTATTAAGCACCTATTGGCAATGTCAGAAGCATTTAACAACTTCTTCCACGGAACAAGCTGTGTGACTCAGGGAAAACACATTTTATTTCATGTGTGTTTTCTTACGGAGCAATCTGCTGGTTTGTCTTTACAATGAGAATGGTAGAAGTTTTGAAAAACCTAAGTTTATGTTAGAGCCATGGATAATAAGAAAAGTAACAGAAATCTGTGATACAAACAGGATGGAATGAATGAGAAAGAAAGTAGTAAAAGGCTGTATGTCCTCACTAATCAAAAGGAAATGGTCTGTACCGCAACATTTTGCGAAAGGACCATTCCATTTTTTTATAGCTAGCTACAAAAAACTTTTTGAAGCAACCAGGACTTTGAGAGAGAACCCCAGCCCACCTAGCTTCTCTTGCTCTGCAGCACTGACCTGGAGCTGTCAAGATGTAAACTGCACTTCAAAAGGTGCCAATACGTCTGTATGAAAAAATGGAAACATGTATCACAACACTGCTGTAAGGGAAAATTCACCCATTCCTTGGAGTCTGGAGGCACTTTGTTTTATCCCCTCTCTTTATTCTGTTTTGAACAGGTCACCTGTGAAGTGCTGCCCTAGAAATCAAACCCAGCAACCAATGAGTATTTTTTATTTTTAAGGTTGTTAGGATTCAGTGCCTTGGATGGGCATGTACAAGATGGGGAGATTAAACACAGCAGTCATGGTTATTTTCCTGATTATGCAGCTTGTGTAGGATACATTCTTGGGCTGGTAAGGGAGTAAGTAATTGGGATTTACCTGGCTGTGCCAACAGCCAATGCTGAGTGAAATACTTGGATGGACACAGATTCTAGGAAGCTGCTGTTTTCCTCACTAGCCTTTTTTCAACCGCTGTCCAACCAGTCAGATTGCTTTAGAATTGAGGTCAAAGTTAGGAGAAATGGTTACTTCCTCCGTAAATCAAGGACTTCCAGACAGAGGCAAGGAGAAATTCCTTCCTGCAAATACAAGTATATGGAAGTATAAGAGGAAGAAGCTCCCTTAGATGAGAGAGTTACAAATACTCTGCTTGCTTACTTGGCACCTTGGCTGTATGATACACACTTGACTGAGAGAGATGGAGCAAAGGCAGATGGTTCCCCAGTTACTTTATGCTGACGTAATTACCTGTGTGGACATATTTAAATATATATCTGTGTAGACATACCATTGTGTGTGGCATACAAGGACATTCTTCTCCTCGCTAGAGAAGGAACCAAAATCTCCAGTGTTCACACACAGTTCCCTTCCTGCCATGTTCTGCAGACCCAGAGTAGGCACTGTCCCAGTCCAGCCCTATGAAGCCACGTGGGGTCCTGCTGGCAGCGAGCAGCTGGATGTGGGTTCAATGCTATGTTCTCTGTAGAGGGATTACAGGGTTAAACATTTTGTTCAGTTCAACATTACTGTAGTGTTTTTCAGATTTTCTTCTGGCTGGTGTCGTTACTGGTTGTCACAGCATGCTTATTACAGCATTGCAGGGAGCTCTCACTACTACAAAGCAAAAGCAAGCCCGCCTGTTGTTACCTACCGAGAGGTCAGTGCTTTACCGATTAGTGCAGGAAAGATGCATTACTATGCAAATAAAACCGTTCAGCACTGTCTGTAGTGCTAGAAATTGTTAACTGTGCCATGAATAAAAATTCTGAATACAGAAAAGGCTGGAGTAGCAGCCTTTCTTTCCTTTAGGTAAGTGAATTCGTCTGGGTCGGGTAAAAATTGTATCGGGCCGAGGTCCTACTGCTAACTTCATTAATACCTCAGTGCTGGCAGGTGTCATTTTGTGCTAGTTACTATAGAAAGATGTAGCACAGAGCTTACTGGTGAAGACAGTGGAAAGCACAACAGATGGATGGGCAGAAAAAACCCCAAAAACAGATGAGCCAGCAAACAGGTGGTGTGTGTGAGGAGGGATGAGGTGACAGTGCAGCAGGTTTTTATAGACCTGCTCATTAGCTGGGCGCATGTAGCTGTGTACTAGATATGCTCAGCTGGACTACATAGCAGAGCTTGGTCTTGAGGAATTTAAGGCCATAGTGGCTTGGTGGGGGAGGACTTATGTTACCTATGAAGGGCAGAATCTAAGAAAGTTTTGACAGGAGGGAGAATTAAGGTTTCAGGCAGATTTTACCCTGTGAATTCTTGAGATGTTTTAGGGTAGCAAGGAGGCAGTGAAGGTAACCGCCAGTTTAGGTGGTCAGAGAGGTTACCCTCCCTCACTACTGGCCTCTTATAATAGGACCCAGCTGGGTCATCAAGCTGGCATCTTTCAGTCTTCTGTTTTAATGTTTAATTGATTGCATAAATATTTCATATGGAGATTCATTACACAGCTTAAATCTATGTTGGAGTTCCTTTTGTTTCAATCTTTTTTTCCCCACAGTTAGTGCTTATGTGGCTTTTCCCAGTAGTGATGTGTTCTGGAGCAAAATGCACCTATGTCCTCTTAACTAAACAGCAACCCATAAGACACAGTGTTACATAGCAAAGGTAAAAAGGGAAAAATGAGGAAAATAAGGGGATTATGAAGAAAATGCATTAGGATCCTTTTCCTATAACCAAGTCCTAAAGTGAAGAAATGTTCCTCTTTTGCTCAGCCAATCAAGTGAAAATTCCTGAGGGGTAAGAAGCAAACAATTCTCATAATAAATGAACTGTGAATTATATTTGCAAATAACATTTTAAATTAGCTTGGCATATCTGAACCTCATGCTGGTTGGAGCCCAATTGAAAAGCCTGTAAACCAGAAACCAACCAGTTCAATGTTCATCACATGTTTATCGCCTGTTGTTTCAGGTTACATTGGTAGTTTGTTTAGCCATTCTCTAACAGTGAAAGGAAGAGGTGAGAATTTTGCTGATTCATACTTTTAAATGTACAGATTTTAAGGATGTAATTCTTGATGCATTGCAGAATAACATGGAGGAGACTCAGTGATGTGACTGCTGCAAAGTCTGCAGCCCCAAATGTTTGAAACCATGACACACATCTAAAACTCATGAGAATAACCTGCATGATATAAGGTGGGGTTTGGTTTGTTTTATTTAGTAATAAATTGGGGTTGTCTTATTTGCTCTCTGTCTTTGAGCCATTAGTATTCACAGGAACACACAGCCCCTGTTTGTAACATATTTGCTGGGGCTTCCACATACAGCATTGAAGCTGAAAGTGCTGAAATTACGTCTTTGGTGAAGTCTCTAAAAATCTCTAGTTATTTAAGTGTATAACTATCACTATTTTCCATGGTAGATACATGACCAAGAATTCTGAGAAAAAATACCATTATTTTAAAGGTGATGAACTGAGGCAGAGAGATCAAGACCATCCTCCCCTTCCTTTTTCTTATTAGTTATAGTTATGACTGTAAGCTGTATGATGCAGAGAAGACTGTTTTCATCTGTAGTGCACTGTGTATAATACAATGCCACCGGGATATAAATAATAAACAATGATGATATACAAATTCAGATAACTAGGTAGCTGCCTCTGCCTTTGTTGCTTTGAGAATTTGAGATCTTCTCTTTAGCAGGGGAATAAGGCAGAAGTAAAAATTGAAGCTTTCTTTTTGAAAGGAAGCTTTGTACCTTGTGTTTGAAAGATAGCGTGATTATTAAGACCCCAAGAGAAATTAAATTGTGCATGGCTCAATTTGAAAAATTGCTTCTTTAGGCATCCAGAGTGCCAGTGCCAATTCCAGAAATTTTGTTGGTGTTAGGGGAAGGAAAGCAAGCAAAGAGAAAACTCCAACTTATATTGTGAGAAACCCAGGAGACAAAAAAAAAAAAAA
>VYXH01001130.1:214039-236195 GCA_013397275.1 Burhinus bistriatus
CCTAAATCTGGGAAATACAGAAGATCTGTGAGCTGCTACAGAAACAGCCTGTTTAAAGTGATCACATTTTATAAATAATCCAGCAAATTCTGGAGCGTGTGTCTTTCCCCATCTATTGTCCCCATGGGCCTTCACTAGGTTTAATCTCTGCTGTTCTACATAGTCAACTTGAGCAAGACAGTGCAGGTGGTTCTGTTGAAGTCTATGTGACCTGCCAGCCGGCTAGGCCCAGCATTTTTAAGAAAGGACAGATTAATTTCGGAAAGGCATGTGCAAATCGCTTAAAACATTACAGAGAAAAAATCCAACACTTTCGTCCAAACAGCTAAATAATAAATGCAAAATGCTGGACCTTGAGCTGGATGTCATTCAGTGCAGATTTGTTGAACTCTCATGCTGGTTACCAGGATAAATAAAGATGTAATGCATGTTTCTGTTTATGTCTCTGGTTTTATTTGGATATCTCTAATTTTTCCCCCTGGGGGACTTCTTCTCTGACCCAAACAGAATCTGGGTCATCTGTGAAATAACGATCTGCAATAGTTATTTTCTTGCTGAAACAATATATTTCCTTATTACTGAAAGCATTGACTAGAGATACATGGTGCACAGGCTCTGAATATATGGGAACTGTAACTAGGTAATACTGTAAGCTTTGAAATAAGCTGATTTGAAACGCTGAGTAGTTGTAGAAAGAGCAGTAAAATAATTTTGAACTTTAGCCTTAAAGTTAATTCACAGTTTGTTCTTGGAGAAGATGCTTCACTGAAATTCCTTTTCTGTGTGTTTCTAAATTTCCTATTTTACTGTACCAGCTTTCAAAGAACAGGAAAAAAAAAAAGAGGACAAGCAGGGTTTGTTTCCCTCTCCCTCACCAATATCTTTATGCTTTTATTGGGAGTGAGCTGAGGGTCCTGTTTGACATGACAGCTTTTTCTCTTGTATTGAGTCAGAACCCTCAGAACCACAGTCGCACCATCAGCTGTTATCTTCCAGCCTCTGTGAGCCCTCGTTGTCCTCACTGGACTGAGAAGCATCTGCATAATTTTTCTCTCTATACCCCCGTCTTTCCCACCCCTGCCCAACCACTAAATCACAGCCAATGTTTCCTTCCCACTCCATGGGTTCTTCCCTAGGCCCTCTGCCAACCAGCATCTGCCAGACCCACGTCTACATACACACTATCAGGCTGTCCTTCAGACAGGGTGGAAGTGAGAAATTATAGAAACAAGCTTCCAGCCATGCACAGGCTGTGTCTACAGAGGGCCTGTCAAATCAACCAGCAAAGTACTATGGATCCAGGCAGGATGAAAGTAGAAAAGAAATGACCTCCTATCAGCTGATGTGCGGTAACTGTGTACATACTCTTAGTCTGTGGCAAAAGCAAATCACAAGAGTACACAAATCCTCCCTTGCAGACATCTAACAACGTCGGTGCAGACAGCCGTTGCAGGGCAGCTGACACACAGCAACTTGTCACCCCACAGTAACTTGTCTGTGTGCCTGAGGCTTCTCATTTTTGGCCACGTTGCTAAGGTACATTCAAAGTTGCCAACGGCCAGGGTAGGAGAGTGATGTTTGTATCCAAAAACATGTCCTGAAAACACAGTCTCTCAGAGACCTGCAGGTAGAAACCCGCCGCAAAAATTCACTGGTTTGATTCCCCATTAAAGAGCTGCGTGGGGAGCATATGTGGGGTATCTGCCCTGGTACAGGGAAGTAGGGACAAAGTAGGCAAGTGGGACATAAGCCATTTCAGGGCATGCTGTGCAAGGCAGCAGCTGTGCAGGGAAAGGGAGTATGCCCGACCTGCAGGAGGGAGCGGGAATGAGGGAGCGATAAAGCACCACAGGCTCTGGGGCCATCTCTGCTCTTCAGCTCCCTTCATAGCGCAGTGCAAGAGGACTGCGGGAGCAGCACCTTCGCTAACTGAGAGGAACGGAGAATTTCTGGCACTAAATTTTGAGTGAGATGAGTGATATGTGACTGGCGTGATACTGGTCTGTCTAGAATCACCAGTTCGCGCTAAGCACAGCACACATATAACTGCGTAACTTACTCTGTCTTTTTCACTCTATGCACCGTCAGTTTGGCCATGGATTACTCTTTCCAATGTCAGGCAAAAACTTCCTTAGAAGCAACCAAATGACAAACTCCAAAAAAGTTTATAGCCCTTTCTGTGTCTAGGCCATGGATGCACAAAACAATTGCTTGGGAAGTTGGCATGCTTCAGTGCCAAAACAGAATCTTACAGCAGGAGAACAGGAAACAGATGTGGGCAGGGGAGAGTGGAGTCTCCTGTAAGTAGGGCCTACTGTTACTAGAGAAGTTTCTGTTCTATATTGCTGATCTCTGTTTTGGGTTTCAGATATCAAAGGAAGTCACCCATGGTTGTTCCCACCTTCAGCCCTTGTGTTTTTATCCTTCAGCCAAAGATTTCAGTCCTCCAAATTCTGCTGAAGGCTAAGAACGAATTGTAGGGTGAGCAAGTGAGCCGTTGCAATGATTTTCTGAGTTTCCCTAATTTTTTGGGTGTGCCTATGTCCTTCAATCTCAAACTCCCATCTCCATCTGTCCTGATTTCAGCTGCAATAGAGTTAATTTTCTTTCTAGCCATTGCTGTGTTTCAGATTTGGTATGAAAGGAATGCCAACAATGCATATTGTTTTAGTTGTTGCTAGTCGATGTTTATACCATTCAAGGACTTGCCATAGAAGCTGAGAAGGAGCACAGACAGAACAATGGAATGGCCAATGGAATATTCTGTACCATATACGTCATGCTCGGTAGCTAAATGGGGGTTGGCCAGGGGGCAGGAATCGGCGATTACTGCTTGGGTTGGGCTGGGCAACTAATTCATCAGGTGGTGAGAGTGACTTGTGTCTTGTATATTCTTTACTATTATTATTATTATTGTTATTGTTATTGTTATTGTTATTGTTGTTGTTGTTGTTGTTATTTTCCTTTTCCATTATTGTTCTATTTTTGTCTTTATCTCAACCCATGAGGTGGGGGTTTTTCCCCTTTCCCCTCCTTTTCTCCCTCTTCTCCCTACCCTTCTGGAGTGGGGGGAGGGGGAGTAAGCAAACAGCTGCGTGGTCCTAGTTGCTGGCTGGGGTTAAACCATGACAGCACCCCAGTTTTTGGAAATTTTTCACCTCAGATCATTTATGAAACTTTCAGTCTCTGTATGAAGCTTGAAGGGGATTGATTTCTCTTTCCAGTTCCATTATATGGTGCTGAAGTCTTCTGTGACTACCTTGGCACTCAGAACACAACAGCAGCTCGCTATAGTAAAACATCTGAAGACCCGATCTTTCCCTCTGGTAATGGAATATTGAACTTATATTAGAGATCCCAAAGAGCCCTAGTAAACCTGTTCTCAAGTCCTGCCAGAAGCATTAACTTGCTGCTCTGTTTCTGAACCCAGCAGAGCAGAGTGGTGCCTGCAGGCAATGTACCAGTGATATTTTGGTTCAGAGTAGCAGCGTGCTTTAGGAGCAATTGTCCCCTTAGCATGCTTTGATTCACATCAAAAATTGGTCTTGGAGCACACAGATTGGATTCCCTTTGAACGTAACTAAACCAAAAGAGGCTCTCCAGGAGCACCCCCATGCACTGCTACTGCTAATGGGCAGTTTGTGGTGTGGTACGTAGGTGGTAGGTAGGTGTTTCACTCTGCAAATCCATTCCTTTTGCTTCTCGTTATACCACACTTAGGTGTCACTTTATCATCTGCATAGCCAGTAGCAAACCTTCCTAGAGGTTTGGAATAGAATTTCTTTTCAAGTTAAAACTGAGAAACCAGAGGTTTAGGGAAATAACTTAAGTGACAAAGTCTTAACTGAGAAGTCTTATCTACGATTTTTAGTCCAAGTATCTCATTCACTACCATCTTAGGAGAGGAGGAAAGAAGAATAGCACTACTTTTTTGGTAGGAGCTTTGTCATTAGTATTGCTAAAGTACTCCAGTTTTTTCAGGCTTAACTCTGCACTGAGAGGAAGATTAATCAGAATCTTATTGGTGCTCTTCAGAGGCTTAATTAATAGAGGCAGACCTCGTGATAAATGAATATTTAGCATCAGGGATGGGGACGAACTCGTGGAACAAATCAAGGAAATAAAGGATGTTCTTTAAAGTATAGACTAGATAATCATCTACCTGAAAATATCCTGAAATCAGCTTGCTGCTATATAGACTCTATGAAGTTTACAGTTACACCTTGAAGCCATATTATTCAGTCTTGCTAATGTTGATTAGGTTCCTAGCTAATACCTAACTTGCCAGTGAGCTGATTTGTTCCTTTCCCAGTGTCCCAATTACTTTTGCAGTCACCTGGACACTCGGCAGTTATTTCCAAAAGCTGGCAATAACGTTTGTTGCATTTCATCCTTCGTCTTCTTATTTGTCTACATTGATATTATTTTGACATATTCTTGTCATGTAACATACTTTTCTTTGATGTGCTTTGACATGATTTTGTGTTTTACTGAAAGTATCAGGTGCTCCCTATAGATTCCAATTAATGTTGTTTTGAGGTTGAGTTTATGACATGACACAGCTGTTGTGACAATGCTGTCATCTTCAAGGGAAGGTAAATGAAGGTGGCTTCAGCTAAGCAAATATCTACAGCTGCTGAACTCGTCATTTAAAAGTCAGTCTTTGCTCAGTATGTACCACTGACACCAACAGTTTCTTGTCCTACACTTAAGAAATGAGCATTATTTTGTGGTTACTGATAGCAAAATTGGAGATTTGCAAGTGGGAGTGTTGTGTACCAAGGCTGTTTTTTTAAGCAGGTGATCACCACACTCAAAGACAAGTTGAAATCAGCTTGGTGTCACATAAAGACACTGTAATGTTTCCAGACCTGCCTTGAAGCCATTTTGCTGCAGTGCAGCAGTTACTGGTCTAGAGTCTTAGATCACTGAAGCTCATCTGATGCTGCTTTATAAATGTACTCATTTAGCTTTTGCGACAGTTAAGCTATCAAAGCTCTTACACGCGGGCTCTGTTGGAAGCCCAGGAGTGGTCCCATGGAAACCTGTCAGACAATTCACAAGTTTAAAGCTATTCACTCTTAAGTGCTTTTGTGGAGTGAAGCCTGAAATCACTTTGATAACATCTATCATTTATTATAAATGTAATCTGTCTTTAACTATTATGACTTACATTCTTAGAAAATCTCCCTTTAAAAGTAATTTTAAGGGCAAAAGACTCTTTATTTCATTCATAGTGATCGCCTCAAAGATCTCCCACTGCAATAAGTTTGGGAGAATAATTTCTTCTTTACCAGGAATCACTGGATAAAATTGTCCAGCTTATACCTGCAGGGGTTACACAAGAGGTAATACAGGCTAGATGGTGCCAGAAGTATCTTCAGGCTCTAAAATCTATTAATCTACTGGATAATTTACAAATAGAACAATTTATGGAGTGAGAATCTGTCTGTTGTGTATGAGGAAGGAAACGTTAAACTCGGCATCATTCATTCTGATAGAGCCTCTGTTTACACAGTGCCCACATGCTTATTACAAGGGAGCAAGAATAAACTCGTGAAGACTGTTGAATGATAATGTAGCATTATTCAGGCTATCTGTGAGCAAAAGTCTTCTTTAAATTTCCTGTTGCTTTTTAATAAATTCCTTCTGCAACAAATGCAGCAACGTGGACTATTCAAAAACAAAGGCAATGATAGTGAAATATCATGGGTTGGGCAGGATGGGGACAGTGACAAATGGGAGTAATTTGCAACAGTGGTAAAGATTTAGGTAATTGCAGCAGCCTACAGCACTGCAGGTTGGATTCTTCATAGCAATCCATTCTCGCAGATGTTTTCAAGGATCTGCTTACAGCAACAGACTTTTAAATTTTTAGGAAAGGAGGGCAAGAGACATTATGAATAAGTATGAGTTCATCCCATTAGTTTTAATGAAATCTGATAAAGCTGGAGTCCTTGAATATTTACAGCTTATCTACTGCCAGAGCCCTGAGGGCACTAATACACCCTATTGGCCCTGCCTGACCTCCTCTGGGGCCTCCCCCCACCCTGCCCATGGCCCAGGACCCCATTCCAGCCCCCTGGGGCTGTCAGTCCCTGGCCCGGTGGTGCAGCAGCGGTGCCAGTCTCCAGCTCCCACAGCCCTACCTGATCATCCCAGGGCAATGTCTGATCCTGGGTACCCTCACTGGGCCTGACCTTGACCTGCAGGTTGATGTCCCAGCTCAACCTTGGACCTGCCCCATCACAACAAACTTGCCTGATGACCTAGGTGCTTGATTGACCCCAGCTGCCGTCGCCAGGTCTGCCCTGCTTACCTCCATGAGCAAGTGCCCAGATGAACTATTTCAACCACTGCAGAACTAGATGATTAAAATGAAAAATGATCCCAGTGATTTCATCTGCTCAGTCGCGTGTTACTTGAGCAGCCAGCCCATTTCCCAAGCTCTGCTTCCAGGTCTGCTCTGAACACAGGTCTGTGTTAGGCAAAATTTGGCTTCCACAGTGAGAGGGGGGAGACAGGTACCTTCAGAGAGGGCTTAGCCCAGTCCAAGACTTTGGAGGTCTCTTTCCTTCTCCATTGACTGTAGGTTCCTGGCATCCTCCTTGAAATGCCTACAGTCAGGTCCGGTGAATAACAGCTCCAGTATTAGTTTCCAGGTAGTTCTAGCAGTAGTTTCCATGCACTGATTTGCTGTAATTAGCAAAGGCCTTGCTGAAACTTTCTGCCTAGAGATTAGATCACCTTCCTAAAAAAAGGCAGTTTCTAAATTATGTCCAAATAAACAGCATTAAGTACTTCCTTAAGCATCAGTTTTCATGGTAAAAAGTTGCTGCAGTGACTACAGAGATAGCTTTTGCTAGCCCAAGGAGGGAGAAGGATCCAGGCAAATATGAAATGGGAGGGAACCTGAGAAACGTCTTTATTTGTATTGTTTTTGCTATGAAACATGCTTACTGCATGGATCTGAAGTGTATTATGCCAAATTTGGAGGTAAAGTAGGTGCCAGTGTAAAACTATCGGTGAGTAAAGGAATGACATTTGCAAGAATAGGGTTACAGAAAGGCAACTATAAGAAGTTATCCATACATCATGCTGCAGAAATTTAATTTATTCTACTTTACCACTGCTGACTGCTTGCTCTTGCTGCTACAATCTTTCCCTTCTGCTCATCAGCGTGGCAATCTCTAGCAATTGTTTACTTGGAGTCTTGCACTTAGATTACCTCCAAAATCATCTCACCAGAGTGCTGATTCAAACGCCATTCAGGTCACTGGGAGTTTTACCACTAACTTTGTGTAAGTTCGGATCAGGCCCAGGTAGCTCCTTGCTGGCACGCACCACAGGCTCATCGCTGTGCTGCCCTTGGAGCTGGTGCAATGCTCCAGGTGTAGGCCGGGTCTGTGGCTTTTTTCCAATCCGGTGTCTTACACATAGTGAAAAGTGGTGAGAAATGAGGCTCCTGGGAGGTGTTGCAATCCTTGCCTAGATTTGGACAGCCCATAAGCAGATGGCCAGCTCCTGATCTGAAGGCTTCAATTAAAAAAGAAAGAGAAGGAAGGATCCTGGTGCAAGGGCAAGGACAGGCAAAGCCTCAGTTCTTCTGTGGTGGAGAGTGATGAGAACAGGGATAAAGGAGGATGGAAGGAGAAGGAAGATGAAAAAGATAGCTTGAAGCTTTCAAAATCATCCCATGCCATAATTTCAATGACATAGAGAAAATTTTGGTGACTTTAGCTTTTTAAATGCTAGACTGTTAATTCTTGTTTCTCTCCTTGCTTTCTTGCCGTTAGCCCTGGACTGTCACTGTATCTTCCTCAGAGTAGATGGCAAGCAGCTTTAGGTGGCACCTGAGACATTGTGGGAACTGGATGATTGCGGGACTGGCCGAATGCTGGAGGCTGTCTGTCTATGTGAACGCCAAACCACAGCTCAGGGCTGTCTGTGCCTGGGCCTTTATTGCACTCTAGAGAGCTTTCCAGAGTATTTTTTCTTTAGTGAAATGAATATCTTCCACTTTGACTTCCTTGGGTTGTGCTCAAAAGATTTTGGCATCATCCAAACCGAAACTGGAATGTAGACAGTTCCTGCTTAGCATTCAGCCTAGAAATAAAAACATGTGGGGAAGTCTGATGTAAGGATTCAAATGGCTTTCATTTGCTAATGCATTCACCCAGTGGCTACGATGCTAAGCTGCTTCCATTCCTTCTCTAACACTGTTGTAAATTAAATGATGCAGCCCTGATTTTGCTGTCAGATCTTGCTGCCACAAGCTCTTAGAGACTGACGGGTCTCTGGTGACTTCAGAAGTCTGCCAGTGCTGGATCCACCTGGTCACTGGAGCAATGTGCAGGTCTGAAAGTCTGTCCTGCAAACTGAATTTGAATCGGTGATCCTAGCCAAAGGAGCCTGGTGACATGAACCTTTCAGCCAGGTTTAGGCTGGACATTAGGAAGAATTTTTTTCACTGAAAGAGTTATCCAACATTGGAACAGGCTGCCCAGGGAGGTGGTTGAGTCACCATCCCTAGATGTGTTTAAAAGTCGTGTAGATGTGGTGCTTGGAGACATGGTTTGATGGCAGACCTGGTAGAGTAGGGTCAATATTTGGACTAGATGATCTTAAAGGTTTTTACCAACCTAAACGATTCGATGATTCTATGAGGCCTTGGACAACGTTTAGGAGGTTGGCAGAGGAAGGTAACCACAAGCAGCCTGGATGAAGCAAACGTAACTAGGGATCAGGTAAGTGGAAGAGCTTGATGTAACCATGGTACTGAGGAAGGTGGCTCCACAGTGGTGGGGCCATTCCCCTGCCGCATGGACCCAACTGCTGCTTACCGGATGTCCTTGCAGTGTTAGTGTTTCTTTGCCCGTAACAGGTGACAGTGGTATAAATTATTAGAGATATTGAGCATTGAAATTGCTCTCAAATTCTTTATTCAGAACAGGCCACCTGTGTCTGAAATGACTGCTGAGGGAAGAAATATGATTGACATGAGAGCTGGAAGATTTGTGTGTGCCGCTCTTTTTCGTGCCAGCAGGTACTGGGAGAGATGGGGAGAGGAGCTGGTCCCTTAGAGACCGTTCAGATAACATGAAAAGGGAGCCTCGAGAACAGATAGTTTTTCCCCTCTTCATGACAGTCCTGGGGGAGGTGGTCTTGCCTTGTACAAGTTCGTACAGCATTTGTGTGGTTTTTTGGTACTGTGATTCTTTTACTGGGAAGGTAATTATCCTCTGTCCCAGAGAAAGCTATTGAGGACATACCTGCCATGAGAACAAGCTATCACTACAGGAACCCAGCCGTCCCTGTGGGCTGGTGCCAGCATAGTAACAAAGCTGTGTGTTTAAATTATACCAAGGTGGTTAATGAGTTTTCACCTTGTCAGGAGAGCAGTCCAAGGTTAAAGAATGATGTGTCCCAGAAACTAGAGTGAGAAAAGCTGAGTTTTGAAAATATACAACCTGCAGGGTGAGCTGGTATTTTAAAACAAAGCCATGGTAGGATTTTCCTTTTTATGGAAGCAAAGAGCAGCGTTGCAAAGAGCAGCATTACAAAAAGCAGGAGAGAGGCGCTCTGATTCTGAGTGCAGTGTGACAGAACATATTTAACATGTTATTATGTTATCAGTGCAAGTGTTTAATGAGATTTAGTAGATGTTCCCTAAGCTGTCCTGTCATGTTTATATATTCAGGTAGGGGCTGTATGAAGTGGCCTGTGATTTATTTGGCTGGCAAGCCAGGGCAAAGGGGGATTTCAGTGTTTCATGCTACATCTCATCAAGCAAATCTGTTTTCATTTTTGCTGAGATTATAAATGTTGCAAATGAAGGGAATGGAGCAGATGCAGTTTCTTTAGATTCTGGGAGGCATTTGTATTACCAGCCACTTGGCATTTTGATTGCAAGGATAACCCTACATATTATCAAAAATATACATGTTCAATATATTAGTAGCCAGTTAATTGGTGGAGGCTGAAAAGAATCATATTTACCCAAAAATAAAGGATGGGGAAAGATTTGTAACTATTTATGAGAAAAAGCTTTTGGCTTTGAATGTAAGGGGGTCCCACACCTGCTATGCCATGTCCTCAAAGCTGTGCTTCCCACATCACCCATCCTTTGCACACTTGGATCTGAAGCTCCATCCTCTTGTCTCACCCCACGCCCACAGACCAGAACCCCAAAACCATGTCCCCACCATCCTCACTGCCCTCTTTCCCTATTCCTGATAGTCTCAGGTTGGTACTCCCTGTCTCCAGAGTCTCAACTGCTTTTGATTCACTTTTCTAGTCCTTGGAGTGCAGAGCCTGCAGTGAGCGGTGGGATGGGAGTGTCTGCCTCACACTGGCACAGACTTCTGGTGTCTGTCAATTGGCACGCACTGTCTGTGTAAAAGCTTTCACTCCCGCCCCATTCACACTCCTGCTCACCTTATTTCCATACTTATGACAATGTGGTCCATTTTGGTTTTGTGACAGCCACATTTAAGGCCAGACTCTCCAGCACACATCTGGATTGCTCATTGAAAGCAAGATGTGAGTAGAGTATAAGATGTATTTTTAGAGCAATTTTCCTAGAAACACCTTTAATTGTCTTGAATTTACATAAATCGAGAAGCTTGTCATAGGGAATCATCAGCAGATTAAAGTGTGTCTCATGAGAGTCTTCAAGGCTCTGTAGAAGACCCAGTACTACTCAGTATTTTTAGTACTGAACTCGAAGCCAAAATAAAACTTGCAACTCACATAAAGACTGTAGAAAGGCCCATAGAGATGAGGGGGCAGATCTACGGAGCAGTCTGGGGTGCTGGAAAAGTTGGCTTGGTTGCACAAAGTTGTATTTAAGTGCAATCAAAGAGATGCTATACATCAGGAAAACAGTGATGCTGATAAAAGCTTAAGAATCCCAGTGAGCGTGTGGTTGAATATGAAGTCCTAGTTTGGCGCTACAGCAAAAATGGCCATGAGATGTTTAAATAAAAGACTGCTGAGTCAAAAGGGAATTGAACTCTGTACTTAGCATGAGTAGGGTTGGTACTTGGGGGCTGCACCCAGTTTATACATTCATGTTTTTTAAAAGAAAAAAAGAATGATAAAAATTTTCAGAAGTTACAAAAAAGTCACATACTTTTTCAGAAGAAAATGCCTTACAGTAAGAAATATGAAGGGCATCTTTAAACCTGGATGGTTACCTGATGTTGATCTGTATCACTTTGCTTGTGTAAGTTTATGCTTTGCCTGGTGCAGAAGGTCCCAGAGCCACAGCTTGCAGGAGGCTGGGAGCATAATCAGGGCAGGTGCTGACAAATGTTTGCCCTGTTACCATGTTCTTCCCCAGACATCTGCCTTTGGCCCAGGTGGAGAGTGGAGACAGGATGCGGGACCGGATGAACCATCACTGTGTCCATGTGTGACTGTTCTTATGTCCCTGACAGTTTGTGTAGGTCCTAATATCTCCTTTAAACAAAACTAAATTTTCAGGCTGATTGCAGGGATAATCATGGAAGAAACAGCCTGTGATAAACAAGGGAATGCACACTGGAACATCTGACAGTTCCTTTTGCCCTAAAATCTGTTTCTGTTTGCAGTTATAAAGTCTTGAGGTTAATTTTAAAAAAGTAATATCAAGTACATGTATAAAAGCCTGAGTTTAGCTGCATAGTCAAGGGACAGCTTGTTTTTCCTCCTTGAAGATCTCTTCTCCTCCGAAGATATAACAATGTCACCTTCAAATGACACACAAGCTTACATGCCTACACCACCTCCTGCTTGGTAAACAAGTCAGTGGATCTACTCTCTACAGCTCCCTGCAAGGCTACTCATCTACTCAGCTTACTATTATGGAGATCTCTTGCTATATCTCTTCAAGTGTGTATTCATCATCACCTTCAGGGAGACCCAGAGATGCCTTTCTGCTGCCATAGAAAGAGGGCAGGATTTGAAATAGGTTGCTCTTCACTGCCTCTGTACAGCTCCCTGCTGTCTAGTGCATCCCAGTATGAGGCATCCAAGTGACCAGACCCACAGAGCTCCAGATTCCACCAGGAGGACCAGGATGCTAAAAATCAGGCATTACAATGGCACCTAATGGCAATTTGTTGTTAATGTTCTTTTTCTAGGATCTGGGCTTTAGCCTCTTTGTGCTGTAATTCCTTCTCTGTATAATACTCTGTGAAATAATGGGGGTAACATGAGGTTAAATATGTTAAAATTGTTAAAATATGTTAATTTGTGAACCATTTGGGTAATCCCATTTGGTGATGGGGATCTTGCCAGTGCCTTGGGCAAACAACTCCCCAGATCTGCGTGGCGCACACAACGGTGAGTCAGTGTAGAGAGATCAGTCAAGAAACAAATCACAGCCATTTGTGTCAAGCAGAGATGGAAAAAATCCTCCTAGGATCACACTGACAGCTTTGCCTTTCCCTTCAGAAAATCCTGTTATAGATTTCATGAGTCCAGTAGAGTTACAAAGCTAGAAAGGCTCATAGAAGTGCTTGGTAGTGACAAAGCACAGATGTAACTCTTCTGATGGAAGGGTGGATAGTCCTGGTGCCTCCTCTCCTTTCTTTCCCTGCAATCATAATTAGTGTACCTTAGTCACTGTCACCAAAGATTCATGGTCAGACACACAGGGGAAGTTGTGTGTGTCACTACGACTTCCTTTAATCGTATCAGATGCGCATTAACTGGCAGTGTCTAGACACATGTGTCCTACAAGACAGCATTTAAATCTGACTCGGAGAGTAAGAACATAGCTGCTAAAACACAGCCCTTCCTCTCTTGATTCATCTCTGCATTCAGCTTCTGCATTTTAGAGTACATTGAAATTTCTAACTGTTTTTAGTTTACAACATCTTCTTTAATGCTTAGTGTTTTAGGATGGTGCCTTATGAATTAGTTATTGGTGACTGCAGAACTGCTGCAACCATTAGTTTTGACAGTACTGTAATCATTTAGTGAAGGCAATCACCTATTGCTTTTATAATCAATTTTTAGTCTTCAGACCACATTTGCACTAGTTGATTTCATTACTGTGCACCTTTTCCAGCTGGGCTTATGCAATTTGCCAGGTTATGCTCATAGTTATAGTAATGAATGTTTACTCCAGTGTCCGAAAGGCAAGCGAGAGGCATGGTTTCTCCTTAGTTTCCATTAATATCATAAGCACTTGCACTACACAATACCATGGATACATGTTAGAGGTATGTTGGATTTGCCAGGAGGTGTTTTTTGCTAATGAGGAGGTTCAGAAAGCTTTTTCCTATGTCTTCAGAGAATAAATTAGAAAAAAGCATGTGACAGAGCTGCATGATTTGCCAAGTGTCCATAGGTGGAGAATCACAACTGAAACATCAGAGAAATTTCTGGAGCCCCCTGGCACCTCGCTACACTTTTGGCTGGAGGCATTAGAGCACAGATTAGATTACCACACATCAGAAAGCTGCTGGTTCTTCAAAGTGAATTCTGCAATCGGTAAAACTTTTCCCATCTTTTAAACTTCCCATTGAAATGCAGCAAGCACCAGGAAATCTGTTCATACATTTTGTGTGTCTTTGCCATGTTCCTCCTGTCTTCCAGGTGTTAGGATATAATTGCCACAAAAAAAATGGCTTTCGGTGTTGTTTATTTAGGGAATGAGAAGCAACCAAAGGTGTCCTAAACCTCTAAACACAACGAGGCTAAGAATAAGACATAAATATTCACAGCTGAACATTTTCACTCGAGCCTTATGTTGTGGGCATCTTAGTAGGAGTAAAACTGGGGGTTGAGTTTGTGTTTTGCAGTATTTTGCATTGGGTTGGAATAATAATGTTAAGAGTTTTGTGTTTGGCTTGCAGATGACTCCTCAGCAAAAGGCTTAAACGTATGGGCAGCAGTTCTGTTTCCATATCACTGGAGTCAAAAGCAATTAGTTATTTGGCATTTATTTCAAAAGAAAAAAGCTGGAGTCTGTCTGGTAAATAAATAGTCACAGGACTTGATCTTGACTAGTAGATGCAAATCAAATAACATATCTAACACACCAAATTCCATGCTTATTTACAAGTGAAGCAGGCTGTTTACTCATCTGTTATTTCTAAAGGGTATGCTGTCTATGGCATTCGGTGTCATTTGAACAGGTAAGGAGAAATTTGGAAGTGCTCTGCTTTTAAACTTACAGGAAGATCTCTACTTTACTTGCTGCAAAGTTTGGATTTATGGGAAAGGGCGTGAGTTAAAAATATGTTTTATGCTTATTGGTTTGTAATATTCATGCTCAGAATGTGTCCAGGCTTTTCAGTGTTCCTATTCCAAATTATTTGCATTAAGCATTGAAAATGAAGGCTTAAACCTCAGTTGGGCTGAAAAACAAGAACTCCATCTCATGAAGAAATCTTGGAGTTCCAAAATCTGGTTTCATTTTGTGTCAAAATGAAACTGCAAACTTTTCAAAATACATTCACTCAGAACGATGAGGTGCATAACGAGAAGAGCGCGCTCTTGCGATGCACCACGTATAGGTGTCACTGCTTCCCTGATTCAGGCACAAGCAGGGCTGGAACCTGGGCTTCTCATCAGCCACGTCAATTACTGGTTATTCTGGGCCACCTCTGAGTTCTCTCTGACATGGCATCTGACGTGCTAGGCCATTTCAGTTTTAACACTCTTGATGAACAAGCAGCATTGAGATTTTGCGGGTCAGATGAGGTCCTTCACTCTCTGGCTTTTATTAAAACATCCACCCTTACTTGGACTTCTTGCAGGTTTCTTGAAATAAATACATTTCTGCAAAATCCCTTGGTCTTGCCAAACTGGAGTTTTCTCCATCAGCTCTTGGTTTTGTTCCATGAATATCTGACAACTTGGATAAACCACTTGTAAAATCTTCCAGCAAGTAACTTCACATTTTCTCCCCTGGCTTAAGAGAGGATGTAAGAGAAGTTGTGAAGTTACCTGTGGAAGATTACTTGCTGGATGCGTGTGGAGGAGCTCCAGATAAATGGTGGCAAAGTTCCCTCACTGCCTGCATTCAGATTCCCCAATAAAATCTTCCTTGCTGTGACATTTTTAAAAAAGTCAGTGCTGGTGGTACAGAGGGTGGGCTATGGATGGGCCTAGCACTGGTTTGATTCTCTCTGCTATTTCCTTCTCTGCCAGCTATACCTGCCTCTTCTGCCTCACATGCACATCACAGGGCAGGGGCTGTATCATTTTTAACAGCCTAGCCCTAGGAGTTCTGCACGCTAATAATGACTTTCACATGAAAACGAAATGTATTTGGGAGTCTCAGCTTAGTCACACTGCCAAGTTTGTCTGGTTTGAGCGAGGAAGCTTTCCTAGGGTAAGATAGAACCACAGGCCTGATTTGCACTACAAATAAAATCCCGATCCCAAAATATCCTGTTGTGTGGAAGGGCTGAAATCTAGACAGACACACAGCCTCAAATATTTCACATAACCCCAGTCTTTATAACTGTCCACCCTAGATCCAGGCAGTAGGTTTAGGATCAGGAAAGAGTTTTTCTCCAGATCAAACTAGCAAGCACTATCAAATATTTTTTTTTGGTTTATAGTCTTTTTCATGGTCATCTCAGCTGTGTTACATAATAGACTCTCTGTTCCTGCAGAAACCTAAGAAAAATTATACTCTTAATTTCTTCCGGCTTTTGGGTGTTTTTTATTTTTGCTTTTTTTGTGCATGCATATTGTCATTTTTGAGGTTTTTAGTCTTTTATATGAAAATCTCAAGTTTGCTGGAGCATGTTATAGCCTTTTTTTTTTTATAGCTTGTATTTGTCAGGTGCACCAGAGTGGATGTTATTTATGCTTTGTTGTTATGCTCCTGGGAGTCTCCTTCCCAGATTCAAGCACAAAAATCAATCATTTCATCTGGTCTTTGACATCTTGCAATAGCAACAGGCAAATTGTATTTTAGCACATCGGGAAGAGATATTACAACAGCTCTAAGTGTTTTGGGATGACAGCAAGGACAAGAGATGGAGACTGAAGAGGAAGTAGAAAATAGGACCCCCCATCATTCTGGAGAAGACTTGATGTCATTCATATAATATCCTGAAAAGAGACATCATGAAGATATTATTATCTTATTATCTATATGTATTTCAAATTAACTTGGTGAAAACCTTGCCGAATGTACAGATTTTAAACCTGACATTGCCTCACTGGATACCTTGCTGAAAATCTGTGAAAAAGGACGGTGGATTTTGTGGGATCTCCTGCCTCCCAAGTGCCATAGGAAATGTTGGAAAACATGAGAAAAGTCAGCTAGATAAAAAAAACCCAAACCACTTAATTTCCTGCAGTGATATTCGTAACCAGCTGTGTATAAATGCAATAGAGAGACAAATAAGAACTGGAGGCATGTGAGTAAGGGGAGTAAGATGGTGGAAAGATGAGTCCAGAACTTCTGCTCCTGCCTCTCTTCTTGGCACACCAATGTGTTTCAATGGCCTGGGAAATGGGAACCAGGACCTCTGACTCCTCCCTATTTGGGTGCCTCGACTCCTGGGCACAGGCTCATGCTCAGTCTTGATTAGTGTCTGCTCGCCTTTCAGGCACCATTGAATGTTTTGCTGTCTGTGGAGCAGGAAAAATGACGGGAACAGCAATAAGAATAGCCCTTTTCAGGGGAGGTGAGAAAATCAGGTCAGAAATCAGAAGAAGCCTGGGGAGACCCACGGGCAGCAGCAGGTCGTATTGGTGTATAGCGAGTCCCTGATGCTCTGCTGACACAGTGACGCATTGATGGCAATACCTGATCATGTCAGTGGTGTGGGACGTCGCCAGAGAGGAGCAGAGCTGGAGGTGGGGCCGTGCCCTGCTTCCTCTCAGCCTTGTGCTGCGGGGCTGGTTTTAGACTCGCTTGCTGCAGCCAGAGCTGAGCCAGGAATAAAAATGCTGCTGTCTGTAGCTTGTAAATAAGAATTCACACATGGTGCTAAGCCAATTTCCTGGTGTTATTTCCTTGTTCCTGTTGTTGCTAAAACTGCACTTCTAGCAGAAAGCTAAAAGGATTGAAAGAGGCAGAAGCGTAAGAAAGAACTGCAGACACTAAAGTAGGCATTTGAAGGGCTTTCTTCTTTTGCATCGGTCATAAACCAGCTTTCATTTCTATACAAGCACTGATGGACTCAGGATTTATTTTATGGCTGATGGAACGAGTTGGAATTTGCCTGCTCAGTGGCTGGTTCTACATGCCACACGTGCAGAGCGGTCCTATTGCCTTTGACAAGGATATTACCTGAGAAAAGTAACGGTCATGGCCACAGCATCTCACTGTCTGCCCAGCTACTTGCTAAGTCTTTTTTTTAGCAGATTGTTGTACGCCTGAGATGCAGCTTTTCTGGGTAAATTCATCATGTCAAGAAACTAAGCATCAGCATTCAACCTTTGCAAATGCATTTCATGCTTCCATGTTCTGGGGGTTTATTTTGTCTCTCCTTGAAGGAACCAGCTGGGATTGGAAGTAGATGATTCAAGAGTTGACAAGACAACATTAACTCTACTGGCCTTCTGCTGCTTTCACTGGGTGCTCAGTTATCAGAGAGGCAGTGAGGAGGCAAGCAGACAGGGGTGATGCTGGGAAAGCACTGGGGAATGGACAGGGCAGTAAAGCTATACGGGAAACATTAGCAGAGGGGGTGATGTATAAGGAAAGGGTTTTCTCTAGGCAGGGATCTGTGCTGGAGTGATGGCTTCATGCACATCTGAGATGTAGCTGACAGGAACACTGGCAGAGCAGGGAAGAAGGGAGGACGGATTGGAGATGGTGGGAGGCATGAACCAGACCCTGGTGAGCAGAACTGCTTTGGTAACTGCTGTGATTGTAAAGACATGCCTGTGCACCGGCTGAGGGCCTGGTATCTCCCAGAGGGCAGGCTATGAGTAGGTGAGGTGGGCCATGAAGAAGGAGAGCTGTTACTGCAGATCTGGTCTGGAACAGCAAGAGGATCAGAAACACATGATTTTGCAACCAATTTATCTTTGCAAAGATCAATCCCATCACAATCCTCTCTGCTGGCCCTGCTCCTGCCTACCATGTCACCTTTCCACAGCCCTGCATGAAGAATTTGGAACTGTTAAAATGCAACAATTTCTATGTTTTTCCGTGGCAGCAATCAAGATTCCCAGTTCGATGTTCAGTAAACAGGCTAAAACTGAAGTAAACAAGTCTCTAGCCTCCAGTCTGGTGCAGGGACTCTCATTTCCTCAATGGCTCTGTAGATCCATCCCTCTCCCTTTTCTAATTTGGCAGCAGCTTCAGGAGACCTGTGACATCTAAAGCTGTGTTGATGCTGCAGTAATTAGTGAAAATAAATAATTGTCAAACTGGCAGCAACATTTTAACCTTCTTAAAATACTTGTGCACTTTCAATATATGCAGGGTTAGCATGCCACAGAAAGTGTGCTCAGTGCTAGTTTTGGGTATGTAGCCAGGCTATTTTTCTGCCAAGATTTGTGCTCTGAAATGCTGCCAATATTGAGTTATACAGGTGGATGAAGGACATTCTAATGAGACAACAGCTTATTCACACACTTGTGCTTGTAAAATGGCTGAAAGTTGTTTTCATAAAACTTTCAAAACCAGAAATAGGTTTAAAACATTGTGTTTTACTGAAGTAAGACATTAAACAGAAAATGCTTGAAAGTCCATGAAAAATAGATTTTGTACAGCAGTAGAACTGAATAAACAATAGGTCCTTTTCTCTTTTTCAAACTATCCACAAGATGTGGTTGATTCATTTTCATATAACTTAATTTGAAAAGAAATATAAATTTACAGGTTATGGCTGCAAACCTTTTGGTTTTAGTACGGCTATTTGTATGAGTGGGCAGAGCATAACCAGTTGTTTGGAAACGGATTTGCGTGTTCAAACTTGCAGATGTAAGTTTTTACACCTGAGCGGGTCCTCTAGACTCCACTTAGAGTTAAAGCAAAGAAGGCAGCACTTTTGAGCTGTAGTTCACCTCATTTTGAGGTAGATGAAATCCGTTAGATAAACTGCTTTCTGGAAGTGATGCTGCTACTCTTGTTTTTGAAGGGCTGAAAGGATCTCATTGGCTTGGGCTGGCTCCGAAGAGCCTCCTCCTGCACAGCTTCACCCTCGGAGGGTCTCAGCCACCGGTCAGGCCTCCATCCTTGGACCCCAGGTGATTTCAGTTACCCTTGGAGTAGGTCACAGAATGCTTTGATGATAAAAGCTTGCGTCGTAAGACCTTGTAGAGAACAAAGTCCAGTTTGGAAGCTGCTACCTTAGCCCACAGTGGTAGCGTGAGATGCTGTTGTGTTTTGCACGAGGCTGGGGTGTCAAACCCAGGCATCATGTAATGCTGGCACCCACGCTGGAGGTGATGAAGTTACATATAGCCCAGGCCTTATTGCTGCCTGCCAGGGTGGGACACAGCCTCTTAAGAACTCAGCCAGTAAAGGAGACCAGTCTGATCAAACTTTGTTAAGTCCTGAAATAGCTGCTCTGGAAATCAATGCTATTCATGCTCTGCTCTGCCCTTTGAATGGTATCATTTACTCAGAATATAGCATTGCACCTAGTGCGGCATCTTGCTGTCATTGAAGCATTCCTCATTGTATTTCTCAGTGCAAAGCTAATAGCTTCTATAGAAAAGGAATCTGAGACCTAAAAGTAAAAGCAGAAGAAAAAGAAAAAGGTGACAATCTTAGTAAACCTGCCAGTTTAAAGGTATATTTAGAATATATTGTAACAAAAGAACTGTCAAACTGAAAATGAGAGGCTTTTCTTCTCAAGGTTTTACATGGCCATGGTTCATGGAAGTGAGAATACAGCAGGACATTTTGGCTTCACCTGCACTTGAAAATTAAACAGGTTGAAGATCATCCTCTGGAACTTAGGTCAGCTTGGAAATCCTCCTGATAAATTCTTTCAGTCTCCAAAACAGGATGGCTACATGAAAACTGCCTACGGGGGATTGTTCCTGGCAGGAAGAAAGTCAGCCCTTTAAAGCCTGCCCTTTGCCTCTCTCTCTAGGTCAAGTCCCTGAGATAACCAGTCAATGATGGTAAGCTCAAAACCTTTCTGTGCCTGAATTCCAGTTACAAGCCAGTCATTGAAGAGATTTGCTCCCTGTGTACAAATTCCAGTGCTGGGACTGAGCTCCACATGTCTGTCAGGCATGTGTGGGTCTAGCACAGCTGAGCTGGGATTGCAAAGTGGAGTGGAGTGGAGTGGAGTGGGTATCACCCAGTCTTGGCTAGACCGCACCTTTCCCATCTTCTCCAGGCTATGTTGAATAGGCAATTAGCAAGCCCTCTTTATCAAGTACAGATACTATCTGTGCACTCAGCAGCTACAACACTGATCTTTGGCAAACCCATGAGAAACATGAAAATTTGGAAGAAAACTGCTCTTGCGGGGAGCAAGCACAAAGAAGAAAAACTGTTTAAAAACTAATAAGCAAATCTGTTCTGCAGCCACTTTAAAAAGTGAGAAAACCTCTGGCATTACAGAAGAGGTTTATCTTAGCCCAAAGTGCTGCTTGTTTTGCATCTAAATACCTGATCAATTAGGTGGTGTGCTGTATATAGAAGAGCTACTGGAGTAAGCAATGATTTTAGCCAAATCTTCTATGCTTTGAGGTAGTAGAAGCTGCTGGCACAAACACACAGAGAAGCAAAAAAAGTTTAAGGGTTGAGATCTGCTGTGACAACTTCAGAGTACCTCAGTTCTTCTCTGGACTTCCAGTAAGTTCTGCTGCCACTCCTGTGAGACACGAAGGAGGTGTTGTCAGGCGTGCCAGATATCACAGCTCATCACGGAATGATGACAAATGAGTCAAGGAGGTTGAGACCGCTGTCACTCATATGTGTGGACACACGTATGTCCCCACCCAAAATCTGTTCAGATGAAATCCCAAGGACAAATGTGCAGGACAGCGAATCAGGTTCACCCCACTGTAGTGGGGATAGTCCCAAATAAGGTGTGTGGACTTATACCCACTTTTTCTGAAGGGATGATGAAACGATTTTCTAGAGACAACCTCATCTCTGAGAAACTATTGCCGTGGATGAACGGGATTTTGCTATGCTGCTTTTCATGCTTTCAGTGACATCCCTTCATTCTGCCAATAATAATAAATACTATTATCTCTATCAGCATAACATTTCTTTTTTTTCATTGACAGAGCTTTAAACTAGACTTGAAGGGGGAGCAGGATAATATCAGGCTTGCCTGTGACAAGCTGTGGGATGATGTGCCAAAGTTAGAGGGACAGGGTGCTAGCGAAGGTCTTCAGCCTGTTGCTCTGAGATGTGCTGGCTACACTGCAGCACACTTGAAGTCTCACAGAGCTCAGCCAGGCGCTCCTGAGGTAATAGGATAAGAGGACCCAACAGGGAAACACCAATGAAATACCTCGAAGGAGTTAAGGGATGTTGCTCTAAGAAGGTGACACAGCTGACAGCCCAGCTGAATTGCCTCTACATCAATATGCACAGCTCGGGCAGCAAAACAGGAGGAGCTGGAAGCCACTGTGCTGCTAGAAAGCTATGACCAAGTTGCCTTTCCTGAAACCTGGTGGGATAAATCTCATGACTGGAGTGTTTCTATCAATGGCTACAGGCTGTTCAGAAGGGACAGGAGGGGAAGGAGGTCTGGAGGTGTTGCCCTCTACAGCAAACAATGGATAGATAGTGAAGAGCTGTCTCTGAAGAATAGCCACATGCAGGTTGAAAGCTTATAGGTAAGAATTAGAGACCAAGGCAACAAAGGGAATCTTGTAGCTGTTGTCTACTATAGGCTGCCCAATCAAGGGAAGCCTATTGACAAAGCCTTTTTACTCCAGCTACAGGAGGCATTGCGCTCGGAAGCTCTTGTCCTGCTGGAGGACTTCAACCATCCTGACATCTGCTGGAAAAGTAGCATGGTGAGCTGTTGGCAATCCAGGAGACTCCTGGAATGCATTGAGGATAACTTCTCAAGCCAGGTAGTAGACAGGCCATCCAGAGGGGATACGATACTGGACCTGAAGGTCACCAACGCAAGTGAGCTAATAAGTGATGTCAAGATTGGAGGCAACCTGGGCTGCAGTGTTCATGCACTGGTGGAGTTCGCAATCCTGAGGGATATGGGTCAGGCGAGGAGTAAAGTCAGGACCCTGAATTTTAGGAAAG
>VYXH01001130.1:236542-298713 GCA_013397275.1 Burhinus bistriatus
GCTTCACCAAGGGCAAGTCCTGCCTGACCAACCTAGTGGCCTTCTATGATGGCGTGACTACATCAGTGGACAAGGGAAGAGCTATGGATGTCATCTATCTGGATTTCTGTAAGGCCTTTGACATGGTCCCCCACAACATCCTTCTCTCTAAATTGGAGAGATAATAATTTGATGGGTGAACTGTTCAGTGGATGAGGAACTGGTTGGCTGGTCGCATCCAGAGAGTAGTGGTCAACGGCTCAATGTCCAGATGGAGATTGGTGACAAGTAGTTTCCTTCAGGGATTCGTATTGGGACCAGTACTGTTTAGTATCTTCATCGATGATGTAGACAGTGGGATCAAGTGCACCCTCAGCAAGTTTGCAGATGACACCAAGCTGAGTGGTGTGGTTGACACACCTGAGGGACAGGATGCCATCCAGAGGGACCTGGACAAGCTTGAGAAGTGGGCCTGTGTGAACCTCATGAATTTCAACAAGGCCAAGTGCAGAGTCCTGCCCCTGGGTCCACCCCTGGTGGATCAAGAGCTGGACATGAGCCGACAACATGTGCTCGCAGCCCAGAAAGCCAGCCATATGCTGGGCTGCACCAAAAGAAGCGTAGCCAGCAGGTCGAGGGAGATGATTCTGCTCCTCTGCTCTGCTCTGGTGAGACCCCACCTGGAGTACTGCATCCAGCTCTGGAGCCCTCAGCACGGGAAAGACATGGACCTGTTGGACTGGGTCCAGAGGAGGGCCACAAAAATGGTCAGAGGGAGAGAACACTTATCCTACGAGGACAAGCTGAGAGAGTTGGGGTTGTTCAGCCGGGAGAAGAGAAGGCTCCAGGGAGACCTTACTGTGACCTTTCAGTACTTAAAAGGGGCTTCTTAGCAGGGCCAGTTCGTGATAGGTTTTAAAATAAATGAGGGTAATTTAGACTATATATCAAGTAGAAATTTTTTACTATGAGGGTGATGAAATACTGGCACAGGTTATCCAGAGAGGCGGTAGATGCCCCATCCCTGGCACCATTCAAGGTCAAGTTGGTTGGGGCTATGAATAAACTGTTCTAGGTGAAGATGTCCCTGTTCATTGCAGGGGGGGTTGGACTAGATGACCTTTAAAGATCCCTTTCAACGCAAACTATTCTATGATTCTAAGACTCTATGATTCTTCAGAAACCTATAAATGTAGCTGGGACCCTGTGATAGGTACTGTGCAAAACAGAACCTAAGTAACAATTCACGATATGCAAAACCTTCCTGAGATTGAGTGTCATTGATTTACAGACATATTCATATAAATGTATATAAACCCAGATGTTTCAGGTGACCAGAAAGATTTGCTCGTGTTGCACACCTGCTCTTCCTTGCAGTGCTCTCAACTGCTAAAAAATACACATACAATGCACCTCTTCTTATCTATTTTTCAGGTCTTTGTCTGATAAGGCTTGAGAACAGACAGTAGTTTCTTATTACAGTAAGCACTATGTCACCAAAAGTAGATTAATTGCCAAATGATAAAATTAGAAATATTGAAATGGACTATCTAGATGGACTCTAATTAATTATGGACACCAGTGCTATAATCAGAGATTGTTCATTGGGTAATGGAGATATTTAGTTTCAGCTGGATAGTCTTTCCCCTTCTGGTTTCACCTGTGCAATCTCAAAAGGCTGAACTGGGGAAACATAATTCAGAGCCAGGAACAACTTCTTCCCTCTGTTATAATCAAACTCACCTTTATGAAATCACTTTATGAAAAGTAATCACTTTGTACAGGCAGCTTGTGTGATGTTGAGCACATTCATCTATCTCCATGACTCAATTAGATATTATCATGATCCTTAGCGAACTTAATTCTTACAAGAACTGTGCCAAACTGTGTACACGCCTCATCCTGCTGCTGAAAGGAGGTGGACACCTGCGTGGATGTGCCACGTCCCATTAGATGGGATGCATATATCTGGGCCTTGCTTACTAGCTGGTTGAAGAAACAAGGTTTATATTCCACAAAGGAGGCACAAAGTGCAAGCAAAATGCTTCCCCAGGAATGGAAAACAGGGTTTCAAGTCCCAGAATACTTCCTGGCCTTTGGCTGCTCTGTTTTGTGTGTGCTTATTTAAGGGCAGAATCTAGTAAGTAGTGCCAAGCCGACTTTCGCAGCTTGAAAGACGTAGAGAAGTCAAGTTCCACCGAAAACACCAGGTCAAGCCCAGGTCACCTCCCCGTTAGCTGCTGTGTATTCTGTGCCACTGTCACAAAAGTTTTATGATGCAGTCTTATACTGCCTGAGCGTGTAGAGCTTCCCAAATAACAAAGTTGTATTACAATACAATTATACTTTTTTCTCAAAAGTGACAAATAATTGAGTTCAATACATTTTGATCCAAATCAAAACCCTCTGCTCTCCTAATTCAGTTCAGCCTTCCTCTGAACGTTCTGGCTTCAGCTGAGCCCACGATTACAGAGATATCAGGCTACCTCCTTTTCTAAGAATATTTTCATTTCAACTAAACCCAAGGGGTAGTAAAAATCTTGTCAGAAGCCAAAACTCATGAGATTTCCAAGCCAAAAAAGCTTTTGACAAATTCAGCTCTTGAGGGTTTGGCTGTTCTCCTGAAACCGCCCAAAATCAGAGGTAACAGTTTTCTGTGACTGAAAGTGAAAGTGACAGGAGATTCACTACCACATCCCCCAAAAGATTTGTAAAACACTTAAATTTGGCCTGATCTTCCAGTTCAAACTCAGCTGAGTGGGGTTTTTTTTTCTTATTCCTGCAAAAAGTCTCAGTGCTGTGAGGAATGGTAGAGAATTAAAATACAGTATATATTTTTTCTGCACATAGCTGAGTTAGAAAGGCTATAATACTAATAATTACTTATTGAAGAAATGTGTAAATAAACATGTGATGTTTATTTTCCATATTACCTTATTTTTTATAAGCCCAAGAAAGAAGTCATCCCTTTGTCATGGGATGATGATGTGTGTCCTATTGATTCCATTGAACTTGGCCTCCCCGTGCCTTCAGTGGGCATTTGTGACTGACCTGATTTCCTAGCAGTGTGTTATCAAGGAATTCCTAGAATACTGAATAAAGTACTGAAATGCAATTTTACTCCAAGATACAAAAAGAAGCACATTAAATTTATATCGATTGGAGACCTGTGGCAATCTTCCAAAGTACATATTTCTTTTTCATTTGTTATGGACAGGCAATTAACTTTACTTGCTCTAATATAAATTAGAGTTTAAAATAGCTGCTTAGGTTCCCTGCCCTGGAAGGTGCAATTAATTACATCTTTGCAAAATATATTACATAGACAGATATTTGAGATATATCTGATATCAGACACAATTCTTATGGCAGGCCGTTACAAATGCAGTATATATAGTAAACCAAAGCCTTTCAGAGAAATCCCGAACACTTAATGTTATGTCAGGAACCAGATTCTTAGGGGGAAATCCAACCTTCCCAGATAAGGCATCGTCTCAGCTCAGCAGAGGACTTCTACAGAGCTTGCTGGAGTGAAGCAAGAGGGTCTTGTCCTCCTCTGTGCTGGACCTAGCTCCTACAGTTGTGGTGGGGGAGAAAAAGGACTTTACCTGGTGAGTAGATCAGCCTGGTTTGGGGGGTATTTTCTTTCCCTTTGAAGGTTTTGTGACTCCTGCAGATAAATCAGAGTAAGTCAGTAGCAGATAGCACAGGTAAGATGCAGCAGGAGTTAGATGTTCAGCAGACATGTGCCTCTCTACCCCTGCCTACAGGTAACAGTGCATCAGGTCTCTGATTTTTAGCACGGGAGCAACCAGGAGAGGCCCATGCTGGTGGGAAAAGGGTGGATTTGCAGCAGGTAGATGTCCACCAATTAAAAGTGGACATGTGAACAGCTCATTCCAGGTTCCCAACGGAGAAGCAGAGCTTCGGAGGTGTGGCTCAGCTCATCCTGTAGCAGATGTCAGGTACATGAAGTAAGATGGGGCGTCTGCTCTACATTAAAAGGTCGCTGGAGGAAAGGCCTGAGCAAGGGACTGGAGCTGTGCAGTTATGAGGACTGTAACCCCCCTTTCCTGACTTGCCTGATCCCGTGATGAGCTCTGATCATAGAATTGCCTAGATTGGAAGACACCTTTAAGACCATCAAGTCGAACCGTCAATCTAACACTGCCAAAACCACCACTAAACCATGTCCCTCAGCACCACGTCTACCCGTCTTTTAAATACCTCCAGGGATGGTGACTCCACCACTTCCCTGGCAGCCTGTTCCAATGCTGGACAACCCTTTCAGTGAAGAAATTTTTCCTAATATCCAATCTAAACTTCCCCTGGTGCAACTTGAGGCCATTTCCTCTTGTCCTGTTGCTTGTTACTTGGGAGAAGAGACCAAACCCCACCTCGCTACAACCTCCTTTCAGGTAGCTGTAGACAGCGATGAGGTCTCCCCTCGGCCTCCTTTTCTCCAGGCTAAACCACCCCAGTTCCCTCAGCCGCTCCTCATAAGACTTGATCTCTAGACCCCTCACCAGCTTTGTTGCCCTTCACCGGACATGCTCCAGCACCTCAATGTCCCTCCTGTAGTGGGGGGCCCAAAACTGAACACAGTATTCGAGGTGGGGCCTTACCAGTGCTGAGTGCAGAGGGACAATCACTTCCCTGGTCCTGCTGGCCACACTATTCCTGATACAGACCAGGATGCCATTGGCCTTCTTGGCTACCTGGGCACACTGCTGGCTCATGTTCAGCCAGCTGGGGATGGCCATTTGTGATTCTGCAAGGATCCTTTTACTGCATTTTCTGGCTACCTGTACAATAAGCAGTTACAGCTTGTCCTGTGGACACAGTCCAGGGGGACCCCTAAACCCATCTGTGGCTGGGGAGTTCCCATGCCCAGGTGCACACTTCTTACAACCTTCAGCGAGGCTTACAGAGGCCTTGAACACGCCTGAATATCCTCATGATGGGGCAAAACTGCAGCCACCGCTTGCAGCCAGATGGCTGATGGTGCTTCGAATGCAACGTCGAGGCAGCTCAGAAAAGCCGGACTTTTCCCTGAGGTGCCCCAAGCTTGCACAACCTGATATGTCTATGGGGGGAAGGTGATTAGTGGGTCTTGGCACTCCTAAGCTACTTGTCAGTGGCCTACTAATGAAAAGGTAGCATGCCAAATACAGAGGCATGCCCTGTCTTCTTACCCTCGTTGCACAGCAGTGATGAAGCTGCAATTCAGCACTAAGTGCCCTGGGATTAAAGATGTTAAACCACAGCTTGTAGAACTCTACCTGGTGTTGTTACGGTGATGCCCACTAGTCTGTCCTCTGTTACAGTGAAGAGTACAGAAGGGAAGCAGACCATGAGCCTTGCTCTCCATGCGCAGCCTTTCTTTTGGTGGGCAGTAAATGAAGGGAAATTCTGTCTCGTGATACCTGTAATAACCAGCCGGACACAGGGATGTTCACAGCTGTGGACCTGTCTTCACATGGAGACTTTTTAAATTGCATTTCATCCTTTAGAAATGAAATTGAAGTTGAGGACTGGCAAGCAAATGGCACACCCTTCCCTCCCAGCCTCAGATGACTGAAATACCCAGACCTCCAGAGGGGACAGCTTTAAAGCCATGGGCCATTTTAAACCAAATTTCTTCCTTTAAAAATCAGATGAGCTAAACACAATGAACGATATTCAGTTCCATTTTCTCTTTCAGGTGTCTAAAATAGACAGCTCCATGCAGAGAAATTGGCCAGTTCCCCCATGAATGATCTTTATTTGAAATCTAATAGTTTCACCGCAGCCTTCTGCACTCGGAGCTGGAGTGATTGACATGGTGTTACAGCAGCTCTGCTATGAACTGTGTGGGCTGTCTCAAAGGTTTGCTTCATATTCATGGCACTAGTGCTCTCAAACCTATAAATTACATCATTAAAAAAGCGAAACCATAGAGATGTAAATTAAAACTGTGTCAAATTTAGTTTTTCTGGTGTTTTGCAGGCTGCAGGGAACTGGCAGTCAGGGGGAGTCTGCACCACACGTGGATGGGAAGGTGGAGAACCTGCAAACATCAGGCTCTGGGCGTTGTGAAAGCTGTACAAATGTGCTGTGCACACTCAAATACACTCTCAGTCTGTCACCAATAGCGCATATTTCATGGGTGACAATTGAGCCAATAACTCATCTCGGGGTGTTACATTTCTCAATCAAAGCCATAGCAGGCAGTTCAATAAAAGAGTTGTTTGCTTTTTCTGTGACTCAGGCTTTGAATAACAAAACAGGCAGACATGTTCATGGGCACGGAGGATCTAGTAAGCAGTGTGGAAAATATATCAGTGCAGACCAAAAAAGAGTAAGGGGTTGTAATATCAGGGGCCCTTTCCCATCACACGTCCCTTGGCAGCAGGGCAGTTAAAGAGGTTCCTCCACCTGGAGGAATTTCATCCTTCCCTAGAGGTTTCCTCCCTCCAGACTGGGCTGGTTGACTTCTTTTGTGTCTCTGTGCCTTGGAAAGATCCATGAAATGATCCATTTCAAGAAAACTGATTGTATCTTTTGACAGAAAGGAATTCTGCCTTTACAAATGTTTTGTTCAGGCAGGTCACTTCACAGATCTGGTCTAACCAGCACACCTGAGGCTGTGGTTCAAGGATACAGTAAATCTTGCTTGAGTGCTCCTAGCATGAACTGAAATAAGCCAGAGCAACATGGTGTCGGGTGCTCCTCTGGGCACTCTGCTTCTTCAGAAGTCTTTGGAGAACCTGGAATGGGTTAATTTGCACCCATCAGCTTTGTGCCAGCCTGATTTGGTTCAAACCATGACAAGCTTTGGTTTATCTGTCAGAGCACTGATAGTGTGGAACCGGATGCTGGGCTCTGCAAGCCATCGTTTCCAGATGTCTCTTCTCTCTTTTGGAACCTACAGCTCTGAGACACGACCACAAGGATGCAATTATAGCATTCATGGGTCAAAACAAAGGTCTTTTGAGTGGTGAAGCGGATAAAAGGAAGATGACAGACCTGCATTGACTTCTTGAGCCAGCAGCAGTGCCTTTATATTTATTCCTCCTTGAAAAAATGTCTTTTTGGCTTTGACTGGTTTTCCTTGGAGCTATGCAAAATCTCACCACCTGCAGTGTCCTGCAGCAAGGAGCTCCACAGCTTATCATGAATTGCATGAAGAAACTCCTCCCCACTGCTTTGAATCTGCACCTGGTAAATTTACTAGATGTTTTGTAGTTCCTATATTAGTGAGGCAGTGAACATAATTTCCTATTGAAGTCTCCACCTCTTTCATGATTTTGAAGAGCTCTGTCATCTGCTTTCACCGCAATGTCTTCTCCAGACTGAAGGGTCCTAGTTTGCTCAGTCACTCTTTGCACTCTTTGCTTGTCCTCTCTTTTTGTATGTTTCTCTTTTTAATGTATGCATTATTTGTCAAGTTAAACAGATTTATTACAATTATTTACTATGTTGTTGAGCAATAACCCTAATAAAGCCTAGTTGGTGGAAAAAGAGCCAAATGAATTGACAGTACCTGTGCTTTTCAATATTATCTGTCTCATTTCTGGAGAAAATATACTTTACAGCAAGTACCAAAAGGTACCTAAACAGATGATGCAATTAAAATCACTGATAAATATGGGCTTTTGCATTAATGGAGTTTCTAGCACTGCCCTTTCACCTGCATGTGGTTTTCTTTGCATGTTATGAGACATGACCCTAGAAAGCCCTTGCTTTTGCATTACTTTTACCAGTCACTGGAGAAGCCAGTGGCTGTGTTCGATCAGGATCTACCCTGCTGCATTTGGCAGCAAGCTGAAGCACGAAACCCCCCAGCCCTAGTTGCTGTCATCTAATCTGGGGGCTGTTCACCAGCACTATCTGAGAAGCACCTGCCCTTCAACTTCACACCAAGGATCTGATTTGGGAATATTTATGGGGATTTCTTTGTAACAATAGTTGCATTTCCTTTTAATGTCTTGGTGATTTCACATGTACTATGGATTTTTACCTCCTCAGGGAATACTGCAGAGGCTGAGCTTTTCAGCTTCTCCTGCTAATATTAATCTAACATCTGCCATAATAATAAGCCTTTTGGGGGTCACTATACACAGACTTCCATGTGATAAATGGTTTAGGGTATCCTGGCATGGCATGTGACTACAGCCACCTCCTCCCAGGGCTGCAGAGCCCTCTACCATCTCCATCCTTCTGCTCCCTGCAACCTCTGTCCCAAACCGGGGCCACTCTGCAAAGGGCTCCTTGGCACATCCTCAGTCCCAGGGCCATTCCCCATCTTTCCTGGTTGTTTCTGATGCATCTACTAGGTGTAAACTAGTTTTCAATGCCAAGCTGGCTCTGCTATAGGATCTCCCAGTTCCCCACTAGGGATTTCCCTGGCTCCTGCCCACCATGCTGCCTGTCCCTGCCTACAGGAAAGAGACTTCTTACGTCTGCTCCACCTTTGGGTTTTGTCTCTGCAAACCCTCATGATTACAGATACAGACTCGTGTTTTTTCTGGTGAAGGAGCCTGGAATAAGGGAAGATCAGATTGGTTTTGCACCTTGGGGGTTGGCCATACACTTAACAGACCTGAAGTCAAATTTTTGCATGTAATTTTTGCACAGCAGGCTGGCATGGTGGGTGGAAACAGTGTTTTTGTGTCCCTGGTTTGGAAACTTGCAGCTTAAATTATGTGTGAGTGGCAGGTCTGAAGCAAAGGAGACCTGGCTCACTCAGCTCTCACTCATGAGGTGGGCTGTATTTTCTTGCTTCCAGTACTGAGAAAGAGAAGGAAAAAGAAATTATTTCCACAGCAGAGGGTGTAGAATTTGAAAACACTTGCTACAAAAAATTACATACATATACAACACTACATATACTTACATATTTAAAGGAACCTTGACTGGAGAGAGGGGTGGGTTGCTAACGCGCATGCTTTTCAGGTTTACTGTTTTTTCATGCTATGTGAGACTGTCTGGATGCTGTCCCCATGGTTCACACTGTGCTGTGCCCTCACTGACACCCCTCGCTGCTGCACCATGGACAGGCGCAACCCAGAGGGTTTCTGTGCACGGGCTGAGCCCTGCCTGCAGCGGCACAGGGAATCATAGAATCATAGAATGGTTTAGGTTGGAAGGGACCTTAAAGATCATCTAGTTCCAAACCCCTTGCCATGGGCAGGGACACCACTAGACCTGCTTGCTCAACGCCCCATCCAACTTGTCTTTGAACACTTCCAGGGATGGGCATCCACAGCTTCTCTGGGCAACCTGTTCCAGTGTCTCACCACCCTCAGAGTAAAGAATTTCTTCCCAATATCTAATCTAAATCCACCCTCTTTTAGTTTAAAACTGTTACCTCTTGTCCTATCACTACACTCCCTGGTAGAGTCCCTCCCCAGCTTTCCTGTAGGCCTCCTTTAGGTACTGGAAGGCTGCTATAAGGTCTCACTGGAGCCCTGTCTTCTCCAGGATGAACAACACCAACTCTCTCAGCCCGTCTTCATAGCAGAGGTGCTCCAGCCATCTGATCATTTTTGTGGTCCTCTTCTGGACTTGCTCCAAGAGGTCCCTGTCCTTCTTATGCTGAGCACTCCAGAGCTGGATGCAGTACTCCAGGTGGGGTCTCACCAGAGCGAAGGGCAGAATCACCTCCCTCGACCTACTGGCCACGCTTCTTTTGATGCAGCCCAGGATGTGGTTGGCTTTCTGGGCTGCGAGCGCACATTGCCAGCTCATGTAGAACTTCTCAACAGAGGCTGTGCAGCTGGGGACAGCTGCCTGCGGACACACTTCTTATGCTCAGAAAGTTCAGCATCTTTTTGGAGGCGTTGCAGATTCTGGTGGGTCTCCTCAGGAAGGCAACATCGCTCTGTCTTGCAGTGCAGAGCAGAGACAGACGAGGCGAGCGCAGGCTTTCCATCAAGGTGTGGAAGGAGAAGTGGCAGGATCCCCTCGTTCCCCTCCCTGTTTCACTGTGCCCATGGCCCAAAGGGGCAGTAAGGATCCCTGTGCCTGTGCACGTCGAGGGAACTAACTTAATCTGGTGTCTACTTGGTAGCTGTTTGATGATAGCACCTTCCCTATGAGGTTGCACTGCTTTTTGGTGGGTTTTTTTTTTTTTTAATTTTTCTTTCAGTGGGAACAGAGGTAGCACAGGGACATTGTGGCATTGCCATTTAATGGCATTTAGGCTCCAATCCCTCCTGCAGCAGTGTCAGTATCCCCATCTTTTTGCAGGGCTAACAGATGGCTTTGCAGAAGAGCCAGGCGCTGGGGTAAGGAATGATCTGCAGAGGTTGCTGCTGGAGTGAAAACAATGTTTTATACATGTCAGGCTGGGGCTCTGGGCAAGGCAGACTTGATTTTTATCCTGGCGTTTTAGCAGGCAGAACGGATGCCAAATTACAGTGTCTGAGAAAAACCTGGGGGGAGGTTTACATGACGTTTGCTGCTCCTTAGTTAAAAATAGTATGTACAGGTTCTAGGAATGGTCTCAGAAAGGCAGAAGTTTGGAGCAAGAGGTAATATCTTTTATTAGAGAAACAGATATCACTGGAAAAAATGGCCAAGCTTTTCTCACAGCTACATTACTGCTGTACCATGATTCAGTTATTAATAAATATATTCTTACAATTTGAAAGGGGTCTGTTCAAGGCCCTCTGGAAATTGATTTGAATTGTGCCATTACTTGTGATGGTGGTTGCTGCCTTATAAATATACTCAGCAGTGACGTTAGCCTTGCTTTTTAATTGAGGACTGACTTTTTTCAGCAGAAAAGTGTTTCATGGCTGATTATATATGTTCCTTTGCACCAAATGACACCTGCTGTCATAATAGCTTCCATTTTTATTGCAATATAATACAAATGATCTCAACAGGCTTCATAAATTACTGAAAGTTTTACAGAAGGGAACAAGATATTTTAAAAGCCTTATGTATGAAGTCTGTTTTTCTGTCTTCTTTTAGAAAGTATTTTTTTATTATTTAATTTTTCTCCTTGAAATTATTTGGAATATCAAAACTTTTTTTGTTTATTGCAGAGAACCACTGAATAATGAACTAATGGACATTGGATGGCTTCTTTGCTTCCCAGCAATGGAAATGATGCAATCCTAAATACCTGGAGAAAAGAGAGAGCCCTCCCTTTCACCACACAATTACAAATTCCAAAGAAGCTGAAAAATAAATTAGTTCGGTAAAAAATACCTCCTCGCTTAGTCTGACCACCTTTTGCTTTCCTGGTCCCTTCATTTTCTCATTTGTTTGTGGAGCTTTCCGGATTGTACAAGGCTTTGATTTCCCTAGAAAAAGTGAGCAAAATCTTTTTGCCTCCCATATGACTTTAATAATAAATCTGTCATACTCTGCCCGATGCATCATAAAGAAATGACAAAAAAAAAAATTACAACCCGTTCAGCAGATATTGGCAGTGCTGGCATGAATTCAATTTGCCCATGGGTGGACAACTGAGTAACACAAAAGCAGAGTTTATATATGCTCCTGACAATAGCTGAAGGCCCTCCTGGCACAGTCTGAAGGTTCATGACCCATAAATATTTCTCTCCTGGCAATTGCAATCTCAGCCTCCTGCTACAGCAGAACTTGTAAAAGCTGTAGACAGTCTATTGCTCTCCTGGGACTTACAGGCTCCCCTTGCAGATTTTATGAGTATCAACCACAGGCATTATCTCATAAGGCTTACAGGTTACCAGCAGGTCTGGTGTGTAAAAGTGCTGCTTGCAGTGCTGGAGACTGTAAATGCCACAGATTTTAACTATTTCTGTTTATGGGATATGCAAGAAAATTAGATTTTCATCCTTTAGAACTCAAAGTTTCTGTTAACAGTGCAAGGATCTGATCCGAGTGTCACCAGGCACATGTAAAAACAGATTTTACCTACCCAACAGTTGTTTTCACAATGCTTCAGACCTCTTAGAGAGGTTTCAGGTAGAGCTGACAATGTTCTCAGGACTCTGGGCGGTGATCAAACATGTGGTCCTGGCAGGACATGGCTTCCCTTAGTACTACAGGCACCAACACCCTGGTTTAATGGAAAAAGGCAATATAAAGAAAATCTGGCTTTTTTATAGATCCATTAATTTATTTCAGTTTGGTTGGTAGAGCTTTTTAAACACCCATCTGTTGGAAAGGGAACAAATTCTTCAATATGGAGAGCTTGCTATTCCACATTTTTTGGTGTCTTTCCTTTTGGGTCTGTTCCTTGCATTTGGTCTTGGCAGATTGAGGCTGCAGAGACATCTGTGACTTCAGTGTATTTATACATAGGAAATAAAAGTCTTTGAGCTCAATTTCTCCATATGCCTCTTTCAACTTTCTATTATTAGAAGGCAAACATCTTGGATGGGTTGCCAGCTAGCTACATGCAGGGCTGCCAATTGTCCCTATTTCATATTCTAGGTTGCAGATATTTTCAGGCTTGTCTTTTGGTATCTTTAGAATCTGCCTGGTGAAAAAAAAAAAAAAGTCATTATTTCACTAGTGGCTTATAAGAACAAGTCATTAAATCTGATAAAACACATGAAGAGCGTTTCTCAGTAGGTCTCTGATTCACCTCTTGTCCTAGCCTAGGACCTTCCTCTAGAGGAAGACTAAGAACATTTTCATGCTCCTGACGTTAGAAAATGTGGCTCCTTTCTATGTTTGCCAGAAAAATAAATGAGATGCTGGTGTGTGTGTCCCCCCACCCTGTACCCCCAAAAGTAACGTTCTGCCCCTGGATGTGCAAAGAGGAAAATGAGAGTTTGGGCAGCGGAATCTGGCACCTGGGGAGACTTTCACAATTCATACCTCCCGTTGGTATCCAAATCTGGCCTGCTTCTCTTGCTCCCTCTCAGAAGAGAAGGCACCATGCAACCACAGGGCCAACACTCCCCAAAAGGAAAAGCGACAAAATACCAATAATTTAAAATATACACAAAAATTGTATGCAAATACAATTTAGTCCAAAGACTGAACACACACAGGAAAGCATGATGAGGAATATATCACTTGATACACTTCCTCAGACTAAGGGCCATCAGACCTGTGACACAAACAGTGGTCCCGCAGCGACAGGGCAAATGTGCCATGTGCTGAAGGTACACCAAGAGTGTCACCCAATGCGTGCCATGCACAAGTGGGGTGTGACCCTTCTATTAAAAATCATCCTTTTGAAACCAGGCAGTGTTTCAAAGCTCCTCTGTATTTGGCTTAGATTCAGCTCACATGCTGAGCTCTCAGGATGCCCTGGGCTTGCTCCCCGCGTGCTGCAGCAGAGCATGGCCAGGCACTGTACGAATCCCAGGTGTTGGGATGCTGCAGACCACCGTTCTCCTCCCCATCCCTACCAGAGGTGTCTGGGAGGGCTTGGATGAGGGTTAAATGAGCTTCCCCCTCAGAGGAAGCATCTCCTCTCTGAGGTAATAAATCACTGTCTTGCAGTCACATTAATGCATGGAAAATGCACTACGTGTGGGTTTAGATGTTAAGTACTGCTTCTGTGATAACTGTGCTACAAAAAATGCTTAAAGAAGCAATTTGAGATGAGGATTCTCCCTGTGGCAGGTGCTGTGGCATCTCACCATACCCACGGGGCTCACAGGGTAGAATGGGCAGCAAGGGGGGAATGTCATCATTTCCATTTTAACAGTAATGCTAATTTACCATCTTGCCCAAGGTCACCTGGGAAATTAAAGAGCATTGATGGATTAAAAAAAGGCAACACACTGATTTTGTGATGAAAATGTTTGCTCTCTGGAGCTAGATGCCACTGAGACCTCCCAACTTTCAGTGCCAATGCGTGCTCCAGGTTTGCCTCCATGTATCCGTATCAGAGTCTCCATCTCCTCTCTCATTTTAAAATGTTGGCTGACCCACTCCTTTTACTTCCAGCATAAATCTGCTAGGAAATTATGCATCAAGCTCATTAGAAGCATTCTGGTTTCCCCCAGGACGCCTGGGGGATGTCCCAGCAGGAGCAGAGAGTTCTGCGGAGACGCTTGGAAGGGGGAGTAATTGCCAGGAAAGAGCATCCATAAAATAAACACAAAGCTAAACCAGGTGCTGCACTGGATGTGGCTCATCAGAGATGGTGGTTGCAAAATGGATGGATGTGGCTTAGACACTCTGGAGCCCCTTGCTGGGGTTACCAAACACAGCTCCGATCCAGCGCTATTACATATTCCCATGTCCCCAGGGACACTGCTGACGTGAAATGCAGAGCTATGGGGCACTGGCCCCAGGCTGCTTCTGAAGCATGAGATACTGTGTACTGCCTAAGGCAGGTTACTGACTTCTCCTAAAACTCTCTAAAGAAATGACTGGTTTTAAAAAAAAAAAGTATCAAACTCCTGAAATCTGGATTTCGAATCCGACCTTCTGTGAATATTGCCAATGGCTCCTGACTTTTGTAGTGTGTTTATGCACTGCTTTGGGCACAGAACCACTGCTTGGATGTGGTGGATCCACAGAGCTGTTTCCTTTCCTTTGCAGTGCTGTGTCCATAGCCTTTTGCATATCATAAGGCAAGTATGGATGTAGCGCTGAGTTGTGCAAAGCCTCGTTTCAGCTGTTTTCTTTTAGCCTTGAAAAGTGAGCAGATAACTATTCTGTTAATTAAGGCTGAGCTGATATAGCAGGGGCAGATTTGATGCTCTTTCACAGTGCCGTTACATCTGCTGAGCCCTGGACAATGAAGAGGGTGGTGGACTTTGTGGTGTGCAGAAGACCAGATGTCCCTGGGTTCCTCTGTGAGGGCTCCCGCACTGATCAGTGAAGTGATGTTAGACTTGCCCTGAATAAGTGTGTCCCTCAGGTCTAGGGTAGTGTCAGGCTGTCCTGGTTTGAGTGACACAGGACTAATTTCTCTTCTAATACTTGGGAAAACTGTACTTTTAGAAAACTCTAGTGTCTGAATTTGTGAAAATATTTACTTTATAGTCAGTTATGCTGTGTGGGTTTCAAGGTCTCAGTGTTTTCGAGCTAGCCAGGTGCAGGGATGAGGAGGAGCAAGACCCGGACACATGACCCAAGTTGGCCAACAGGATTATTTCATACCATGAATGTCACAGTCAATATCAATTAAAAAGTTTGCTGAGGAGTTCTCTCTCTCCCTTGATGGTGGCGATCCTGAGAACGTCTTGCCCCGGTGCCTGGCCCCTGAGCCCTTCCCTTCCCCCTGAAGCCGTAGCGCTTGCAGTGTCCAGCATTCACTGTCCACTGCTGGGAGTGCACAGCTTCCTACTGATAGAATTGGCTGACTATAATTCTTGTATATTTTATATTGGTATTGGGATCAATATTGGTTCTTTAGTGTTATTAATGTTAATTATCTGGTCTTATTCTATTACATGTGTTTATATTTCAACCTCCAGGTTTCCTTGGTTTTTCCCGAATCCCCTTCCTGGGTGGGGAGGGGTCATCGGGTAATAGAATAATTGTCTAAATGACAATAAATTGTTGTGGGTTTCTCAAACCATAACACAGACATACCCTGCGTCTCTCAGTCCTTCTGCATGTGCTTTGGGCTATTAACCTTTGCATGGAAGTCCAGCATTTCAAGACTTGCCACATCTGATGCCTGAGTGGGCTGCCTGTGCAGCCCAGGCAACGTGTGTGCCACACAGCTTATCTGCGAGGCATCCAGATGTTCTGCACCATGTTTGTCACCGTCAAATTTCACTTCTTGGGGATCTTCAAGTATCACATCTGAGGAAACCTGGGTGACTTGGCCCGCAATCAAACTGAGCTGTAACTAACCAACAGATTCAAAAGCTAACGCAGTGTGCACACCAATACGGTCCCTCCTGCCGGGCAGTGGCCAGCCAGAGCCACTCCAGCACGTCTGAGCAGCCCAGAAGAAGGGAGGCAAAGGGAGGGAGGTATGGGGGAAGGTGCCAACAGTCCTGCGATTTGGGGCCTGGGGCAAGAGGAGAAGCTTGCCATAGCATGGGGAAGCCCTGTGCGGGGGGACCAAGGATGTTGTGATGGTATGAGCAATAGACGCCCTGAGGGAGAAATGGGTTTATTGGGCTGTAGGTGACCGAGAACAGAGAACCAAGGGAAACCCAGCTTTTTGGTTTCTGATGCGTGGGGAAGAGCTGCAAAGTCCAATACACCAGAAAAGCCTGCACAGATTGCAATGATAATGCAGCTAAGTAATACAAGCCCTTGCCCACTAATAGCACTTAATAATGAAAATGTCTTACTGTGTGTACTAATAGCATCTAATAGTAATAAATTAATGACATCTGGGGTTTTAATAGTAGACTATGGACATCTGATTTATAATCTGAAAAGAGCTTATACCCTGTTGCTGTGAAACATCTACTGTCCACACATGTCAGAGGCTGAGTGGAATGTATTTCTATTTTAGCTCTTTATCCTTGCTGGAGGCATGAACAAACACAATGAGCCTCCTAATACAGTTAGCAACAGCCGTATTGTATAATGGACCAAGGCCACATATGCTGTCAAGTAGAACAATTTAAATGAAAAAAAGGGTGGAAAAATACCAGCCAAACAAGCAAACATGTTGTGATTTGGTTTGGTGAGGAGGTATCTACTCCTGAAATGGCTTATCAGGCCTCTCTTTGAATTCAGGATCTCTGTGTTTGTCCTTTGCTCAGCTGTTAATGCAGTTGGCTGCAGAACAACGTACATGTCCTGAGCATCATTTTCTGATGTTGCTTTTGCAGTGCAAGAGGCAAAGAGGCTTCCTCTGGTGTGGTGCTGGCACACCTCTGGCTCTGCTCAGTGCTGGTGGACTCCCACCCACAGGACATGACTTGACCTGTTCTTCTCCAGGATGTCAACGGATTCTCCATGTCAGCTTATGTCACCTAAGTCCATCACAGTTCATAGCCATGTAAAAGGGACGCCAGGACACCAGGACACCAGGACCAAGGACCAGATGGACTGTGGGGAATGCCCTCCTACCCCTCAAATCCTCTGACTGTTTCTAGAGGGGAAAAAAGTGGTCCACAGCTCTGGCCTGCCTCTGTGCCCCCATCCTTCCTATGGAAACCATGGTGGGTGGGTGGATTGACATATGTTAGGGTTTCTCAGGTAGGGGTCAGATTATAATGGAGGGGTCACTAAGACCTGGCAGACTGGAAGCATTTCTAATTTCACAACTTAGAAATGGCACAGCAATGTCCAGCACTCTCTCCCCTAGTCTGGGAAATAGATCTGAGTGAAAGATGCTGCTGAGCTGTTTTTGACACGATGCAGCTCAAGCTGGATCTGAGATGAAAGCCTGTTCTACATCCCTTCAGAAACCGGCCTGAGCCTTCTGGGGGACTTCCCCTGGCCCAGCTATGCTCTCTGCTGCTGGTGGCCATCACCAAGGAAACTTCCTGAAATGACCAAGGCTACGGTAACACTACCTGCCAGACACAATGGAAGGTCTGTTCTTCTCAGGAGAAACATTGAAATAATCCAAATTTGCCCAATTTTCTCAGTCATGTTCAGTACAGGTCCAAAGATCTGGTGTGTTGCAGAATGACCCCCAGGCTAACTGTCCTGCACTGGTGTAACCTGGAGAAGGCAGGTGGACGCAGCCAGCAGCAGCCCAGCCCCTACTTCAAGCTGAAGCTTTGCTTCTTAAGTATTTCTGTATCTGCAGCCACTGCTTTAGGCGAATTACCAGCTGGGACAGGATGCACAATAAAATATTTCCTAGTTATGGCACGCCACTATTATACTGTCTGTACTGTTCAGTAATTGTGACTAATGCCTTGCTTGTAGAAGGCAGATTCAAGATTTGTAGCAAGAAGCAAAAGGTAACAGTCCAATAACAGCTCTGCGGCCAAATCTGCAATGCATATGAGGATGTGTTATTGTACCGTATATGATTTTCCACTTTCCTCGGGCAGGGGAGAGAGCTTTCTTAAGCCAGTTTTAACTTGTAATAGGCTGAAAATCAGATAGCTTGCTTTGCAGTATGTGGGATCAGTAGAGGAATAAATGTTATAATGACCTTGAAAGAAAACAGTGGCTTCTCTCTGCTAGGTCAGGCAGTACAGTAGCATACCAGAAATAATCAAGGGACTCATTCTCCAGCTAATTAAAGACTTGAAAATATAATTTCATGTTGTGATTGTTTGCAATTAGTCACAGATGCAACTGATCACTTGCTGTGCCATTATTTTCCCATGAATACACTAAGAAATGTATTTTAAAGTAAAATCAGCCAAAGGCCTAGAATTTATGGTTAGACTTGACAAAATTCCAACTGTCATGTGTTCTGTCAAGAAGTATTAACTAAAGAAAACTGTTGTGAATTTCTGCAGTATAACACACACGTTACATATGCATATGTTCTACGGTTTATACACTGCTAAATGCAGATATCCTCAGTGTAGCTTTAGGCTTCCTTCATAGTCAGCAGGGAGAAACAGACAACTTGCCTGGTCACCTTCAGATGTCTGTCTTGGGAGGAAAATAAACACACTACCAAAAAAAAAACCAAAACAATTTCTCTTCATTTCTCTGCACGTAGGGAGCCCAGTGAGACTCTCTCAAAGGTAAGTGAGATGAATCTGGCAAAGAAGTGTGTGATCATCATGGTTCAGATTTGGTGGAACTCCCGATCTTGATTTACACCACAGGAGAAATCTCCAGCAGTCATGTTTTATGAAGAGCTTAGCACCTACTGGAGCAAGCACAGCAGGGTACAGCTTCTTACAGGGCTTGGGCATGTGATGGGCATTAAGTTACTCAGCCTGACCTGCTCCTGAGAGCACTAAGGCAGGACAGCAAGACTGTGGCAAAGCGTGCTGCTAGGAACAAAACATCATCTCGGAGGAACATACATTTACATGGGGAGTCACCTCACCAAACTGGGAGTCTAAATCCATTGCCTAAGTCTAAGTTAGTCACGCCAACGAGTTTCTGAAGCCAGTGAAGAACATGCACTTCCAGGAGGGATTGGTTTTATCCCAAGAGGAGTGGGAAGAGACTCTGTTGGTGATGCCTGTTGGTCTCCATCAGGCATGCCGGGGCAGCCCAGGGCCAGTATCCAGGCATGGGACCTGATGAAATCCATCTGCAGGTCCTGAGGGAGCTGGCAGATGAAGTTGCTAAGCCACTTTCCATTATATTTGAAAAGTCGTGGCAGTTTGGTGAAGTTCCCACTGACGGGGAAATGTAACCCCATTTTCAAAAAGGAAAAAAAAAGAAGACCCGGGGAAATACAGGCCAGTCTGTCTTATCTCTGTACCTGGTAAGATCATGGAGCAGATCCTCCTGGAAACTCTGCTAAGGCACATGGAAAATAAGGAGGTGATTGGTGACAGTCAACATGGCTTCACTAAGGGCAAATTGTTTCTGACTTCTATGATGGCATTACAGCGTTGGTGAATAAGGGGAGACCAACAGACATCATCTACCTGGACTTATGCAAAACATTTGGCACTGTCCCGCATGACATCCTGGTCTCTAAATTGGAGAGACACGGATCTGACGGATGGACCACTTGGTGGATAAGGAACTGGCTGGATGTCTGCACTCAAAGGGTTGCGGGCAATGCCTCGATTTCCAAGTGGAAACCAGTGACGAGTGGTGTTCCTCAGGAGTCAGTACTGGGACTGGGACTGTTTAATATCTTTGTTGGTGACATGGACAGTGAGATTGAGTGCACCCTCAGCAAGTTTGCTGACAACACCGAACTGTGTGGAGTGGTCAACATGCTGGAGGGAAGGGACACCATCCCAAGAGGCCTGGATAGGCTTGAGAGGTGGGCCTATGCGAACCTCAGGAAGTTCAACAAGGCCAAGTGCAAGGTCCTGCATGTGGGTCAGGGCAATCCCAAGCACAAACACAGGCTGGGAGGAGAATGGTTTGAGAACAGCCCTGAGGAGAAGGACTTGGGGATGTTGGTGGATGAGAAGCTCAACATGACCCGGCAGTGTGTGCTTGCAACCCAGGAAGCCAACCATATGCTGGGCTGCTTCAAAAGAAGTGTGGCCAGCAGGTTGAGGGAGGTGATTCTGCCCCTCTACTCTGCTCTCATGAAACCCCACCTGTAGTACTGCATCCAGCTTTCGAATTCTCAGCACAGGAAACACATGGACGTGTTGGACTGGGTCCAGAGGAGGGCCATGAAGATGATCAGAGGATCAGAGCACCTCTGCTATGAAGACAGGCTAAGAGTTGAGGTTGTTCATCCTGGAGAAGAGAAGGCTCCGGGGAGACCTTATGGCAGCCTTCCACTATCTGAAGGGGGCCTACAAGAAATCTGGAGAGGGACTTTTTACAAGGACATGTAGTGATAGAACGAGGGGTAACGGCTCCAAACTGGAGGAGGGTAGATTTAGAATAGATATTAGGAAGAAATTTTTCACTCTGAGGGTGGTGAGACATTGGAACAGGTTGCCCAGAGAAGTTGTGGATGCCCCATCCCTGGAAGTGTTCAAAGCCAAGTTGGATGGGGCGTTGAGCAACCAGGTCTAGTGGGAGGTGTCCCTGCCCATGGCAGGGGAGTTAGAACTAGATGATCTTTAAGGTCCTTTTCAACCTGAACCATTCTATGATTCTATGTGTAGTCAGGTGAAGTTGGCAGCTTCACAGGAATTTTGAGGGTACAATTTTGAGAGTAAGATCCTAAAATAATCCCTCATCCTGAGTCCAAACCCTTCTCCTTTTATTAAGCTAATGATGTTGCTTAACAGGAGTAAGACGGAGGAAACCAATCCCCTGGTTGAACAGAACATCCCTGCCTGAACGTGCAACAACATGGTGCGAATGCCGTTTCCCTTGTCTTTCCCATTCTCTTTCGTTGGCAGGCTATGGCCAGCCCTCACGCTCTGTATGATGCTTCCCATCGGCAGCAGGACAAGGCACTGCTGATAAACGTGCTTTCTGCAGGGCAGTGAGCACATTTCTTTTTATTCTTAAGACAAATAAAGATGTTATGGATAAAGTGTTTCACTGCATAGTTCCCTGACTGACACAATTTCATCCCTAAGCTTAAGAGCTCACATCCCTGCAGAATTGACTTGGCACAGAAAGTCAATAGTGACAAATGTAATATTAGATCATTGTTGCAGGGGATGAAACCCTCCATCTGGAGGGGAAAGACTGGATGGTCTCAGTGGATTTTTCATAACTAATTTTTCAGATTGATTGTACAACGTGTCTCCAGATACTGGTTTGCCATCATTACTTAACATTACAGAATGAACTGCCTGTATTTGCATTTAGGTCTTTTGGTTTAAAGGAGAGGTAAATAGCTATGTGAAAGAACGAAGTAGGATTCATAGCAGCTGCATATCTTTACACACAATTCAAGGGCACTTTTCTGTCCTCCATCCTCAAAAAAATCCCCATGAACCTGGATAGTCTGGTAGAGAATATCTGTCTTTAATTTAAAAAAAAAGACACCTTTTTCTGTACTCTCTGCTTTTTTACATTAAGGATTACTCATCTCTGCTTTACTTAAAAGAAGGTGTCTATGTTCTGTGGGCTTCCGTCAATGTGACATTCACCTGAACAAAATGTAGCTCTTCTAACATTATTGTGATGGCTGACCTTGGAGAGAAACTTCATTATCCTCTATGCACCAGCTGAGTGGACATTTTTCTCTTGGGTTGATTGTGCTGATATTTTCCAGGAGTAGTTTTCTAGATTAATGGCGGTGTCTTGGATGCAGAGGGACTGCTGGAGCAGGGTTATATTAATGAATGAATGGTATCATAGGTAGTTCTTAAAAGCCTTCAGGATACAAATTGTTGGTAGCCAGAACAAATTGGGTGTCCCGAAGAATAACGTTCCTGTGGGCCCTAACTGTTGGTCTGAGGAAATAGCTTGGGAAAACTGCGACCAAGCAAATATCTTGCTTGTGGTCATGTTTTGCTTCAGGCAGGAAATATCAGAGCAGGTGCTAATGCAACACTTCTGCTCCTGGCACCTCAACTAGTTTGGGCAGGATCAACGCCAGTTATCTTCTCACCTCACCCTGCTATGCACTATCACATAACCACAGAGCTGTACTCACTCCACAGCAGAAGCAGAGGTTTTAGATGTTTGTGGTTCTGCCACAGCCACTGTTGCTGCTGCACTGGCCTGGGAGTTATTCCTTGTGATGCTGGCCCACAACCTGGTGTTTTTGTCCAGGCTGCCACGCATGCAGCAGTGCAAAGCCTCGGCGGTGAGGAGGGAACTTCTGCCCAGAGGTTGCAGCGCCTGGTGAAGAAGCTGTGCCATTGGCCACCTGCCAGATGTGCCTGTGGCCACCCCTCATCTCGAGGAGGTCACACATCACACCAGTCCTCATGAACTCACAGTGGAAAGGGGAAGTAGTGAAGAGGAAATACTCCAAGAGCATACAATATTCTTCTGAACCTCCAGCACAAGCACATCATCTCCTGCTAGTACAAGAAGATGCAAATATTTACATGAATGCTAAGGATTTTGACTTCTATGTTTGCAAAAAGTATTTGTTACCAAACTTGCAGGATTGCTAACATTTTGAAAATCTGCTTTGCAGACTGCCTTCACTTCTTCAACGCCAACCTTGCACAGCCTGTTGGTCACAGCCTGTGGGCAAAATGTGGCTCACTGGCCAGGATGAGCGAGTCTCTGCTCGCCAGTCTAACGAGATGTATGAAGTGGTGGCTCCGATTCTGATCTGTCTGAGCTGTGAGCTGTCACAACAGCGACCGTCCTGCTCCGGGCACCGTCCATGGTGCAGCAGAGAAAGACTATGGCGAGTGAAGACAGCAGGGGCAGACAGGGAGGGGAAAACACAGCAAAGTGGAACAAGACAAAGAGCACTGGGGTATATGGGGGAAATCATAGAAGGAAGAGGGGTGCAAACCAAAATAGCTTGAGGGGAGCCACGGAGAGGAGGCAGAGGCAGATTTGGGACATGCGCAAGGCAATTAGCTGAGCACAATGTTGTTAAATCTGAGTCTTCCGTGTTTTCACCACTTTTGTGTGTTGTGCATCACTGCTGGACTCTGGGGATGGTACCAGTGTTGTTTTATTGTCCCAGAGACCATTTTACCTTCTGACTTCCTCTCTTCTCCCTCACGATTTTTAATAGGCCAAGTATCACTGTTGATTAATGGGGAGAGTGGAAGGTGGAGAACTTATATGGGTGGTTAACCTTAACGAGGGCAATAACTACGTGATAAGTCTATGCATGTTCTTCTGCAGAAGTAAGTGCCTGAAAGCTGCTCAATATTTCACATGTGGCAGAGATGAACTCATGAGCAGCATTAACATGAAATAGCTCCAACACAGCTGGGTCAGGAATAAATCTACACACAGCAACATCCATTACAGCCTCGCTAACCTGAACATACACTGATTGGTTGCAGGAGGAAAGATGAACCAGAGACAACGATAGTTACGTAAGTAAAAATTACCCCTGAGTGGTTAAAACCCTTTGCTTAAAATGCCAGCCATTTGCAATTCATATAAACAACCAACTCTGAGGCATATTATTATTCTGTTCCACATTACTGCAAGGACTTCTTGCTTAATAAGGGTCAAGCGGCCATAGGTATTGGCATCATTTTAGTAACGCACAAAGCCGTTTTATTTCTATTTGCTTGCATAGGTTAACAGATTTTAAAGATCTCCTATAGCATTTGTGGCAGGAATTGTGACGTGTTATTAGGATGGAAATAAAACCCTGAAAACAATCAGAGTTTGCGTTCCATGTGTGCTTCTATGAGCTCTGCTGGATTTTTTTAGAAACATAGAAAGACAGTTTTTGCTTTTGTATTTAGACAGTTCTTGATTTCCATCAAAGTCGTGAGTTTTGTATCCTATTGAAGACACGATCTAATTTACCCAACAGGAAGGAGGAAAATATGAATATTCCCAAATTCTAGTTAGGAATTTGGCGTGGGATGAATAAGGAACAGCACAGCTGGACGTTAGTGCTGTTTTTCTACGAGCTGCTGTTCAGTGTTTCGGTTGGCTTGTAAACCCTGACCCATCCTCCCTGCTCTTACCCAGCTGCGCCAGGGTTAAGCAACGGGGTGACCCAGCCGCCTCCAGGGAAGCTGCATGGTGCTGCATCACAAGGCTACATTTCTCCCCCAAGAGTCGGGGTGCATCCTGGGCCTGCACCCCTGGCACCACAGTGCAAGTGCCTTTCTCAAGCCGCTGAGCCCCCATTCCCTCACCAGACTTGAAAGGTCGGTGGCTGAATGCCTGGCCTCTCCCACCTAGGTACAGGTGTCTAGTCGGTTGTCTTCTGTGAAAGGCTGTCTTTCTGCAAGGAACTTCTGGATTAATTTTCAGTGTTACGTGAGATGATGAGCAGTATAATCCGTGGTAGATCCTGCTGTTTGATGAGCTTTCTACTACATGTAGTTAAATAAGCTTACTTTATATAATTAAATTAGTTAAATAGTTTATAACACCTTGCTAAGTTTCTTTCCAGTTCATGCCGTGGCACTTGGAAGGCACAACGTGCTGCGCATGCGGAGGTCAGCTTAAAACTGATGAGAAATGAGAGTAATGGTGAAAATGACAGACAATCAGCCCAGTTATACATTTGTGCGTCTGATCCCCTTGAGAGACTGTGTAATGTTGCTGACACATCCCTAGGATTTTCTAAGCACAAGTTGTCCTGACCTCCCTCGTAAATCTTGAAGTCTCTGTTCTCTTCAAGGCGCTCCCACGAGCCGGATACGCCTCACTCCGTCAGTACAAGAGCTGCTTTCCTGCACCATAGCCATCTGTTTCCTAATGATTATGTCTAGCCTGGGTTAATCTGCTCTTTTAGGGTACGTCACGATGGGAAAACCACAGTAAGAACACAGACTTCTCAAAGATGGTTTCTTGGCTACTGTTGCTGATGGCCAGACCCATGGAATCAGGGCTAGCTGTTTGCTGAGAGACCTTGAGAGCCAGGCTTGAAGCTCCTTTTACATTCTATGCTGTAGGGACCTACACTAACTTTGTTGTGCAGGAGAGAAGTTGCTTTCTCCCCCTTTCCCTTCCTCAGTCTGCAGATCCAGACATGTTGATGCTCTGAAACACAACAGCCCCCTGCTTCTGAGTTTAAGGGGAAAGTGGTATCTAGGTGCCCAATTTGCTTTTACTCAGAAGTCCTTTTTTTACTAGCTGTTGATGAATCACAATGGGATGGAGATGTATGTTGTAACTGCCCTGGTCAGATGATTCCCTCTCCCCATGGGGTAAATAGTATGGCTAGCAGTGGTGCTTTATCCTCATGGTGTCTCCTGAGGTTGTCTTTAAAACCACCCACTTTGCAAGCAGCTGAGAAGCAGCTCGTCCCCTCACTGCAATCTGCATAGCACAGGGCAAGCAGGGGCTGCAGAGTCATGCCTTAAATTAAGATGATTTGCTTTCAAATAAAATCTCACCAAACTGAAGTGCATAAACTAAAGAAAGTTCTTGTAATGTTGAAACAGAGTTTGCTTTGGGGAAAACCTAGCACAAGAAGAAGAGTGTGAATTGGTCAAGCCCTGGGCAGGGCTGGGTCAGCACGTGCAGGCAATGATGCACGTCCCTATACAACAAGCAGAGGCCATCTCCTCCTGTCTTTGTGTCCCGGCTCCAGGGCTCTGGTGTGAATCACACACTTTGTAGCCATGGCTCTGGGTATTCCTGGATACTACAGCTCTGTCAACTAAAGTTTCAGCTTTTATTTATTTGCTTTGGTTTGAATAATTTTCCTTTAAGTAGACCAAAAAGATAAGATTCATCCCCCAGATCACAGAAGGACAGAATCACAGGGCTTGGAAGGGAGCTCTGGAGATCATCTAGTCCAACCCCCCCACCAGAGCAGGTGCACCTACAGCAGGTTGCACAGGATGGCATCCAGGCGGGTTTGGGATGTCTCCAGACTCGGAGACTCCACCACCTCTCTGGGCAGCCTGTTCCAGTGCTCTGCCACCCTCAAAGGAAAGAAGTTCCTCCTCATGTTGAGATGGAACTTCCTGTGGTCAAGTTTGTGCCCATTACCCCTTGTCCTAATCCCTCCAGATTTGTGCGATGGAGCAATCTGCAGCTGAAGTGCTCAGCCCAGGCTCCTTCCACAGCTCAGTGAGGAGAAATGGCCACTTTTGATGTGTGGTTTGTCAGGTCAGTGCAGGTATCTGCTCCAGGATGGGGTGAATCACACATCACAGGCTCTACTGCCTGTTAAAGCAGCTTCAAGCAACCAGCTCAGTCGTGCACGTCCCCATGGGACTGGAGGAACCCTGCCCACTGTGTACCATATTTGTCTTGTAAAGACAACTTCTGGTTTGAATTCCCACCGGCTGAATTCCCAGATCTACTTAACATTTCCTCTGTTTAATTTTCATCTTCCTTTGGTAACACTGCAAAGATGGGGGGTTTGGGGTTTTTTTTGTTTGTTTGTTTGGTTTTGGTTGTTGTTTTTTTTTTTTTTAAATTGTCCTCTCTCCATCATAAACTGCTTGGTGAAATATTGGATTCAGATGTTGAAAAGCCTCACATAGCTGCCTTCTTAATTGTACTGTTAACTTATGATGCTTTATTTTTCCAGGTGTCTTATTTTTGACACTGAGAATTCCTAAACAATCATCTTTTTACAGAGAAAAAATCTTCAAGATTTTTTTGACTTTTTGTTTTTCGACTTTTTTCTTTCATTCAAATCGTTTCTGTGGAGATTCTTTAAGTTTAGTCCTGTAAGTAAATGAAGCAAACCACATAATCTTATTTGTAGTGCATTCTTGCAATTTTTTTTGGTCTGAAAATACCTGCTTCTGGACTACAGCACAGTTCATGTAAGAACTGAAATACATCAGTAATGCACCCCACGTGTCCCAATTGCCCTGGCGTTTCAGCTGCCAACCCGAGTGGGTGTTGAAGTCCCCTTTGCTAACTCCCATGTGCAGGTTTAGTAAAACTCCTGGGATTACTTTGGAGAAGGCTGAGCAGAATTTGGTGTGTAGAGTTTTCCAAGCAAGGAGCATTCACGCATGATGATCCAAATCTATTTGCATATTTTCTTTTTTTAATGGAGAGACTTTTTGCGCCCTAAACGATGCTGTCTTCCATCAGTGCTATTTCTTCTGGACACGTTTGCTCTCTAGCTAAGGCAATCCTTGCCTTACTTGTTGAGTTTTAATCCGTTTCCCCCTCTGAATGAGGAATATGGCAAACTACACGAGACAACTTTTAAGAGAGCTTTTGCTACATCTAGTGGCAGAACCTTTGAAGTACCTGAAAAAGAAGGCAGTTCAGCAAGAAGCCAATCTCTGTTTAACGCTCTTGTTATAATGAAACCTGATGTGCTTTCATATCGGTGTCTGTTTACCTTCGTCTTTCATTGCAAAGCTCTAATATTATTGCCTGGTATGGCTTTTCTCGGTTCTGGCAGCCATCTGAGACAGTACGGGTCTGGACTAGCTGAGAATTTGATTCAGATTGAATTATTACTGAATGCAGAGAAAAGGTATATTATGGGGGTGAGGGAGGGGGAAAACAATCCCACATCCCCTCCAGCTGTCATCCTTCCCAGTGCAGCGCTTGTATCATCCCCAAGTAGTGAGAATTCACCCAAATTACAGGAGGGTTTGCACCAACCCTGCCCAGGACTTGGGCAACTGTCTACAGATCATGGCAGGTGGCAGTGTGTCCCTCAAGGGGGAAATGGGGAAGTATGTAATCATGGCTCCATGCTTACAGTGAGGATGTTTGTTCAGGAGGTGGATGCCTGGATTCCTGTTGTTCCCACCCTTTTTGTTAGGCAAAGTGAGGAACATGCGCAGGAGGGACTGAAAGCCACCTGGGACTTGCTGATGGAGTGAAGACGTAGGGTCAAATCCCATAAGGCTGGGGATGTGGATTTGTTCTAGCCAAATGCTCACAGGTGAGAAGCTGTAGTAACGGCAGCTATTCTGTACCAGCATCAGAGTAGTCTGTTTTCTGAGGGACCATCTAACTTGCTCACAGCCAGTAAAAGTTTACTTAATTCCAGTGGGAACTGGATGCAGCCTTGGCAGAGCAACACATCCTCCTGATCCCAGTCTGGATGGGAGCAGGCTTCGTTGCTACTGCCCACGTAGCAATAAGACCTGTGAACAAGGAGATTGGGATGATGATGGTTATATTGACACAATGATGCAAACCAGAGCTGGTCACAAAACCACTAAAAACATCAGCACTGATGTTTGAAGAGTTGTTGATCCAGATTTAAAAATCTGGATAAAAATCACATGAGTTTTGAAGTGGAGTGGTTGTATAAAAAAGCACTATCAAATCTTATTAACTTGCTTTTTTCTAGAGAAGGAATAGAGCCTTACACTGGGCACCAGGTCTTTATCATGGGAAGGTGAAGAGGATCTGCTTACCCAGCTTTACTTCAGAGCTGTGGCAAGCATCTCCTTTCTTCTGCTTGCTTAAGGCTGGCTGAGGGGAGGAAAGGAGAAATTCCACATCTTTCCCGGAGCACAAGGCAGCTGAGCAGCCACAGCAGGAGAGGGTGGACTAGCATTTGCTCTGGTATATGGTTTGCTTCTCCTGCCTGGGTCTTAATGTAGGTGGCCTGGTCAAGGTTCCCTTACAGTATCCTCCTTGGGCTGTGCCAGATGGAGGACTTCACCCTCATCAGGGAAAAAGCCAGGGCAGACCGAAAAAAGGAGGAAGGGACACATGAAAATGGAGCATAAGGCAGCATGTAACATGGAGCTGAGGGGTGCAGACAGGTTTCCTCTCAGGCACTGCAGTCTGGGTGTCTTGGTGGTGGGTGCTCCCCATGTGTGGCAGAGCAGTGATTGCTCTTTGCTGGAAGGAGGCTCCCTTCATAGTTATGGAAATAAACAGGCACTTCTAGAGCACAGCATCCTGCAGAAGGGCAAAAAATAGGTCACTGCCCTTGAAGGGAGCCTGGAGTGACAACTGAACCACCACCATTGTTTGAAGACCAGTGAGAGGACTTCCACCCTTCTGCGTTACAGTACCAGGAAGCTCCTGTTCTGTGAGCAGTATCCAGCTGCACAAGCAAAATCACCACAGGTTTAAAGACATGATGGTGAACCTGGTAGCGGATATTGCAATATCAGTTTGAAAGGTGTACACAGAATGAAGGAGGAAAAACCTAAGACCTTGGAGGACGATTTAGCCTCAAGTATCAGAAATAAGCTAAGACACAAGAACATACTGGGCGTACACCATTCCCACCGTTGGACTTTTACAGTAGTGTGTGCAAGAACATCAGGAAATGCTCTAGGAGGATGAGCTGTGCATTACCTGGGAAACGGTACAGATGAGGAGGCATTTCCATCTCAAGGTGTTACTTGCAGAAAAATAAGAAACAATTTTCAACTTCAACAGTTGGTACTTGAACTATTGTTTCAGTTCGAAAAGATGGAAGGAATACACATCCCCGCTATTCACCATTGGTGTGAAAGTACAGGAGCAGAAAAAGATCTGTAACTTTCTTGAGCTGCAGGTTGTGATTTGAGAAGATAAGGTTTCTGGTATTAGGAATTATTTGTACCTGACAAGCTTGATCTGTTCCCATAATATAAGGTGGGAATCCCTCCATCGCCTTCAGAGCTGTTCAAACATCCCCATGCTGGGCAGCCTCTCTGATGCCTGGAGTTCACTCCAGTGGAGAGAGATTGTTCAGAGATAACTGGACAAGTACTCTGAGGAACGTTACAATTTACAATTTTTTTTTAGAAGCAAACATAAAAGAGCTCAATAACTCTCACAAACAAAAAAATGTTTTGAAAGGAAAACAAACAAAAACGGGGAGTTAAAAAGTGTTATTTTTTTCCCTTTTATTTTGAGCCTGCTTCTTTCAGGTACGTGAAAATTGGCACGGGCTGCATTTTTTTAATGATGGTTTGTGCTTCATTTCCATGCATGAAATACAAGGACCAGACGTGTCTCTTTTGGAAATGGGGCCTATTTTTGCTTCCCAAACGTCATTCGCCATTTAAAAAAATGTCACTCTATTTCATGTCTCTCTGTCCTCTGCTGTGGCTGATGGCCGCATGTGGAAAAAGATAACTAGCTTCCCAAGTCTCCTGATTAGCAGAGGAGGTTAAACATGTCTGGCTTACAAAGGCTTCCCAGCTTCTTCCCTGAGCAGCACGAGTGGCTTCCTGACGTCCTTGCAATTACTGCTCTCTGTGCATCACTGCTGGCCAGGAGGGAGCTCCAGCCCGGAGCAGCAGGCAGCACTTCTCACCACCGCGTGCTCCAAACCTCAAAGCAAGTCTGGGCAACCTGAAGGTAAAAACAGAGGTGACTGAGCAGGAAGAAAGGAGAAATTCAAAGGCAAGGATAAAACCTTTCATTCACTCATTCCTGCACTCACAAGTTGTAAATTCTTGGCCAGCTAGATGCTGGCACTCTTCTGTGCTAGCCAAGGGATTTACCAGGTATTCAGGGGAAGATTAGAAAAACTCTTAGTTTTACTCAAAACTTTGTTCACTTGCTTCGGTGGCCATTTGCACGTAATTAAAAACTTTATCAGACAGGCATAAGCATAAGAAAAATGGAAATAATAGCAGTTTGTGGGGTGGCAGGAGGTGGATTTATTCAGATTTCCTTTATAAAGGTTAGGAAATAACAAGTAGAAAATAAAAGAATATAGAGGTTACGTGCTTTTCAGTTACATTGTCCTGTAAAAAATAAAATACTGCTTTTTAAGATGCAGAAGATAGTATCCATTCATTTAATCTCTGCCTTCAGTGCTTTTTGCTAGATGTAAGTTCATCTATTATTTAAGACTTAATATAGAATATGAAAATGATGCATTTTTAAATTAAAATACACACTTAGGTCATTTTTACATTCCCTTTGGCCTTTAAGCTGCCTTCCACTTCTGATATCTAACAGGACCATCTCAGACCCAGTCCCCCTAACCCAGAATATCACTTCTGGTCCAGCTGTACCATCCTAGGGATAGACTGACACCTGTTCAGATAGTGTAAATTCTGGCATTTCCTAACTTCTGAGCATTTGATGTTTTAACCTGGGACATCTTTCTAGCATAAACTTCCTTACATGTAACATGAGATAATTTTTATGGATGTGACTCTCCCCCGAAGACATGTATAGGACTAACCACTATACAGGTGCATACGAGACCACAGGGACTGCCTCAGCAGAAGTCCAGGAGGAGTTGGGCTCAGGTCCCAGCTGAGTACAGGCATTTCCCAAGTTGCATGTGTTTTTCACTCCCACAAGACAGAGAATCACCTCCTGTCTCAGGCAGCTGGCATTTTCACCGACGGGTTTTGTATGTGGCAGTGGAGCCACATGGCCCCATCTGCCTGTTTTCCGGGCAGTGTCATCATCTGGAGACACTGTCGTGGATGCAGTGAAGATGATCGCTGTAAGGAAATCAGAAGGAAGTGGTATCTCTAGGGAACAGATTAAGAGAGAAATCTGTCTCTGCTGCTGTTTAAACTGCATAACCCATATGGTTAATCTGCTTTCTTTAATATAAAGGGAGGGTTTTTTCGAATTAGATCTGCCAATGTTTTTGCTTTATTAACAATGTTACTTATCTCAGAGCTCAGGTAATTATTAGTAATTTTATATTCTGCAGTTGGTAGCTTTCTCGACTGTTATTATTAGCATTTTTATTTCAAAATCCTTTGAGATAATCTGAGATGCAGGGAAAGGCATCTGGCATTCCCTTATAGGCCTTGAGGGAGGTTCTGGATTGCTCATTTATGTTTTAATTGCTTTTTTATAGCTGTATGTTTCTAGATGACTTCTTATGGACTATTCCCACACCATGAAGTCATTCTTATAGACAATCCAGACACAATGGTCCAGCACAAACCAGGTCTGCTCAAAGGTTTGGTACTGTGACTAAGAGATGGAGAAATAACACAGGCATTTATACATATGCAAAGCCTTAATAGTTAAACAGGCTTTTCCAGGAGCAGTGGCACTTAAAAAGGCTGCTTTCCTTGGAGGAAGCTCCTTCCCAGCCACCTCTGGTCTCCTCCCAGCTCCCACGTTACTCTGCTCCCATTGCAGCCTTCCTCTACATCCTGCCCGCAGGGCAGCAGGAACGGGGGATGGTGTGGAGCAACTTCTCTGCAGATTGCCCAGCTGGTGGGGATGTTGCCTTGGCTGGCGGCCACTGCCTCTCGAGAGGGATCAGGCCTGAATTACACAGGCATTTCCCTCCCTGTGTGCACTGACTTGCCTTTCCAGTTCCCAGCCACTGACCGTCACTAAGTCCGTGAGAGTTAGATCTTTGAGGTCTCTATATTGCTGTCAAATTTGACTCAAATAGGCTGAAGGTATCAGCTGGTCTCATGGAGGCTGCGATAAAGTCGATTGTTCAAACTCTGGATTCCCTCGTCAGCAAAGGGGAAGAAAGAGGCAATTCTAGATTCCCACCCCATGTCCCACTTCCTTGCCCACGTACCAGAACCACTTGACCCAGTGACCACCTTTCAGATGGCTGCAATTCGGTGAAGCGACTCCTAGATGAAATACATGAATTTCCACCAAGCTCTTCCTCCGTGTAATTTGACTTTTTCCCCTGATTGCATGCATGAGAACAAAAAGGAATTTGTCAGCATGAAGAAATGTATTACAGAGTTAGTGCTGGGAACATAAAAAGGGCCGGTTGATGGAATAAAGGTCTACCACACCAGTTTGTTACTAATTATTTCTCAAGGTATCACTTCGAATCAACATCAAAAGTTTTCAGATGGCATTTCATGTCTTTTAAATCCATCCATTTCCCATGTTCCAGGAATTGTTTCCGCAGTTTGAGGCTCCATGTTTTCCTACAACAACGGATTTTCTTCCTTCTGGTGTGGGGCCTCTCCCTTCCAAGCTGTCTTTCTGAGAGGGAAACAAATATCAGAAGGAATGCTGATGTTTTGTCTTCAATGTCCAGACCATTGAAAATGAGCCAAACACTCTCCACCCGCTTCCTTTCATTTCTTAGTTCTTTTAGTTTTTACCCCTTCTCCTTAATTGGCCTATGCCTGTCCTGCTGGCTCCAAAGACTCGATGAGAAACGAAGCTGTGTGGCAGCCCCGAAGCACTTTGATGAAACTGTGAAGTGGTTTCAGGACTGAAATAGCAGCAGCTGCTTCTGATCAGGAGCTATATTAGCTGAGGAAGAGGAGGGATTATTTTGTGCCTTCACAGCAGCTCTGGCACGTTTGACATCTTGGTGTAAAACTGTTCAGAGCTGATACAACAGGTAAACCCCACCTCTGCAGTGGCTTTATCCATCAGCACAATATCCAGAGTGTGACCCTATAGAAACACTACTTAGCCTTGTGGAAGTACTGTCAGGGAAAATTTATGTCATAGAGATGTATTTGGCGTCAGTGAACTGAACTTGACGATGCTGATACATAGCAGCTAAGTGCTCACCCAGAAAGGTGATAGTAGCTTTATTTGTTGGCTAGATAGAAAAAACAAAGACATAATATTTTGTATGCATGGATAAGTATGAATGCTGGGGATGTTGAACAGAATTACTTTTAAATGACAAAGCAGAAAGTTAAATTATTTTTTAAATAACAAAGCAGAAGGCTAATTTATGATAAAATGTATTTTCAACAAAATGATAGCAAGTGCTAGAAAAAATTGTAGCATAATATATCAACAACTGTAGTTAAGGAATGTTTAGAAATAAGTACTCAAGGAACAGACAACAGGATCTAAAAGGTGTGATGGTGTTTAGAAGTAATTTGTTGAACCTCTTCCCTGGGTGGTGTTTCTGGGTGCTCCACCGGCTGCCTCCTGCCAGGTACCTTCACGCAGACAGGACTGCCCTGCATTGAGCACTAAGAAGGGTTTGACCTTCTGTCCTCTCATAGCTGACCCAACGTGGGAATTGGCACAAGAGGAGGTGCAGGGATCTGCATGGGCATGTTGGCACCATCCCTTTGCCTCCAGTGGTTTCCAAGGCATTTGTTTGGGACTGGCAGATGTGGGACAGGACCTACAGAGACCCAGGCTCTTGGGGAACACTGGCTGGAGGGCTGGCGGGCCTCCACGTGTCAGTTGAGCCCCTGAAGACTCCCTGATCTATCATAGGAGCTCAGAGGACAGGTCAGCTGGAGATACTTGCCTACACGCTGAACCTCCCAGTGGACTCCCTGTACTGGGCCTGGCTGGGAAGCAGTTAATTTTCTCCGTAGCAGCCCATACAGTGCTGAGTTTTGGATTTGTGACTAAAACAGCGCTGATAACACACCAGTGTTTTGGCTGTTGCTGGGCAGCGCTTGCACGACATTGAGTTTTTCTCTTTTTCCCACTCTACCTCACCAGCAATTAGGCTGGAGGTTGGCAAGAAGCTGGGAGGGGTCACATCTGGGACAGCTGAGCCAGGCTGACCAAAGGGTTATTTCATGCCACACAATGTTGTATAAAAGCTCAAGGAAAGGAGGAGGAAGGGGGAATATTCATGGTTATGGCACGTGCCTCCCCAAGTAATTTTTACGTGTGCTGAGGCCCTGCTTTCCAGGAGGTGGCAAAACATCTGCTGCCAAAGGGATAAAGTGAACAAATTCCTCTTTTTGCTTTGCTTGCATGTGCAGTTCTTACTTCACCTACTCAACTGCCTTTATCTTGATCCACAAGTCTTCTCACCTTCCTCCTAGCTTCTCCCTGTCATGCAAGAGAGAGGAGAGTGAGCAGATGTGTTTGTGCTTGGCTGCTGGCTGGGGTCAACCCACCACAACCTCACTCCCTGTCCTTGGTAACAATTTCAGTGAGGATGGTCAGGAATTGAGCCTCACAAAAGTAATGCGTGTTCATGGGCTCCAGCTAAATCCTCGGCTAACAATGTGGTATTAGAGACCATATATGGACAATAGGTCATTTCTGCTTCATTTCACCTGAACTAACAACTTTTTCTTGGCAGCTCTCCTCAAGGGGAATGCAACAGAAGACACTGAAGTTGAACTGCTACATGGTTTTGTTGTTCCTTTTTCTTCTTTCCTTTATAGTCACATTTTCAGAATAAAAGATTTGTTATTGATCACCAGAGAACTTCTCATCTAAGCTGGTCATTCCCAGCTGCTCCAGTGCTGCAGGACACAGGGCACTTGGGAAGGCACCTGAGGTCCACATGCTGCAGCATGGTCTGGTGACAAGATTTCCATCCACTACACCACAATATGCCATTGCTCAGTCATGGAACCAGCCATGCATGAACCTGTATAGTACAAGCACTATCTGGATAATGTGTTCATGTCTAATGTCCGCAGCTCAAGAAAGATCCTGAATAATCTGTATATTCAGCGAAAATGCCACAGAAAGTAAGTGATCACAGCAAGAAAACCTAAACACTTACTGCCTAAGGCTCTGTGGAATAGGTTAGGTAGAAAGCAGAAGATCCTTTAACACCCAGATATCTAAAATCTGTCCCAAAGAACCTACCTCTTGCATTTGGTTATAAGGGGTGTCAAATAAGTCCCTTGGAGACAGATGTCATATTGCGACCGCCTAAATTAAGATAAGATGTCTGACCAGCGATATGAAGAGCATCGCTCAAAGAGGGCCAGGCAGGTTATCAGTATCTAAGGTGCCCTGGAAGGCTTTCCCCATAACCTATGTTCACCCTGTGTTTGGTCAGGTTGTACTGAGTAGCTAGATGTTCTCTGGAGCTCCAGTGATCTGGCAGAGGATGGCTTGCTCTGGCTATTTTAACCCATTCAGTTCATTGCAAACTTGGTTGTTAGAGAAAATACGGAAACCCAGAAAGACGCAGAAGGAAAAGAGCTCGTTTAAAGCCACGGGAAAGAGAAGATGTAAAGTAGAAGGCAAAGGGAAAGAAAGTGGAAAAGATCTAGCCTAAAATCAAATGGAGAAAAAAACCTGGCTAGAAAACGTAATTAATTCTGGCTAGAAAGAAAAAAGGAATTGAAAAATGAAACAAAGAGAACTAGCACTTAAGAGAGAGAGAGAGGAAAGATGCTGAAAAGAAAGATGCTGGGGAGAAAGAAGCCCAGTAAATTAACTGACATGCGGCAATATATGCTGCAGAGAAATCCTTTCAGAAGGCTCAGAGAATCTCTATCCATTAAAGTTTCATAGTGAAGGCTCAGTGGGATTTTCAATGTTTAAAAAGTGTTTCTGAAGGTAGCCAAGGGTAGATGCACTGGTAACTCTTGAAAGGCTAATGCATTATATTTTATTACGTCTTCAAAAAGCATGGGACAGTGTCTAACTCTAGGTTGCTTTAAGAGAGCACTCACGTCTTGCTGTGCTCCCTCCTCTCATTAAAATGTCCCTGTCTGGGGTGTTTTACATCCTCTGCTTTTCTCTCTGGTGATCACTGCTGAAGACAAGACAGGTGCAGGAGGGTTGAAGGCAGAAGCTGGGAATCACAGGGCTGCTGGTCCACCACCCCGCTGCACTGAGGTAAGACCCTCATGCCCTGCAGAGAGGCAGAAGTGGAAAGACAAGGTCAAGGCAAAGGATTTCATCATGTGGCTCCTGACACAGAGAAGAAGGAACATTGGTTTCATTTGTGCAGACAGAAATGACAGATGCCATCCTGGTGACCAATAGGTGGTATCTTCAACTGCCCTGGCATAGGACACAAAGTCCCGGGGCAGGGACAGTTTGTCCTTTCTTGAAGTCTTGTCTAATGAGAGGGACTGAAAGCCCAAAAGGAAAACAACTCACAAATGCAAAAGCTTTTACAGGCAGGGCCATCCCACTTTTGCATAGGCAGGGTCTGAGAAAGCAGGAGCGTATGCTTTGAACACGAGAAGAGCAGCAGTAAGGCAGAGGGGCAGGTCTCTGTGTGGAGATACATCCCTGCTCCAGAAACCAAGGCCATCTCCTCACTACTGCTTGATAGCAGATGTTGAGCTCTCTCCTTCTTGCACTCAAAGTACCAAGCCGGCAAAATAACCACCTGAAAGTTATAAAATAACATGATTTAGTCTCATGGCACACTCTTCCTTCTAATCTTCAACTTTTAGGGGCTCCTGAGATGGTATACATCCTCCTCACCCAGCCCCTTGGCACGTTTCAGGACAGCGCACGCTTTCAGGGATTGTAAGACTTAAAAAAAAATCCCAGCGAGAGAGGTGGCAACATGTTCCCCCGGCAGGGAATCTTCCCCGGTGCCAGGCGGGAGCTCCCCGCCGGGTGGCAGCATCACGCCGCCGGCCGGCTGCGCTCCCCGCGGACCGGCGGAGCTGGTGGCAGGCGCTGGCTGCTGTCATTAACGGTCCCTTCTTTGTCATGGCTTTCGTTTTATGACATTTGCATTTCTTTTGTGCCGTCCCGAACATCAGCAACTTTAAACAACTTTGTAGAAATAACATTGTATGTGTCATGGTCCTTGCCTAAACAGCATAAATCTCGCTTACAGCCTCACATCATAGAGTCTGCTGCGTTGCAAAGCATTTGGTAGAAGGATCTGACTCCAAAAGCTTTTACATTGACTAACACTTACATGAGTTACCCCCTTTTTACAATAAAAGTATTCGGCCCAAGATTAAGACACCTACATTTAGACATCCGCCTGTACAATAAGCACGTAACACACCTATCATCAACAGAGATCTTCTCAGTGCAGCCCACTGAGCTCTGCTAGTGATTTTGAGGAGTAGCCCCATAGCCTTGGGCTTGGTAGCACTGCTCCCCTGACCCCTTGTAAGGGGAGCTTAGAGGCTGGGCTTGCATGTAATAACCGATAGGCAGGCTGCTAAATTGAGGGGGTTTCATTGAAAATTGAACTGCCTCTCCCATGTAGCTACTTCAGGACAGAGTTTTCTCACCCTTTCACATCCAAGCAGGGCAGGGTTGTAACTCAGCACAGTCCCACCAGGCTGACATCAAATCAAAGGCAGGCACCACTCAACCAGTTTCTCAACAAATTTAGAAAATGAATGGTTATTCAGATTCAGCCCCAAAATCCATCTGCCTCCTGCCGCTAGCAGATATTGCTAGTGGCAGATGCCAGGGGAAGACTAAGGACAGACAAGTGTCTGTAATGTCCCCCTCGCCCAGCCCCCTCTTATATTTTCAGTTCAGAGGCTTTCCCTTGGCTTGTCTGCTTGGTACCCCTCAGCAGACACCTATTCCTAGTATCTGTCCATGTAATGAAGACACAGGTTGGGCCATGTGATGGGAAGGAAGATGTGGCACTGAGCGATTTCTCAGCATGACTTGTCAAGCCTGAATGTGAAAGAAACCAAATTTCTTCCCTTGACTACAGAAGGAAAACAAGGAGTTAGCTCAGATGCAGAGATATCCATTTGACACATATAAAACCAGGCAGGATGAATCCCATCCTCACCGAGTTACAGGCTCAAGAAAGGCATCTCCACCTGGTGGCCACTCTGTTTTGTGCTGCATGGTTCTCTGTAACTGCTGCTCATTGACGATTTTTAGTATTACATATTTTTTCAGTGAGAAAGTATGCAAAATATTAATCTGTTATCTGATCACAGGGAACCATGAATGCCAAGAAAATAACAAAAGCAGTAAGTAATTGTTCTTAGAAAATGCGATCCAATGCTTGCTTGATAATTTAATTATCACAATGACTGAAATTCAAACAAGATATCGGACAAAACTTGAACTGAGACAGCAAAGAGCACTGAATGTATTTCAGGCTTTTTTCATCATAAGCCCCTGTTGAGTCACAGTGACCAAATTTGAAACCTTTTCTTCTTTTCCTGACTTTCTTTGCTGTACAATTCTTTCTTTTTGGGACCTGTGAAAGCGGTTTTGGGGTACTTTAGATCCCTTTTCCTACCAAAGAAACAAGCAGAGGTATCCTTCCAAACCAAGTGGCACATAGTGAGGTTCTGCTGCGAGAAGGCTTTATTTGTCTCCCAGCCAGCTGCCCTGTTCCAGGTTTCCCAATCCAATGCTAGGGATACAGAGACAGAATGAAATGGCCCAAGAAACCGGTCATTATGAGGGAAGGACAGACTGCCAAGCTCTTCTCCAGCTCCCTTTCTCCTTTGGGACTGAGCTCACCCTGTGCTGTTCCTGTGGAGCTGTGGCACATTTGGCTTGTGGGCAACACAAGCAAAGGGGTATCCGGACTCCCTCTTGCTACAGAGCTCAGCATGGACACGGTGAAACCTTGGCCAAAGTCAGACTGCTTCAGTTCCCAATGACTAACACTGCTTAAAAGTAGAAGCGAAGATACGATAATGTAAAATTATTTGTTGTCTGCCCCAACAGCAGGGCAGGGCTATCTTTTCTCTCTGATAAACTGAATGGTTTTGACCCAGATTAAAACCTCTGGTTTGAATTTAGAGATAAGTATTGCCATATCAGCCTTGTGTCAAGGCTCAGAAGCAACTTGTGGCAGCAGTGATGCAGTGTTTCACAAGGCTGGATGGGCCAGATGAGGCTACAGGATCTAGGCAGCGTTGTCAGACAGATGCTCACTTTCACTCCACATCTGGAGGGGCCCCAGGGCAGGGGACGGTATAAACTCTAATGAAGCCGCATTGCCAGTGGCAGGAATAGAGCTAATTCCAGGTACTTGAGAGTTTACAGCCACAACAGTGGATTTAATTATCACTTTACTAGCCTTTAAGTGAGCTGTAAGACTAATCTAAATTTAACTCGAGTTACAGCGTAGGCAGTCTCTTTACAAGCTTCCTCAACAGACAGGTGTCAAATTAGGGCTATATCAATAGATAAAGGGAAAAAAATAAAGCTATTGATGGCCATAGATTTCCCACCTGATATCTTTATACTCCACTATAAAAGCCTATCACCCTTCATTTAAAGAAAGTGAAAATTGTTGACTTCTCTTTCAAATACTAGTCATTAGGAAGCAACTTGAACTAAATATAATTAGAATCAAATAATGTGCACCTTTTATTGAGGAGTAACAACACTCAGTATCTTCTGCTGTTTAAGCTTCCAGATAATCTGAGTCATTAGTTTGGGACCAGATGCTGGAGCCCCTCCAGCTGCCGCAAGACTGCACCACCGCTGGTGCCATCAGAACCCAGCACTGTGGCCGGGCTCTTGGTTTATTTTGAAAAATGCAATGCTTTGCTTGGGCATGAATGCTTTCCAGGGCAGAGAGGGCTCGGCTCTCACTGCCTGCCTGGAGCCAGGGCAGCCCACAGCTGCCGGAGCCGCCCGGCCATGGCAGCAGATCTTTGTGCGCCATAAAGGGGTGGACTTTGGCAAAACCCTGCCCTTGGGACTTTTAAGCACCTGCACTTGCTGACCTGCCTAAGAGGATTTTTGAGGTCACAGCACTTGTGAAATGAGCCAGGCACAGGGCTCTGCGGGAGGGTCCCCCCGGGCTTTGGGGGACAGCTCTAAGTGGTGAGAGCCCTGTGAGGGCACCCAGCCCCTGGTTTGGAAAAACTCATCTCCTGTCCCGCTGACCTGCCTTGCATGGCGTCCCTTCCCAGCCTGCCCCAGGCAGTGGGAGCCAGGGCCTGTCCATGTGACAGAAATCCCTGGCAGGCAGCAGAAAGAAGGGAGCTGCCCGCACCACACCTGGAACTCCTGCACAGTCACCCTTGTGTTTTGCTCAAGCAGGTTTCTCTTTCTTTCCTGGTCGTTTCTCTACTGGACAGGACCCACACTGTGTCACGCATCTAGTCCAAGCTAGATGTCCACCTGTGTAGTCAATGGAGCGAATTGTACCTCCAGGGGGTTGTTAAACCTGGGCTCTGATGAACTGTCCTCAGGAGATGCCTATCTATCTCCCTTGCTTGCTCAGAGAGCTCAGATGACCAGCTTAAGGCTAAACACCTACATTTTGCAAGACTGACATCACCCATCTAGTGAGATGCATCCTCCACAACCGTGGAGAACACTCCCTGACAGGCATCAACTACACAGATCCTAGAAATAAACTATTTAGCCCTCTTCATACATACTTTTGTGTAAGAACATAGCTAAGCCTAGCATATCACATACCTAAACTAAACTATGCGTTTCTTCCCACCACCCCTTCATCCTAGACCATTGCTACCTGTTGTACCCTTACCATAAATTCCTTCCCTTTGCAGAGCTTAGGGACCACCTCTGAACTGCCCTGGCTGCTTATCTACAGGGTTGGCACAGAAAAGAGATGCTGCCGCTGCCTTGGATCTTTGCAGAGGGGCAAACCTTGCCCACCCTGAGGATCTGAAAGAGCTGGGGTTGGAAGGAGCTCTCTGTTTTCTTCCTCCCGTTTACCTGGGACCTGGAAAGGTAAGCACAGCCCTGGCTGGAGAGATGGCCTCTGGGTGAACCTCGTGCTCTGCATCTATTTGCATTGCTGAGAAGTGCTTCTTATCTTTTTGGACTTTCAAACCACGGAGTTTAAAGAAATGCTGGAATGAAATTATAGCTGCTGGTGATTAAAGCACTATATTTAGGCTTCACTGTAACTTAAACACTAGATTATGAACTCCAAAATATTTCTTACATAAACTCTCCCCCCATAAACAGTGAGCTAAAATACCCAGTTTGTTCCATTGACTTCAGCCAAGTACAGCACAATTCTGGTTATACATTAGACCTAGGGGACAGCCTCAAACCTTGAATTAACCAGGAAAATACAGATAGCCAGAGAAAATGGCCAGTGAGAATATCCTGGCTGCAAACTTCATCGTTTGTGTGCTGATATCCCTTGTTAGGAAGAGCCACTTGGCTTTAATCAGCATTCAGACTGTGGGGTTTGTTGGTTTTTATTTCTGAAAGACTCCACAAAATTTCAGTCATGTGAGACCCACCACCCAAGGTGAAGTGCCTGAGTGGAAATCTAGCTTTGAAGGGGTTTAGTCCTGGCTCGCGGGTAAATATCTTAGGTAAAACAATGTGGATAAAGCCCTGCTGAGCCAGCTGACCTTGGGGAAGGCAGAGAGGGTTGTTATCTGAACTTCACTTATCCGAAGTCTCCTGTTGTTTGAGGTAGGATTATGTCATCCACCTCATACTGAGAGAGGGGATTCTGTGTGCCCCAACCAACCTGAGGTGCACGACCCAGCATCCACAGTTACATCTCAGGAAGGCAAGTGACCCTCCTCTGGACAGCAAAGTGGTATAGAAATTAAAAGCCCATATGATTCAGGCAGCAATCATATGCAATCATGGAGGACAGAAACACACAGAGGAAAGAAATATGGAATAATCTGGGGCAGATGCTGAGCTGAGATACGGCGGTGAGGCAGTGTGACACCCCCCAGGCAGTCATGAGGACTGCATGCCTCCAGCATTTTCCAAAAGCCTCTGGTGACTGCTGTGAAACACCGGGACAGGTATTTTGGTCACTTCTATGACTTTTTATCAGTCATCTCTTAAAAGCCTGCTGGTTCTTTGCTCCATCATAGGAATTGGGAGCATCCCATACCTATCTCCATCCCAGCAGAACAGCTTCCCCTTGGTGAGCCTGAACCTGGGGTATGCAGTGGCTCTATCTAGACTAGCATATAAAAAGGACCACGGTGAGTCCTTGGACCTGAAGAGCAAGTAACATGGCTGGCCTGAGTCCATATAGCTAAACTCCCTGTCACATCCATGCTGCCCACTGGGAATTGCAGAAGTGCAAAGCCTTCTGCATGCTGAGAGGCTCCAGTTACTACATCAGGACCTCTTATGTAGTGTTGTTGGGCAACAAATTCCTCATACAGACTGTTCACCTCCTCCCCATACCTCCTGAGTCCCAGTCCCCACCTGGAAATCAGAAGTGGAAAAGAGTCAGCCATCCCTGTCTATTTATCCCCAGCCAGGAAAAATGAAAAATACGTCACTGATGACTTAAGCTGGGGTTCCCGGTATTTCCAAAACAGCAGTGTACCTCCACTTCTAGGCCTGATGGTCTCTCGTGTTGTACTGCTGACACAAAGAGTTAAATAAAATTAAAAAAAAAAACCAAAACAGAACACTGAAGAATTATTCCTAATCCCCTTTCTCTTCACAAAAAAAAAATCTAATAAAATCTTTTCACACAAGCAGCAATGAAAGAAACAGTATGGTGTATTTACAATTAATTTTCAACTTACGAAATTACCTCGTGAATGAAATGTGTGTCTGAGTTGTATGAGAGTCAAGAAGGGAGAAAAGATAACGCCAGTGAGGGGAGAGCTGATTTATATAGTGTCTGCTGGTTGCCTTTCATTTTCTGAACAGCAGGAGGAGATTAATGATATTGTCACAACAACATTAATGATGCTGTAAAATCATAAGGACAAAGAGAGCCAGGATTTGATAAAAGTGAGATTTACAGCTGCATCAGTCAATTTAATTATCTTTTACTAGGCTTAAACTAAGCAGTAAGACTAATCTCCATTTAACATGTTTTACAGGGTCTGCAGGTGCTTTACGATCCTCCTCCATTCAGAAGTGTCAAATTATGGCAATATTGATAAAAGAGTGGTGTAAATGGTTGTCTAGTCAATCCCCGAACCAGTTAATATCTTTCTTTACTGCATTGTAAAAGCCTATTACTCTCAAGTTTTGGAGTGAAATTTGTGGACAGTAATCTGAGTTGATAATATTTAGAAAACAAGTTCAGAGAAGATAAAGATCCATGTCCGCCTGCCTGTGCTCGCTATGAAAGGCGACACTGGCTGCTTCTGTGCCGGCTCTGCTGCCTGCCCTCCCGCCCTGCCAGACCTGCCCTGGACAGGGCTGCTTCCCCGCTGCCTCTCCCCTGGGAATGAGCTTTTACCCCATGCGGAGGAGAAGCAGCAGATCCAAGCGACATCAGAACTTGGCATGTATTTTAGCACAGGGCGCCCTGCAGCCCAGGATGATGGGGTCCCATGGCCCATGGGGAGCAGTGGTTCTCCTTGGCATCGCTTTTCGACAGACCCCTGGGGTAGTGTGGGACAGGCGCAGGGACTGGTGGTGGCCCTATCCGTTCTACTCCACCAGTGCCCCTGCTCGCACGGGGTGGTAACTGCACCACCAAACCCCATGCAGAGTCTTACTTCTACTACTCATAGCAGCAGGCAAACATGGGGATTAAGTAACTGGAAGCCAAATGATTACCTAATTGTATAACAGGATATTTGTTCTTATTACCTCCTGCAAAACCATGATAGATTATATATGTTAATTTTCCATGTGCTGTTTTTAAAAACCAAGTAACTCGGGCACTTCAGGACGCTAGGCTTGATTTTTCACTCTCCATCACTTTGTGGAGTTATTTATACTTCCACAAAGAGGGCGTAAAGCCCAACCATCTCCACTTGATGGGCCATTTTATGGCCACGAAGCCTTACCTTCCCGCAGAAGTATTTTTCTTTGAGCTATAGAGGAGTGAGCTTGTAGCATCATGGACTTTTAAAAATCTTTTATTTTCAGTGAGACTGAAGAAAGTGTAACTCAAACCAGATGGCAGCTCCCAACAAACTGCACACTTCAAACCTGGAGAGTCACTTGTTTGCCCAACTGTTCTTTGACACTTAGCAGCTCTAGAAATTCGAAATGTTTCCTAATGGGATCAGATCTTCCTTCCCTGCTCTACAAGCAGAGGAACATCAGTCTGTCTCTGGTCAGATATGGCTGGCAGTGAAGAAACTCATTTTGTCCGATTTACTGTGGGTTCTGACTCTGAGAACTTGGTGATGGAAATTTAGATCCCACTTTACATCTCTCTGTTTCATACAGTTGCCTGAACTTAAGTGCTGTGGGCCAGCCTGTTGCTTTGAGCCATCCTTTCTGCTGGTCAAGTGGCTCTGAAGGCAATTTCTGAGATACTTTGGTCTCACTAACCTATGTTATTGGGCATTTTTTGAGCGAGGAATCAGGCTTCCTGGGAAACAAACTTCAGGGCACAGGCATGCCCACAGACAGTGGGTCTGCTCATGCATTGCTTAAAAAAGTCAACAACACAGAATGACTGAGCCCAGTGTTTCTACAGTATCTTATTTTTAGCTATCTCAAAAAGTTTTTCTACTAATAATGAAATGATCCTCTGACAAGAAACTAAAAATATTTCTCTTCCCAAGCAAGGAAAAGAGGCACGCATTTTTTTCACAATTACCCAGAAAGTTTGCAGCAAAAAATAGTAACAGTCAACTCTTCTGGCTTGTAGTTATGTTTGAAACACATTGCAGCCCTGCCTTACTGTCTGCTTTCCTTAGCTTGCTAACACATCTGATGTCCAAAATCATGGCAGGTAGAATGTGCTCTGACAGCACTGAGTGCCTCGTCATGTTGCAGCCTTTAGGTCCTGGGACTTCAGTGCCTAGCCTGGGAGTCAATGCTCTGGGTGCAGGAAGTGCTGGTGGACATGCCCAGGAGAGACATCTGCTTGTGTAGGACAAATACTGCCTCAAGCCCTGGCTCAGACCAACCCTAGAAGCTTCCTGGGGGATGTACTGTTAGATAATCAAATGTGTTAAAATGAGACGCATTGTGCATGACAGGCTTTGCTGGCCTCTGTCTTGCAGCCCGTGTTCCCAGCTGCTGCCTTCACTGGGCTCAGCTGGTGGGACTCCACTGGTCAGCAGATCCCAACCTGGAAGACCACATACAGGAGCAAGCCTGAGCTCTGCAATACCTGGAAGGAGGCCTTGTGTTCTAGCGCTTTAACAAACTGGAAAGTTCCCATCAACCCGGCCCCACCAAGACCAACAATCCCCTCAGCGCTCCTCTGTCCAGGGACCCTCTGAAGAAGGGCTTTCAGTCAAAGTCCTAAATCGACAATGGTCTCAAACCTTACTGCCCATTTCAAGGAATCTCCGCTAAGCCTAGGGGAAGGGGTGTAGAAATTGGTAGGAGTTTTGTCCAAACAAAGTCTTCAGGATTGAGCCTCTGTCAATAAGTCCTGCAATGTGCTTGTCTGTTCAGGAAACAGGGAAAAAGTCAGTTCGGGATTCTTATCCATCCGATCTTATCAGGGTAGTAAATCTGGTCTTTGATCTTTTGTCAACAATGCACAAAGTTGGGGGCAGCTGCCACCACCCTGCTCAGCAATGCAGTCATCAGGTTCTCATAAAACATTTATGAAACCTGTCATAAACTGGCCCGATAAGGAACAGGACATTGGGTTTCAGGAGTCAGCAGCTTCTTGGGGAAGGTCTTCCCTCTAACTCCAAGGCTCCTCTGTTTAAATAGCAAACACAAGCCACCGATTGCACCCTGCCATAAAAGGTGGGAGCAGGGAATTTTCAGCAGCCGTGGTGCCTGCTGAGTTTGAGTGGCAGGTACTGGCCTTCACCACTTGCCTTTTCCACTCACCAGTCCTAGGGTAGGAGGGAGAAGAGGGGAGGAGGACAAGAAATTAATAAAATTATAACTGAAGATGAAAAGAGAAAGTAAGTTATTTATAAACGGATGGCAGAACTGTTTCCAGAATACGGAAGAAATAGAAGTTTGAGTTGAAATATTTTTAGTCCTTTTTTTCTTAGTCTTGATGAGTTTTTTGAGATTCTCTGAGTTTGGTCCCATGTCTGACTGTGGGGTGGGGAATAATGAAACTCACCTTCTGTTCCCACCTTCCCCAGTTACTGCAACAATGACTCTGGACAAGTTACAGTCCCTGCCTCTTCCTTACATCCTTTATAAGGAAATCAAATTGGCCTGCCTTGTATGTTCTCTGTGCACATACTTTCTTTCACAATTTTTTCCAAAAGACTAAACCCCTAAGAGAAAATGAGGTGCCTCCAGCATCCATCCTGAGGCACCTGCGCCTCAAGAATACAATCATGCTGCGGAGCTGTGCAGTGATTTCTGCTTACTTTGGCAGCACGAAACATCTCTCAGAAGCACCATGTCCACGTTAGCACCATGATCCTCCTGAGCTAGAATTTAAATGGTTGTACCATGCAGGGGATGTGTTGATCACTTGCGGGGATATTTCTTGTTCTTCGGAATAATTTTGGCCTGGGAGATGGAGTTGGAAAAGGAAACTGCTGCTAGGATCATGTGTGTATGTGTTGCAGTCTTGTTCTTTACACAAAGGATTCAAAATCTTGATTTTTCTGAATGCACAGGAAAGGCAATGACAAAAGATAGCCTATGTTCACAACTTAAAGCCCTGCTTCTGGTTAGCACCAAGACCAAATCCTTCTCCCTTTGCTGCCATGAGGCCACATTTTTCATGTATATTCCAGTTATCCTTGGGATCTTTTTTCAACAAAGACACAAAATAACACATGAAATACTAGTTGGAACTCAGAAACACAGAATAATATCTAGTCAATCACCTGGCTTATGTTTTTCTTTTATTTGCTTGTGTTTTCTGTGATGATGTATTCACAAAGTCGGGGTGCAGACCACTGTTGTTTCTGATATCTGACTTCATAAAGAAGCTTAATTTTTTCTTATAACTAATATAAATCATGTGGACTATACCATGATAATGTCTATTTACAGCTACGTATTTATTTTATTGTGTAATGTCTATGAGATAAGCAGCTGTGATGTTCTAATTGGTATTATTGTATTATTTGCCAATCAAACTACTTAGAAGTTTGGTGGTGCAATCACATTTTCTCTACCTGTTAATTCAATATTATTTCAGGGCATTGAAGTCACTAATAGTAACAAATGTTCAGTGCCAGCAAGGAATTGGTGTTGGAACAATTCCAAACAAGAGAGATAGACACAAAGATACCTTAATTAGGTATCTGTTATGAGTTGCTTTTAGTAATAAAGCACTAATTCAATCCTTGTGTATAACCACAAAACAACTGTAATAAATTTCAGATTTGGTAATAAAACACTACTATATACCTTGATTAGGTGATAAAACAACAGTTACTTTTTAGAAATAGATCAAAAATACAAAATGCTTCTAATCCTAAATAATTTTTTTGCATGCAACATCTTGGATAAAGGTTTTAGGGGTACCAGAGAGCTGTCTGTATTTTCCCATCAGTGAAGGCGACTGAGTGAAGCCACTGATTGGCTAGCTGGTGCCTCGTGCCATTTAGGCGACCCAGTTCTCTTCCTCGCTTCGTTGCAAGCACCCTCAGGACAGAAGAATCTCTACTTGCCACAGTCAGATGCAATTAGTCAGTTGATTGATCAACCACTGCCACTTTGTAGCACGTCTTAATTGTGTGAACTTGCTCTGTCACTGTATCAGGTTGTTATTCTACAGAAAAGAAAAAGGTCCTTTAAGTGTTCACACATCTAACACCACTCAGAGGGGCACAGGAAATACACTTCCTGTGTCATATGGTAGTTTACAGAAAATGTGACAATTGTGGCATTTTGCGCACACTGGTGCAAAGCCAGCGTCCAGCATCCTGCGTGGGTGGCCTTCTAGTGAGCCTCAGTGCTGACAGTGACCACAGGTCATGAAATTGTTGTTCCAGGGCTTGCCTTTGGATTTGAAGGAAGGGTTTGAAGCAACTAAACTAACAAGGAGGACAGGAACCTCCCGCTCCAAACAGCATGACTCCAACCAGGGACTTCACTGGTGAGCTGTAGGATGTGGGATCACAACATCATGTTAAATTATCTGCATGAAAAATCCTGTGTACCTTAGCGACGAGACATGCACAAAGAGCTGCATGAAGAGCAAGCTGTCTGGAAATAGGTACAAATTCTAGACAACACATGCTGAGGCTGTGGTGCAAGTTCTGCAGAGGCACCCACCGGAGCTCTGCAACCTGCACCAGGAATGAGAGGCATCCTGCACGAAGCTGCGCAACGATGGCATGAGTGCTTTCTGCACCATGACCAGGCAGTTTTGGAAAATGAAAGTGCTGGGTGACTAAGCATTTATATGGGTCCTATAAATCAGAGGACCGGAGACTCTGCTATCTGTTCTTCATTTCTCTGTGCTTTTCAGCTCTTCTCCCCCCTCCCTGTTCAAAGGAAACTGCTACCAAAGTTAACCCTTACACTTTCCTCTGTTTCTTTCACTCTGCCAGACTTTTCCACTTCTATATTTCTCATTCTTGCTCTTCTGCTTCTCCTTGCAACCCTGCATTATCCTGGCAGGCTTTTGCCTCTGGTATCAGTTCTCCTACTTTCTGCCCTTACACCCTTCATACTCTTTCTTGCCTTTATCCTGCCTTTCTACGCTATGGACTGCATTTAGGCTGCATGCTCAAAGTGCCTCATTTTAGTGTTGCCATCGAGGGAGGAAGGGGATAATGTCTGGCAGCCCTGGAGAGCAGTCTGGATTGCTTGTCACCTTCTCGGCCTTAGCCACCATGGTGGTTGCAATAACTAAGCTGAGTACATCCAGCAGAAGTGTGAGTGCATCTCTGCACCTTGTGTACTGGGGTATATACCTATGGTGCTCCCTTCTGAGGGCATGGAAAAGCCTATGCAGCACCCTGTGCTATCCCCTCCACTAATAAAATGTACCGGTGGCACCATTGCATCCGTACAGATCGATGTTCAGTGAAGAGCAAACCTGCTTTCCCCGCACCCTTGGCAGCTCAGTGCAGTGTAGATCATTTTCTGCTTTGCTACATGCTAAGAGGGACTCTGTGCCAAATCTTACTGAAGGCTAAAGGCAAATGGTTAAGGCAGCTGGAATCAGAGTGGTGTGTTGTCCCACCAAATGTTAGCCCAGATGAGTCACGTTTGCAAAACTTCCAGGACTGGTTCATTTAAAAGCAGAACTTGAAGACATTTGCTGAGGATGCAGAGCTCTCTGTTTAGACCAGCTCGACGAGGACACGCTAAACATTCTGTTCTGCTCTTGCACAGGATGAAGATTAGGAGATCAGCTCTTACTGGAAAAAACATCCCTCTCCTCCAGTCAAAACAGGGGAATTGTCCCCACAGAGCTTTTTTTCACAAAGACTTCACCTCTGTCCTGTGGGGGTGAAATGGACATTTTCCCTCCAAAAGCACGGTTGCTGGCCTTCAGGAAGACCCCAAAAAGACAACCCACAGAGAAATGCATGGCCATTGTCCGCCCTAGGCACACACTAATGCCCTCTCTCCACTCTTCAAGAAGCTCCATCTTCAAGATCTAAAGATGGCTCCAGTGACAGCTGGGGGAAGGTTTTGTGCCTCTTGTGTCCCCACTGGGCACAGGCTGCCTTTTCTTAGGCACCAGAGAAGCCACAGAGCAGAGAGATGCTGGAAGTGAGCTTTGTTCTTGCATTCATGAAACATCTCTTAATTTCCCTAAATTGTTCTTTCCTGGGCACATGGTGCCTTCATATCTTATTGACTACAGTAAAATAAGCCTTTAGTGAACATGTATATTTGATACCTTAAGGATGACTGCCTGTGATGTAGTTGGTAAAATGGAGCGGAACTACAAGTGAATTATGTTCATTATCCCTAATGAGTAAAATTTGCTTACTGCAAACTCCTGAGTAATGCTGAAGAAGATTATGGATAAATGCAACCAAAGTGATTCAACCCGCAGAATTTCAAAGGTTTTCGGAGTATGCACCCAGACAGCTGGCTGTAACTGATGAAAAACCTTTTGTCAATAGTGTGCAGCCTTCTTTGTACCAGTTATTTCCAAGTGATTTCATCCTGCACAGAACTGTCATTTCTGCAAAGCGTCGGGATTTGAACTGGTGAGACAGCAGGGGAGGCTCAAAATTGTACTGCTGTTTCGCACACACAAAAAAATCAATAGGGCCCTTTCCTGATCTCATGAAAAAGTCCTGCCTTTCCGTGTTTCGAAGAAAGAACGATTACAGTAGACAACATCTTGATTGCAGCACACACTTTTCTGCAAGGGCTCAGCCTCCTGGAATCAGACAAGCCCCTTTGATCAACTCCAGCCCCACCAAAGTGTGAAGCTCAGCAGCCAGGATCAGGCACTATGCAACCCCCTGTGCTCTCTAGAAGCTTCTACAGGGGTTTGATTAACTTGAGCAGAGAGCGAGTCTGCCTGGTCTAGCTGATGGGCCTGGCTGGTGTCGATACCAGGTTTGCTGTTTGTCTGTCACTACATGCTCATGCTTACCCATAACTGTGCCATATGTAGGCGGCACTTAAGGCAGTGGACCATAAAATCTGGATGTATGGAGATATGACAAAACCAGCTGAAATTTTACTGGTGTGATGGTGGAAATAAACATCCTTCCATTTCCTAATGCCTTCTTGATAAATGTAAAAGAATAAATCTCTCAGCCTGAACAGCTTTGTTGCTAGTCAGAGTAGGCACAACATGCTCTTCAGAAGGGCAGACAGACTCTTGTGTTGGAGATGGCTATCTCCGCTCCCTCCTTTTGATCCCATGGAGTTGCCTTCTGTGCGGCATGGCTGGTGCCCTTTCTTATAAATTGTGCAGATGATTTTCACGAGTTTCTGGTACTGAGAAGAAAGAAGCATTTTCTTTATTCATATCCTCTTGGGAACATGTTCCAAAGTGGAGCTTCCCTGAGTGACTGCATGGTCATGCACCTATTGTAGCCTCACAGACCCACAGGATGGTTTGGTTTGGAAGGGACCTTTGAAGATTGTCTAGTTAGTCACAGGCCCCTTACCCAGCAAAGCTACTGGGTTTGAACTCCTAATTCCACTTCTTTATGGATTTTTTACCGTCTCACTTTCATGGAATTTTAAGCAGGTGTCTACCCTGAGAGTCACAGCCAGAAAGGATATGCAGGAGCCAGCAAGATGTTGGCTAATCAAATGATTGACAAAATGTTTCTGATTTGTCTTTGTTTGAAATTATTTACAATTTAGGAGAGCAGGAATAAGACAGTACTTAAATTCTTGAATGAATTCAAGATTCAATGAACTTCTTGCTGAAGTTTAAGGCTTCAGCAAATCACCAAAGACTTCAGGAAAAGCTTCCAGAGTCCTGAAAAAAAAAGAAAGCAAACAAATGGACCTAAACAAAGACCTCTAGGAGAAGTCTTTTCTGTATGTGTCAATCTCATAAGATTTGAGGCTGAGATTTTGTGTTTGGAGCTGTCCACTGAGGACAGAGGCTAAGCTCTCCTTGCACCATCCCGTTTCACCTGACCGCTTTTCAGTCCTGAATCCATGTTCTTGCAACCACAACCTCGTTATCACCCAGGGAAAATTCAGCTAGCTGCTTCCTCCTTGCCCCACATCCCTCGGGCTGCCCACTCCCTCTTGGCTGATGGAAGTAGGAGTTGCTCCATGTTCCCAAAAGGCCAAGAAGTACAAACGGGCAGTCCTGCAATGCTCCGTATCGCTTGAGCTCTGAACCACGGCCAGCTGGCTGGCTGTCAGCACGCAATCCAAACACTGTCCAAGGCTGCACTGGCTGCAATAAACCCTTCAGGACTGCAAAACAGGTCAGAGATCTCAAAGAATACAGCTCTGCTTCGATAATGATTAACAGGATGGTGGCAAAAGTCCCTGAGGCTTTGGCCAGCTCTGTGTGTGTGCATGCATACGTGTGCATACACCAACGGGAAAGTTTATCTGTCCCAAGCCCAGAAAACCCTTTGCAGAGGCAAAGCCTCTCTCCTGGTCGGCTATTCTCTCAACCCATACTATGGACCAGTGTTCCTAATTTCCTCTGCTTTGGCAGAGAATTCTCTACTGTTACATTTAAAGGAAGAGCAGAAACAAGCATGAGGGGTCAGGCTGGGTCAGCATTTCTCTAACTTTTGTAATGGAGAAGTATGCAAGACCAGATTGCAGTCTGTGGTTCACAAATGTAAATCTGAAGTTGGAGACAGCTGCAGTTTTCTTAATTTTTGGACCCTCTGACTGAGAATAGAATCTGCAAATCTGACCTGAACTGATGCTGTACAATCTTCTGAGTGTTGTGTTGTGTGCCCGTGCATATCCTAAACCCAAGTGGTTATCTGTTAAATTGTTAATTTCTAAAGCAAAATAACTTTCCAGTTACTTGTGGATGCCATGCAGATTTTTTTTCTTGGTCTTAATTTCTACTTGCTATTTTAGAATCATAAAGTCTTTGAATTTTTCCCATATTTTACGAAGCATGCTATCATAACTTTTCGGAAAACACGTGTTTAAAAAAAATTCAACTCTCAGCGTGTTACTCTTGGCATATAACTGTGCATGTGTCTGTGTGTACATATACTCATACAATGGATCTATATTAGTATGCAAATGTGTTCTGTTGTTAGATGGAAGTACCTATTGTCACTCTCCCTATGCTCCATTATATTAAAAAAAATGTTGCAAAAAGTGAAACACTGGGGGCAGATGATGGGAGCACAGTGGAGACAGAATCCCCTTCTGACCCCTCTTGGTTTCCCTTTGGTTGAGTGCTCAGCAAACAGACACGCAGGCACACTGCTGCGGTTCAAGCCCAGTTCTCTTTTGAATGGTCAGAACCACTTCAGCTGGTTCTGGCCATTGAAATTGCCCAAGCATGGTGATAACAGATAGTCTGCAGGCTACTCCGGACTCTGCCTGCCAGCCCTGGCATGAGGCTCCACTCCTGAGGCACCTAAAGCAGCCAGCAAAGGAGCAGCAAGCTCCGCAGTGGGGCAGGGAGCTCCATGCGGAATGCCAAATCGGGTCCCTTGTAATCAATGACCATTTCCTTCCTTTGTCAGGATCTTGACTGGCAATCTGATCTTTGCATGAGTTTCCTCTATCCCAAGCCAGTGTCAATAGAAAAGCAAATGGATAAAATGTAAATGGAGACCACAAAATTCCTAAGTAAAAGCGGATAACATTCCTTGACCTTCCCACTCATAAAGCTGCATTACTTCCTCCTCTACAATGAAGATTAGTTGTTATATAGTGTTTACATTAGTTTATATGGCTACATCCTCAAAGCCTTTATTCAGCTAAGCAGGGCTCTGCCAAAGCCCAGGTGTGGGTTTGCAGAGGCGGAGAGAGCTGCGGCCTCCCGTTAACACGGCCAGCTCTGGCTCATGCTCTCACTCACGTGCTCATGAGAGAGACTGAAAGACCGCAGTGAAATAAATGCCCAGCTCTTAGACAGTGATTCCTAGGCTGGATGAATTCAGCCCTGTGAAAGAACATTTCATTTAGCTTAGGCAAAGCAGGTGGGGGGGAACAGAAAGGCAGCTGAACCCAATTTCAGCATCAGAATATTTTTGTGTGTATTGTTAAGTCTTCTTTTGTATGCATATGAAAAAGGAAGACAATAGCTGAAGGAGCAATCACTGGAATTAGGAATCTGGCTCTCCAAGTCCTTACATCCGTTGAAAAAAAACAATACTTCCAAAAGCAATGGGCTGATGTTGGTGTAACAGTGGAGGGAAAAACAAACCTTCCAAATGAATGTAATGCAGCCCTTCCATTTGTTCTGCACTCGTCTATAGCAGAAATACCAGGAAATTTCTTTATTCTGGAGAAATGAATTAAACACTGCAACAGTTTCCCCTTTTAAATAAGCATTTTATTAGGCAGCTGATTTGTTGGGTGTTTTTTTTTTTTAGCTCTGCTTACTGGTTTATCTCTGGGAAGATAGTTTAATTTGCTTTATGATATTACCTAGATTAATTAGCTGGTGTTTGCATGGCACACTAAGTATGTAGAGCGCTATAAATGCTCATACCTTTTGTAGAAGTCACTACAGGCAGCTCAGAGCACCTTTGGCATATTTGTTATGAAAGTTTAAAATGTTCTGGACTCCATTCTTTCCTCTGCTGAGGCTCAAACAGATGTTTCAAACACTTTTCACTGACCACTTAAGTATTATCCAAGAAAAACATGGGGAAAAAATGTAATGTTGCCTCAGACAGGCTCCATCCCCTGTTCACCCATGCCACATCTCTCCCCTGGCCTTCCAGCAGGATCCCTGAGAAGAAGATGAAGACATTATTTAATTGTTTCTTTTATTTACTTGCTGACTTCTACTTTGTGACTAAAATATTTCCTGATGATAGCACCTGGCTGTTATGCCCTCAAATAAAAATGGCTCTGGGATCTTCCTGAAAGCAAGGTTTTAAACCTTGCAGTATCTGATTATAGGGAGCTATGAGCACAGCTTCTTACTTCCTTCCATAGCTAAGCTTGTGTTTTCCCTTGCTGCCTGTATTTTGCATTTTTCAGCCTCTTCATTTGCTTCTTAGCAACACATTTTCAAGGCAACAGTGCCTACTCTTTTGTCATTAAGCCTCGACATTCATTGCATAAAGACACAACATCACGGTTTTCGGTTTAGCTGATCTCTGTGCCATGGCAAGGGCAGCAGCCAGGGAGGAAATGACAGTACACTGAGGTACCAGAAGGCAGCAAAACTGGTGGCCAAGGACCAGAAACAGCGTCCCTGGCCTGTCTGATTTCTATCAGGCACCTTTGATGGTGACCTTTTCCTCTGCCTTCCTTAAAGTCAGTCCGCTGGGGCTGAGGGGAAGGGCTCGCCCGGCCAGATGAGGGTCCACCTCTGAGCCAGGGGCCTTGGGGCTCCTCCTGCAGCACACAATGAGAAACAGTCCCACCCGCCATACAACTGGGCTTTGCCCAGAGCAGACACAGGGCAGAAAAATCGCTCCCAAAGAAAGTCTTTTCCCTCTTCAAAAGCTCAAATGACCGAGAATTGTTTTTTGCACACTTTTTCTTTCTTACGTACACCGACTAGCTGCACGGCAGGCAATACAGACCTCTCCTGGCAAGATGGAGACATGGATTGGAATGTGTTCAGGCAGGGACCGGACTTGCATCTCCGCCATCCTTGAGGTGTACTAGCCACAGAGCTGGGCAGGCAAAATCAGGGTCAGCATTAGAGGCAGGCACAAAGCCACCCTCAACAGCAGATGTCTCTTCTATTTCTAGGAGAGAAAAAAGGGCTATGATTTGTGTACAAAAGAGTGCCAGTTTTTATAGTTACATGTTTCAATGACAGCCATTAAAGGGAAAAGTCAGTCCTCCAAGGACCATACTAAGAATCTAGGAGGACCCCATGTTAGGATCCAGGCTGCCACATCATGTGAACAGTGAGACCAGACTCCATTCCACACACCTGAAGACTTTCCCTTGTATAACCCAGGCCCTTCTGGGAATTTAAGATGGGCACTTAAATATTGCACTCACCTGTAACTGCCAGCACAGGCTCTTTGCATTTCATTGCACACACCTGGAGATTGCAGAGCGGCTTAGCCCTTTGGCTCAGGTTAATCTCCAGTGCCTGGTTCAGGGGAGTCCTAGAAATGTGGTTTGTCACTCTAAGGATGTGTCTAACCCCACCTGTGTTTAAAACGTCTGCCTACAGGGATTCAGCAGGCATTTTCCAGTATTCAGCGCAGAGAAATTCACATTCCTTATTGGCTGTTTCAGGCTGTGGCAGGATGCTGTGTCCCTGAAGGGATGAGAATTTGCTCACGCGCTGGTCCTGCAGATATTCCTTCCTTCCTTCCACACTCTGGTCTCCATTATAGCCTGTCTGCTCTGAATGCATTCTCCCACGCACAGGGACATGCTCTGTGTGCACCTCACAGTTGTGGGGTTCGTACGCCTCCAAAGAGTTCCTTTGGGCTTAATGAATGGTACACATTGGCCTTACTTAGCATTTACACAGCATTATAGACAGGTGACAGGGGATATTGCTTTATGGCTAGAAAGATATGGAGAAAGCTGACAAGGGTGATCAAAGGTACAGAAAGGCTTCTGTGCATGGAAAAAACAGGTAGAGAGAACACTTTAGCCCAAAAACCAGACAGGAGGATATGCTAGCGAGTTATAAATTATGAACAACATGGAGAAGATTAAGATGGAACCACCTGTCAGCCTTTTTTAATACAAGAGCTAAGGTGACTCACACAAAACTAGCAGGCTGCAATTTCAAGAAAAAGAAAAAGAGATTTATTTTTATACAGTGTGGAATTTATACAGTTGCACAGTGTTTAAATCTGATGCTCTCTGTGACGTTATGGATGTAACGGGTTCACATATGTTTTGGACATCCTCAGGGAGGTGCAATCTACTGAGGTGTCTTAGGTGCAAAGGCGCCAGAAGCCCCTGAGCCATAGATTTCTTTGTGATGGAACAGATACTTTGGAAACATCTCAATAAACTTGTTTCATCCTTCTGCTTTTCCTTGAGGCACTTCTGCTGATTTTCTCCACTAGAGATGGGCATAGACACAACCTTAACAAGACTAAACAGCCTTCTTCTCTCTTCAGCCATCTGCTGGGGACAGGCTGCTGGGCTGGCTGGGGCTGTCTTAGCATAGCCACTCCTACGTTCTCACCATCATCTTTGTGCCATCTTGGTTCAGTGACAAGCAGTGCTCTTCTAAATATTTTGGGAACTGCTCAGGAACTGGGTCAGGTAAGTCATATCATAGTCCAGCTGCTGAATTTACAAACAGCTAATTGCAAATAATCACACAGTTGAACATGGGACCACGTTGCACTCTCGCAGCTGCTCCCCTTTCAAGGCAGTGCTCCTTGCACCTGGGGATGCTGGGGTTGGGTAGGATGAACACAACCCCCACAACCTCTCCTCCTACCTTGTCATCCCAGGAAAAGGAGGGGTGGGTTTCTGACTATGCAATTTCACCTTTGCCTCTCCAGAACTGTTTTTCTCATCCACGTTGTGTTTCAAAAGAGCTATGCACAACAATGGACATGGCAGAGGTGGCACCCAGAGGCGAGCAGATTTTAGAAGCAGATGATCAGTGACTGGTATCGGGCAAGACAAAACTACTCTGGTTTTGCTCAATTAACTCAGCAGTGCAGAGCTGAATGTTGTTTTCTCTCTTTCCCATTTCCCCTGAAAGTTAATACTCTTCACAACACCAGTAAAATATCAGCAACCCCATTATTATTTTACCCTCGCAGCAACCTCTGAGCACAAAACTCCCAATCATTAAAGCCACTTGAGTTTGGCCTCTGGTGCTGGCTTTGCAATCCCACTGTTTAATACAAACGATTAGATGTAATTACTGCGGTGCCCAAGCAGCCCCAGCACAGCTCTCCCACAGCTGCCAAACACACAGTGGCAAAGCAGTCCAACAAAAGCAAGGATGGATGCTCTCCCTAAAAAGGGGGCTTGTGTCACAGCAGCTACCGCGGAGAGTCCAGCTGGGACCACAGACATCTGGCTTGCAAAACGTCATAGAAAGAAAAATTACTACGCCATGGAGAACAGGGCAGGAGGGATGAGAGACATGAGAAGAAGGAGGTGAGACCTGTTGTGTGCCAGGTGACCAAGAGGGATGAGGCTGGAGCACAGATGGCCATGGCAATGCAGTTTGGGAAGGCCTCAGCTGAAGCAGGTCCTGCTGGCATGACACAGTGCCTCAGCATGAGTGCTGAATGTGTTGGCTGAACTATGATGGGCAAGGATGTGCTGAGTTGGACAAAGTCCACCCCTTGTGTCTGAAGGGGTATAACAGCCCTGTTAGCCTTCCTCAGCAGCACGGGACACAGCCTGGGCTGTAAAGCTGTTCTTACTTGTTCACTTGGACATCACGTGGACACCTCAGGAACAGAGAAACACAGCTATGGAACTGGGTTTGCTTCATATAGGACTTGGCTATTGTTTGCAATACTGTCCACCCAGCAGCCCATGCACGCTGGCCAACAGCCCCATCAACATCATTGCCTTGCTGTAGGGTGAGACTCGCCTCTTTCTGTTCCTTTTGACCAACGTGCTGTGTTTCACCCTGCCCAAGCCAGGGCTCTCCTCAGCAAAGGAAGTGAAGTGGTGGTAAGGTGGATTTGGAGTTGCTTCAGGAGCTGCATTCAGTCCCGGGCCTCCCGAAGCCTGCCTGCCTACAGACCTGTCTCCGGCATTGAAGGCAACAATGCCTGACTCCAGCTCTGCTTTCAGCTGGAGGGTTCATAAGAGCTCTCACTTGTGTGGGTTCCTTGGCGTCTGACAAGCCAAGAGCTCAGCTACAGCTGTTTGCTCAGCAAAGATACTGAAAAGGGTCCTTGTCTCCATCTGGCTATCCACTTTCATGACATTTATATAGACACGATTTTCTTTGAAAGCTCTGTCCGGCTGCCAGGTCAGACTGAACTCAGCCAATGTCTTACACTCAATGCAGAGGGGACACTGCCAGCTCAACTGCTCTGCGTGCTCAAACCAAACAAGGCTATTAAGTAGTTACCAACAGTTAACTTCCCAACTTGGAGGACACATGAAGAGAAGCCTAACATGGGTCTGCTCTGATTAGGTATCATCCAATGTGGTCATTGATAGGACAAGGGGTAATAGTTTTAAACTAAAAAAGGGCAGATTTAGAATAGATAGAAGGAAGAAATTCTTTATGATGAGGGTGATGAAACACTGGAACAGGTTGCCCAGAGAAACTGTAGATGTCCCGTCCCTGGAAGTGTTCAAGGTCAGGCTGGACAGGGCCTTGAGCAACCTGATCTAGTGAAAGATGTCCCTGTCCATGGCAGGGCAGTTGGACTAGAAGGTCTTTGAAGGTCCTTCCAACCCAAACCATGCTGTGATTCTCTGATTCCATGATTATGGGTATGACAGAGTGAAGGGTGCCCTTTTAAAACCGGCCCATGTCAGCAAACCAGGAGAAGTGCTTAAGTGCTTTGGAAGATGGGATTAGGATGTTGTATGATCTGGACTGGCTGCAGAAATGGCCTGAAATCAGAAAGATTAAGTTCTCAGTTGCAGTTTGTGATTGGATCTGAGTACACATCCTCTTCATTCCTCAAGATCCTGGTTTTCAAAGAATAGCCAGGCGCAAGATACAGGGACAGAGGTGTGACATACTCCAACAGCTCCTGTGGAGAAGGCACTGGCCTCACTGCTCACACCCAGCCTGGCGGACAGTGAGCCTTTGCTGCAGAGAAATTTTCTTTTGAAATTAAGACATTTTTCCCTAGGGTACTGACGACTTAAAGGAAACTGTAGAATCCATATGTAGACCACAGAAGGCCAATTGGAGGCCTTTAAAAAACAGACTAGACTAAATTCTGTCAGAAGACCTCCAAGCAGACAGGTTACACAAAATTATCTCCTTCAGCCTATTATATTTGATCTCTGATTGATAAAAAGCCAATTTTTTTCACACATTTTCTTTTTCAGAATGGAGCATTTTATTTGTTAACACACACACACAAAAATCCAACCCCACTACTTTCAACTTGCTTTTGACTTCAGGAAATCATGATCATGCTAGGAACTTCTCTGGTAATTCTATCAGTGCTTGGAAACCAAATACCCTGGGGCCTTAAAAATACCAGCATCAGACAGGCTAAATAGATATAGACACTCATGAGCCAGAAAGCTGGCAGGATGCATTGGGTAGAAAAGTCTTTAAAAGAGATTCTTGTTAATACAAGACAATTATAACAACATGTGACCATAGCAACAGTGAAGCGAGATGCAGAATGGGAGAGGTAAATATTCCCTTTAGCAGATGGATGGCTCTCCCATCTTCCATTGAAATTATGTGCTGAAAGGCTAACATCAAAGATTTGCTCAGAAAATTGTTATCTCCGAACGCCCTGTACACACACAACTCCCCTGAGACTCAGAAAAGCCTTTTTTCATTTTACAATGTGAATGCTGGTTCACAGGGATGCATCTGTATCAGTTTTTAGAGAGCAACCCTGGGAAACTTAGAGGACGGGGAGGCTCCCTCTTGCCTGATCTCCCTTGGCAGTGGTGCTGGGTCTCCCCACCACCTCCAAGGAGATCTCTGCCATTCATTCCTTCAAGGAGCTGCGACCAGCGCTTCAGTCCCTAAATCTCTCTTTACTCTCTCCAAGCTGGTGTGAAAGAGCGAGGTTATGGAAACAGGGAAAGGGAATTCTATGAGAACTAAATAATATATCTGCCTGTTCTACTCCATGCTGCATTTGTTCCTCTTGGAATGACAGACGGCATAGGAGTTTCTCTTCCTTCTGAGAACCAGAGCTACCAGCCAAGGGGTTGGGCCGACCATGGCCACACAAGGAGAGAAAGACCATCCCACGGGCAAAACAAGGTCCTGCAGGCCTTTGATTTCAGTATTTACTCTTCCCTTTCGATTCCCTGCATGAAATATTTCCAGGTGACCCTGTGTAGGTCAATAAATAATATATCATCCCCTGATGAAAAAAACCTAGCTACGTCAAAGGCGCCTTTCAGTCTGAGGCTGGCTGGAGTTTATCTCTTACCTTCAACTGGCAGTTTAGAAACATTACGACAATCAGATAACCAGAAATGAATAAGCACTTCGATGGTTCAATAACTCACTCCACAAGTGACAATAAAAAGCTCATAACTTTTCCAATGGCACATTCATATGTGCAGCAGGCAGGGGAGGCAGAGTGGCAGGGTCTGCTGACCCCAGGGAGGTGGCACGCACTGCCCACATGCAGGTTATACATCTGCTGTTTAAAGGAGATTCCACAAGCACAGTTCTCCACAAAATGTTTAGGTCTTACCAGGAGAGCCTCCACATGCCTCCACAGCCTTTGTTGTTTTTATTTTCCTGGGGACCTCATTAGGCTTCAGAAAAAAAGGTCTCCCTTGTTCTTACCATTTTGCAGGTAGAAAAAATGAGGGTGACATGCAGGTGTGGCAGGACAAGCTTATAATCCACAACTTGTGAGCCCCAGTTCAGTCCCTCCCTGTGTCCTGAGCTTGTCCCTCCGTCTGACTGGCCTGACTTCCCATGGGACCTACAGTGGGAGTTTTATAAAACCTCAAGGAAAATGCATGGCTGTTTCTCATGGAAATGGGAGGAGGAGAGCTGTAATAGGCTGCAGCCATCCCTGATAAAAGCAAAGGAGCAGGAGATCTGTAACGGCTCTGGCAGTGGTGAGTTTAATTTGTCTCTGTGTGCAAATGTGCTGCATATAGACGGCAAGACTGGAAGCAGAGGAGGTGGGAATCTCACCACTCTCCAAGAAGCACTCCTTGGGATCCTGCAGGAATAGGCTTCGGCTAAATTTTCTGTTGGGGGAACTTCAGCTCCACCAGAGGAGCCTTTTGGCCGCGTTATTGCTAATTCCTTGCTAACTCTCCTCCAAGTCACCTGTACAGAAGGCAACACTGTGCACATTCCGCAAGCAAAGACATTGCTTTTCAAGGTTTTTCAAGGTTTCCAACACTTTTCAGGCCTGAGGAGTGGGTAGAGTTGGTAATTTGGTAATGGCAATGGGGACCATTTTTTTCAGATCCAGACCTCCCTTTGCTGAGCAATGGTACTAGTGTGGAGCCAAGGCCACGTCACATTTCTCTCCAGGTTGATGGGCAGAGCTGATGAATTGCTGTGGTTTGAGACCAGTCAGTATGACGCAAGCGCATGTCACACTGTCCGCTGTTACAACACGGGCTGTAAGTGATGAAATTTAAAGTGTCCTCGGGGACATATGTTACCAGGGGTCTCAAGTCCCCCATTTATCTGCAGGAGAATGTGCTGGCTTTGGCTGGGATAGAGTTAAATTTCTTCATAGTATCTGGTACCGCGCCATGGTTTAGATTTGTGCTGAAAACGGTGTTGATAGCACAGGGATGTTTTAGTTCTGCTGAGATGTTCTCACACAGCATCGAGGCCTTTTCTGCTCCTCACGCTGCCC
>VYXH01001130.1:298873-318345 GCA_013397275.1 Burhinus bistriatus
GGTGGGGTGCCGCCGATGCTGGGAGACTGTCTGAGCATCAGCGAGGCGGGGCGGGGATCGGGCAGCACAAGGAGCCGCCCTGCTCCACCAGGTGGCGCTGTGGCACCACAGCGCGCCCCCCTCGGGCGGGTGGTGGCGTCCACCTCCCCCCAAGGTGGTTGTATCTCCTGCATCAACTTTATCTGCAGTTAAAGCAGTGCCTCAGCTGTTAAGGAGCCGGGTACAGGTCTTCTCTAAGAGCCCTGGTTGTTTTTCTGGCTGGGTAGTGGGGTGGGAAGTGGCTGTGGTCATCCCCTGCTTGAAGGACACCCGGACCAGCTGAGGTGCTGTGGAAGGGCTGGGATCTCCAGGGTGGAGGGAGATGATTCTGCCACTCTACTCAGCTCTGGTGAGACCCCACCTGGAGTACTGCCTCCAGCTCTGGAGCCCTCAACACGGGAAAGATGTGGACCTGTTGGGGCGGGTCCACAGGAGGGCCACAAAAATGGAACACTTCTCCTATGAGGACAGTCTGAGAGAGCTGTTCACCCTGGAGAAGAGAAGGCTCCAGGGAGACCTTATTGTGGCTTTTCAGTACTTAAAGGGGGCTTGTAGGAAAGATGGGGAAAAATTTTTCAGCAGAGCCTGTAGCAGTAGGACAAGGGGTTATGGTTTTAAACTAAAAGAGGGTAGCTTCAGACCAGATATAAGGAAGACATGTTTTTACTATGAGGGTGGTGAAACACTGGCACAGGTTGCCCAGTGAGGTGGTAGATGCCCCATCCCTGGAACCATTCAAGGTCAAGTCAGACAGTGCTCTGAGCAACATGATCTCATTGAAGATGTCCCTGTTCATTGCAGGGGGGTTGGACTAGAGGACCTTTAAAGGTCCCTTCCAACTCAAACTATTCTATGATTCTATGACATGATGCTTACAAGCAATTTGTTGCCATTGTTGGAGGCTGGTCTGTGCCATAACCTGATGCATCAGGAACACACAGGGCATGCCAAGAATGGGTTTGCTGCAAGCAGAAACATGCTGTGGAGACCAACACCATGATGGATCTGAAGTCCATGTGAGCTGGATGGTCCTGCTGGCACCAGGAGGTCAATGACAGGCATGGGATGTCTGCAGAGGTCTGTGCATCCTCTTGGGCTCCCAGCCAGCATGTTGCAAGGCACTGGCACAGGCGTGTCCTGAAGCAGGCTGAAGGAACAGAGTGCAGAGTTGATGGAGATGATGAAGTGATTCAGATGATGCTGGAGAAAAGGGGACAGGTGGGAAGAGACAAGCCTGTAAGGCTCTGCAATAAGGTCAGGGAGAGTAAGGGGATGCCTGAGCAGGAGACTGTGCAAATAACTGTGTACTGGACAGGGGAACACGGACATGGACACACACCTGCACGCTAGCTGATTTGACAGTGAAGGTGAGGGAAAGCAAATGCCAGATTTTGTGGAAAGGGAGAAGCGTGAGGAAGACATAAAAGAGGAAGAAGGAAAATGTGACCCAAAGGGGAAGGCAGAAAATGTTTTCCAAAAGCAAGGGCTGGTGCCAAGGCTAGGTGGGCGTGTGAAATCTGCAGGGAGGGCGAGACCGGGAATTTTTGAAGTGAGGCTTCCTAGGGCACGGGGAGGAGGCAAGTGGCTGCTGTTGGTTGATCTGCCCCCCAAAAACTACTTTATGTTCAGTGATGCTTCTTTTGCAAAAGAAATGGCAATTTTGTCTGAAAGGAGGTGCCAGGAGGCCGGTATGTATGTAAGGGCTGAGATACTCTTCTGTTACCCTGATCATAGGTCCCCATGCTCCCGTCTAGGTTGCACTGGCACAAAATTAGACCAACACAACTGCAACTGCAAGTACTTGAGAAACCCGTTTTTCATTCTCAGGACCCAGGAGTCTTTTCTTGACAATTGTAAAAGCTTGTTCAGGAGAAGGCCTGGAGATGTTACAGTTCATCTCTCTGCCAACGCTGAATTATTCTTAGAGCACATTCTTATCACTTTATTTAGTTACATTTTAAACAGTCAATAAAACAAATTCACTGTCTAATCTGTCTTTCAGAAAGCTCTGCTGATATACAGCTTAAGTTTCAGTTTTGCAGCTCCCACAAGCATTTCTTGTCCTCTTTGAGATGATTTGGGCTTAAGTGTAAGCAAAACAAGAACAAAAGACCAGAAAAGGTCCTGGGGGACCTGAGGGTGTTGGTGGACAGCGGGCTGAATATGAGCCAGCAGTGTGCCTAGGTGGCCAAGAAGGCCAACAGCATCCTGGCTTGTATCGGGAATAGTGTGGCCAGCAGGACCAGGGAAGTGATTGTCCCCCTGTACTTGGCACTGATGAGGCCCCACCTTGAATACTGTGTCCAGTTTTGGGCCCCCCACTACAGGAGGGACATTGAGGTGTTGGAGTGTGTTCAGAAAAGGGCAACAAAGCTGGTGAGGGGTCTAGAGAACAAGTCTTATGAGGAGCGGCTGAGGGAACTGGGGTGGTTTAGCCTGGAGAAAAGGAGGCTGAGGGAAGACCTTATCGCTCTCTACAGCTACCTGAAAGGAGGTTGTAGAGAGGTGGGGATCAGTCTCTTCTCCCAGGTAACAAGCGACAGAACAAGAGGAAACAGCCTCAAGTTGCACCAGGGGAGGTTTAGGATGGATATTAGGAAAAATTTCTTCACTGAAAGGGTTGTCCAGCATTGGAACAGGCTGCCCAGGGAAGTGGTGGAGCCACCATCCCTGGAGGTATTTAAAAGATGGGTAGACGTGGTGCTGAGGGACATGGTTTAGTGGTGGAGTTGGCAGTGTTAGGTTAACGGTTAGAGTCGATTATCTTAAAGGTCCCTTCCAACCTAGATGATTCTATGACTCTGTGATTCTATGAAAATTAGTAGACTCATGACTGGTTTCTGAACCAGTTTGGACTTTCAGTATTGGCAACACACTTCTGTTGTTTAAGTTCAGTCTGGTGCAAAAAGTCTAGCTAACATAGAGCAATATCTCTCAAAATATTCAGTGTTGCAAATACAAGCAATAGGAGAGCAAGTAATAAAAAAAATAAATCATACTCTGGCTCTCAGGTTGGTTCTTCTTTGGGGAATCACCTATTAACATAGAGATTGCGCTTTGCATAGTACATGATGTATCCCAGACTTTGAAAAGCCTCAATAAAAAACTTGAATAAGTTGAGGCTGGCAATCAGAATTTGAAGAGTGCTCTGAAAAGTGAGAGCCTGGGATAGGGTATTCCTGGATCAGCAGGAAGACCAGACCCTTGGTGACTTGAATGACTTACGGAAAGGATGAGGAGTTTGTCAACTGTTACAGCAGGGAATGTGCTGTAGGCTCCTGGAGCCACTCAGGTTTGCTGGTTAAGGCATGGGGTTACTCAAATGAGGAATAAAATGAGAAAGGATCATTCCTACTCTCTGAGGAATGGAGAGGAGATCATGTGGGTGGTGGTATTTCCCAGGTGCCATCAGTGTTCTCAGTGATGTCTTCTCTGTCATTGCAGAGGGTTTGTAGGACAGCAGTGTGAACAGCCTTCTCCCTCCTCTTTTCTTTCCTTCCCCCTCCAGAGCACGTACCAGCAGTAATTCCCCTCTGCTGAACCCCAGGGGCCTCACACAAGATTCCGGTGGGGATGTGGCAGCTGACTGCATGGCTGGGTGGCCAACAAGCTGCTGCAGAACCCACGGGGGAAGTCCGTGTGCCAGTGCTTGTGTGTCCTGACTGCTAACCCCACACCATCTCCACCAGCTGATGGCAGAGGTGTTGCTGGTTGCAGAGGAATGTGAAGACTTGCCAGTGCTGGGTCCTGTTCCAGGTTTCAAGAAAGGAGTGTGCTGTACTGGTTACAGGCTGTTCTTGAAATGCTTATCCCCTCCAAGCTAGCTTGACCCCTTCTGCCCCTTCTGTCTCCAGTCTGTCTGTCTCCTAGCGCTCTCCTCCTCCTCCCCCCATACCTTTTATCCTTGGATGAACTCATTTCTGTCTGGCATTTGAACAAAGACACTTCCTTTCCCTCCTTGCTTCTCTGTGCCAACTGGAGAAGTATCAAAAGCAGAGGGGTGAGAGGCTTTCTAGCCTCAGGTCCATGGCATCCAGCAGCTGAAATAAACTATTGCTGAGGAAGTCCTGCTCTGACTTTGACTTGTGGATGAAGCATGGGTCAGTGTCCCCTAGAGATGGCCTGTGTGCGGGATGGGCAACGTACCAGCAACATGCCAGGGCAGAGCAGGCTCAGCGCTGGCATAAAGCATCTGTAGAGACGCTGAATTCGGAGAAGTCTCTGGGGCACATGTGAGATCTGAGAAAGCAGAGGCCGCTAAATTTCAAAAGCACTGATGATTTGTGGTGGTGTTTTGAGGCCAGATCTTCTACTGTTAGGTCCTGTGATGTACAAAACAGTAATCTGCAAAACATTTCTGCCTAATTTAGTTCTCGGAAACAGCTGAAACACCACAATCCTGTTACTAATGACAAGCTCAAGGCATACCCCCAGCATGGGAAAACTCAGCTCAAATGGTGCCTACTTGGCAAAATTGTAAAGCCACCAAAACCACAGAGATGGCATAAATGAGAGCTTAAGCTACAGGTGGCACCACGTGGCGCATACTTTGAAGTGACAGCTACAAGACTGCTAAATAAGCTAGTGCCATCATGATCCCTTCATCCTTGACATCCACTAGCAATGAGTCAGTAATAGCAATTATTTAAATAAATAAACAACTAAACAACCTTCATCAAAAAAGCACATTTTTCCCAAGCTGAGTCACGCCAGCATGACTGTCCCTCTGACTAATGAGGTTCTTATGCCACAGTCCCTGCCGCAGCATCCCTGCTCTGCTGATCTTCCTGTTGCTTTGCTCATTACTGCTGCATCCTTTGCCGGCTTTCATGTGTAACGACGACTGAAGTGAGGCCGAAGGAATGATCTGCCTGCATTTAACAGCAAACATGGTGTGGTTCTTATCAGTCGGATGAGGTGCATTTTCTGGATGGGACTGAGAAAGAAAAAGTAGAAAGAAAATAAACCTAGTGCAAACCTATGTCTGGATACTTCTCCGGGATGAAACACGGCATAGCTAGTGACTGCCCCAAGGAGACAGAGCAAAGTGGCATCGCTCGGTCTGCATCAGTGCAGTTTACTTATCTTCCTCCTACTCATTTGAGGAGACATGCTCCCCAGCTCAGGACAGTCCTTTTGGGTAAGGCTGAGCCTTTCCCCACTGTACAGACATTTCCTGCAATGGAAGTTTTATTTGTGTCTAAATTTATCAGCTTTAACTCTGTGCTGACATTTCCAGGGTAGGTATTAGATTCAGGCAGACTTGGAACAGATTGAGCCAAAATTGCTTCATTCCATTTGCAAGCATAAATAAGGGCAACTACCACGATTTTCAGCATTAACGACTTCAGAGGACCTGCTTCTGGAGAAATGTTTCCATCCCTGAGGCTGTTAGCCCATGTGACTGGCGTGCCAGGAGTACTCACACTGCTTTTGAACCCCACGCAGCTTCGGCCAGCTTCTAAACATCAGTCAGCACTTGTTTGGCAGAGAGGTCTCAGGAGCCCCCATCTCCTTCCTGGTATGTGCAGACACATCCCTCTGCGCACCTTCATCCCCCCACATCCACTCACAGCTCCAGTAGCTTCTCCTTGGCCACCCATGACTCTCCCAGTTACTGCTGCCACAGGAGTGAATTGTCCCAGCGCTGAGCAGGGCTGCAGGCAGGGATTAAAGGACAGCCCTGGGGACTGGGCAGGAGGATGGGTGAAGTGGCTGCAAGAGGCAGGTGGTGGCAGAGAACTGGGGAAAATAGGGCAGAGACACTGGGTCTGGTGGTGTGTGATGGCTGTGAGATGCTGAGGAGGAATGAGGAGCACTGGGAGGAACGGGGGCTGCTGGGAGCTGTTGGCATAGACAGCCCTCAGGGTGACGGCTGCTGGCTTCTCAGGAACCCAAATGTCCTTTTACCTGAGTGGGTTTGGTACGTGTTGTTTTTGCATAACCAATTTTCACGAATGATCTCGTAGGGTATTTCCTGTAAGGCCTGAGTGTGGTGGGCTGAGTGCCCTTTAATAGGACCAGATTTTGAAGGGATAAGATGTACTTTCAACTAATTGCCTATGTGCTCAGGTTCGCTCCTCATTTCTCAACTCCTCGAGCAGTGGCCTTATCAGGAAGGCAGAAGTACTTGTTAGAGCTTTCAAGAAAATGATACAGAGAACAGACTGACATTGTTACCGTCCATAGAGAACCATCTATTTAAAATAACATCATTAAAGGCCCCAATTACTAATTACACTTTATTAGTTGGTGGATATGAGTTTTCTGAAGCAGCAGCATCTGTAGAGCAATTGCTAATACCAAATCTACAGCATGAAGCGTTACTATGAATATTATGTTAGCACGTGAAATATATGACTGAAGGTTGTCAGCAGCTACTGAAAGTGTGGTCTTTTTTGAAGACAGACAAATCTTCCTGTTCTTTTACCCCATCTTTCCCCCCATGCAGGGAAAACATCGGTAGCAATGAAGGATACGGGTGCTAGACGATGCCTGAAGTGGCAGTAAATGTTCACTGGTGCAAAAGACATGGCTGGTTACTGAGTGTGCTAAATAAGCCCAGCATCTCATAAACAAATCTCTGTCCTTGTCTGAATTAATAGTAATTTCCATACAAGAGAGAAGTGTGCACCTTCCCACAGCCCGCTGTGCAATCCCAGGCACTCCGGTTTGTTTGCTGAGTGTGGTAGAGCTGCCGAAGGGCTGCGTCTCGCACCCTTCACAGGAGCTGCGTGTTGGCCCACGGGAAGTCTCCTGTGTGCTCCAGGGAGGGGGGCGCTGCATTCCCCGAATGCTTATGCATCTCCTGCCTTCTCCCCGTGGGTTGATTTGTGGGGTGAGGGGAGGCAGCTGCACGGGCAGAAGGGTGGCTCTGACCCCCGAGACCTGGTGTCCTGGTTCCGGCAGGGATAGGGTTAATTTCCTNGGGTTTTCCCTTCCCCAAGGGAATGAGGGAGGAGGTGGTGTGGGGCGAAGAGAGGTGCGTCCTGCCAACAGCCCCTGGAAAGCCCAGCCCCTGCCCACTGAAGGCTATTGCCCAACCCCAGCCCCCTTGAATGTCCCGGTCTGTGCCCCACACTCATCCCCCTGCCTGCTCCCTACTGCCTGCCTGCTGTCTGCAACAGAAGTGAATTTGCCTGTGCAGCTTTGAGCCAGCTCTGGCATTTCCGAAGCTGCTGAGAAACTGCTTCTTACTGACTTGATGTGCTTATGAAAGCAAACCCATTACCTGGATCCCCCAGAGCAGGGAGACACAAGCACAGGTTAAAGTCCACTGGCTTGTGAGTGATGTACTTCGCATCTCCAAAGAATGTGACTCTGTACTTATTTCTGAACCCAGAAAGGAATATTTTNAAATACAGTTTAAAATTCTCTAAACAGACGAATGGAAGAAAAAACTACCTATGACATCAGCAAAACAGATACTAATAGACAGATATCAAAGGGATGCTGCCTTCAGCTACACACTTGAAATACTGCTGACGTCAATCTGGGGCACATTTTAGCCTCCTATGCTTTGCATTTAGGAAGCTGAAGTACATTACATATAATTGGTTCCACCTACATACAATTTGTTGAGAAGAAAAGCAACAAGATGCAGGTTCTCACCACGCCTGTAGGCACAAGGCATATTCCTGACACTCCAGCAGCTTTCCTGCAGACCGGCCTCGGATGAGGTAGGAGCTGCCACAACTTCCAACCACCACCTCCTGGTCCTTCCGCACCTGAACTACAGACAGAAGCTGAGCTCAGCATGTGCAAAGGAGGGACCGTGATCCCATACCTACATGCTACATACAGCAAGTGATGAGGGGAACACAACTTATTCCAGGGCCTGTAGCAGCAGGACAAGGGGCAATGGTTTTAAACTGAAAGAGATTTCAGCATACATTTGAAGAATTTTTTTACGATGAGTGTGGTGGGACACTGGGACAAGTTGCCCAGAGAAGCTGTGGATGCCCCATACCTGGAAGTGTTCAATGTAGGTTGGATGGGGCTTTGAGCAACCTGATCTAGTGAAAGATGTCTCATGGCCTGTCATGAACTAGATGATCTTCAAAGATCCCTTCCAACGCAAACCATTCTATGATCCTATGAACTTTCACCTGCAGTTTTTAATCCCAGGAGCTGAGCTGATGCTACCCTGGACATACAGACAGCACAAGAAAATAGTGATATTGCTGATGAGAGTTTTTCTTCACAACTCTCCTGGTGCTCATGGCACTGACATACTCGGTCATAGCTGGGTGCCAGAAAGCATCTGTGCTGGACACAGGACCAAGAAGGTGGCAAGCCCAGGACACGTCAGCACTTGGATCCCAGATTCCTCATCTGACTGCATTAGTGATGGAAAAAATATGTTTAAGGCCCTTTCTATGAAATGTGTGACTGCTGGCTTGATCACTCTAACCAGAAAACAGGTTAAGTGAAATAAATAATATTGCTACGGTATTTATAGCTGCCATCTCAACAGGCGGGTCAGGATCCCACGTGAGCTGATGGGAGGAAAGGGAAGGAGACAGGGGCACACTGCTCTTCTGGTGGAGAGGAGCAGGGGCTGCTCTTGTTAGCAGGAGCCTTGCAACAACAGGCTTCATGCTGGCAGGGAGCTGGCAAAAGCTCTGCCTTGCCAGTGCCCCCACCCTCCTGGAAGGTCAGGACATGATTGTTTTTACACCCCTCTGGCACACTGCAAAGTCTCCCCCCTGGTCCTCCAGCAAATTTGTGTAGCAAGAGCTATCGGCCCACTCTTGCGGTGCTGTCTGGTACTCCCCACATGGAGATGGCAATGCCAGAGGGTTTCATAAAAAATTTCATGCTTATCTGCACATTTTGAAGAAGTAAATGCCCAGTTCTCTGTGGTGATCCCACCAATGTTATTCCCCTAGAGAGGTGAGGGATGCTGAAGTGGGCTGTAGAGAGGGTAGTGTGAAGACTTTCAGTCTTCCCACTGCTGTGCTGCTCCTCTAGTTGAGATATAGTAGCATATTACACTTGTGTTGTCTCATTTTAAGGTGCTCCTCCTCTTTCTTCTTTCCAGTGGCTGTTTTTCCCAAGCAGAAGAGCCCCCAGGGCCTCTCCAACCTCCCAACAGCAAGAGCCTTTCTTAGAGGAGACACAAGCGGGGTGACTCAGGGAATCCCCAGAGTACCCAGACTGAACTGACAGGCCCTAGTGTTTGCACGTTGTTTCTCCAGGTTGTTCTGCAATCCCTACCAAAAATGACCACAGAGGGCCCATAATTGCCTATAGCCATCAGCTCTCATGGCATCCATGCCAGCAGAGTCAGCTTCTTCTTCCCTTCACACTTCCCTTCCAAACAGCCGCATATGGGTGAGCACTCTGCCACCCATCGCACAGTTTAGTGTGGCACTATCAGAGGAGTAGGAGAGCAAAGCACAATCCTGAACCAGTCACTGAATCAGATGAACCCTTTGCTCCATAGGGATCTCACACAGCAACTGATGTGGGGATCTTGCAAACCTACAGAGAAAAGGCTGTGTGTGCAATGTAACACGCTCTGGTTCTTCACACACACCAGGAGCTCCTGACCTTTGCTGAAGGCAAAGAGTGGTACAGGTAAGTTGGACCTTTGGAAATCAGATCTTTTACCATTCAACTTTATCTAAAGGGAAGTTGGCCTATGCCTGAGGACAGCAGGCAGAAGAGGGAGGAATGAAGTTACATTTGTGCTCAATCTGACCTACTAAACCAAACAGTCCAATGTGAGCATTGCAATGTAATATCTTCACCTCCTACAGACCTGGATTTAAAAAAAATGGTTTTAAAAACCTTCCCATAGGTCTTGCTGAATCTTTTACTTGTTTGTGCCTTAAAATAAACATGTTGCTTTAGCTAACCCAAGCTGGGTCTGGTTGTCTCTTTGTGGAAATTCTGGCTGACCCTCTGGAAGGGCATGTTATCTTTGCCCTGTCCGCTGGGGAACACGAACACCCTCGCCCAGATGAGATCTTGGTTACCGAGCCATGGGCAACTGGGGCTGTGCAGAGCTGTAGGGAGATACCTAATAGGTGACTACCCATGTTCGGCCCTGGCTGCCCGGCATCAAGCTCCTCAGAGCTCCTGTGTCTGCAGGCACATCTGGGTGCTTCTCATTCCTTAATTACATCTCTCACGTAATATACCTGAAAAAAGGATGTTTTGTGTGAAGTGGGAATAATTCACAGAAAGGTCTGGTAAGCAACCGAGGCACTTGCAATGCAGACTTCCAACATCTGTCCCCTCTTATCTCTCTTCCCCCGTGGGAATAAAATACACTCCATGGTGGCATAGACAGAGCAGGGAACAGACTCAAACCCAGAGTCCTGCCCTCTGAGCAGGGAGATGCATCGAGTAAGCCAGCAGAAAACACTGCAGAGAGCAAGCGGCCCAAACCTGCCACCTCTTTTCGAGGTTCCTGTCTCCAGCCTGCAAGGTGATGCTCGTGTCCGTGTGTGACTCACCTGCAGGGGGTGGGAAGGTGGGCTGAGTGTTCGACCCGAGCAGTCCTCCTCTCCTCCTGCTGCACTGGGGCACGGTACAACAAATAACCCAGCACACAGGTGGAAACCGAGAAAGGGGAAATCTTCTCATACCCAGCCAGCGTTGTCCTCTCTGCCACAGGGATGATTCCTGGTCTTTTTATATAGTTTATACATAATAGACCTGGGTAGAAACAAATTCAGAAGGGATGCAACAGGTGTCTTTAACACCACTTCCTGCAAAAAAAACCCGGCTAGGCTCAGGGGCACAGCATAGGAGCACTTTGAGGTGGAGGCCCTCTTCACCCCCACCCCCAAGGGACTTTTCATTCAATTCCAAGATCAAGCATGTCTCTGCTCAAGTTTCAGTGTCGCTGTCAGGACTGCTTGCAAGGAGTTTTTAGCATTTTCAGTCCAATCTGAGTCTCATAGAGGCCTTAACAGGAAAACATGGCTGGCAGCTGCTGTGTGTTCAACGCTGCCCATGCTACCCGTACACCCACTGCTCATCACATCCCAGAGGCCTTTTCTTGCTTTCTTTCTAGTATTTCTACCTTGAATAACAGAATCTTCTGTCGTTACATTCTAGCAATTTGTAAAACATCAATCAATTAACTAAGAGGTGGGTTAACCACACGGACCTGAGCCATTGCGGCACTAGCATGCCTGTCTATTAGGGAGACCACCGTGTTCCTGCCTGGAGAACTTCTCCTCTCCGTGGTACTTCCCTGCAGTCATTGATTTTCTAGAAGTATTTGCCAGAAGAACAGGTTATATTTTTCAGAGTTAAAGAAGAGGGGGACAGTCCATTTTGCTAACAGCAGCACACAATCTTCAGCTGCCTGGGGAGAGATGAAGAGCCCTGGTCCCCAACCTCTGCCGCGCCCGCCGAGTCCCCCTGCTCCCTGCCGACGGCAGCGAGCTAACAGACCCCGTGTGTTAGTCAGACACGCTTGAGGGGCTGACGCAAGCCCATCACCAAGCCAGCTGGTGTAAACCATGCCAGGAGGGATGCTCAGACCTGGAATGAGGATTTATGACTGAAAGCCCGAGTCACTGCTTACTCCAAACAAGCAAACTGTGGCAGAGTGGGTGAATAATTCATATTAAGTGGAAAGATATTCATGGATGTAACCGCAAAATCCCTTCCATGGGCTTATCATCAGCTCTAAAAATAAATGACTGCCTACTCATTTCTTTCTGCCTTTGCTGACAGCTGAAGTATTTGTGGGACTTTAATACATATGTCTAGCATCAAAGCAGGAAGTGCGATTTCCTAGGTTAGAGGAGCACCTGAAGAAATGCAAGCGCTGGCTGGACTCAGCCGCTTCAGATCGAAGCTGGGTGGGAAGCGGAGGTGGCTCTTGGCTTTGTGCAGAGCTGCAGCACAGTAGCTCAGCCTTGGGGCTGCCCCAAGGCAGGTAGGCCAGTCTCAGCCAAGGTATCACACTAGGTTATGGATGCTGACCTTGATTTCAATGACATTGTCCACAGCAGGGGGCTGGAAGGTCAGGTCAATGTAAAAGGAATAAGCTTCCAAGTGATTTAAGTAACCTAGGCCTTGTTAGACCTTTAATATATTTTGGGAATAATCACAGAATGGTTAAAGAATAGATGTAATTGCGTAGGGTTGATTAATAGAATGCAGGTGCTTAAAGACAATACTCTGAGAAGTCTATAGGTGGACTTTGATGGAGATTGTTTAAAGAAGATAAGAGGCTGTGGTGACCAGAATCTGCACCATTGAGCTACAACTTCAGAAGAGGAACTGAAACGGAACAATAAGAATCAGCTGAGACTTGGGAAATTAATGAACTTTTGGAACTACTGAAGAATGAAGAACTGTGAGACTTTAAAGAAACACTAAGAACTTTTCATACAGAAATATCTATCATGCAATGTTGTGTGGAATCATATACATAGGAGATTTATTTTGCTAGCCACTTCCCACTCGCTGAGGTGTTGGCCCAACTCTGAGTTGTAAATAAAGCAAACCTAGAGGTACCCACAGTCTGGTGAAAATCTTTAACAGTCAGCTGCAAATTCCTGGGATATTTGCTTATATCAAGAGTATGCCCTAGTTTAAGGATGTTTCTAAGAGAGCTACACACCAGCAGAGCACTGCCAGGGAGATTGACCCAAACTAAAGCCCTAGCACTGGTACCAGGGTTGGTATTTTCATGTCATACCTGGAATCAAAACATCCTGCCATTGTTTAACCCTGCCCCACCTCTGAGCATCCTGCCCACGCTGAGGTTTAAGGGCCCCTAATGGAAGCTTCTCAGAAAAGACCCAGCATAAGCGCAATGAAGGGCTATAAATAATCAGCAAAAATAAGCATTGACATGTGTTTTAACAGAGCTATTGGAGGAAGAATTTTTTTTTAAATGGAAAATACAAACTAGGATGGAAATAAAATGAGATTCAGCCTGAAAAAAAAAAAAATGCATAGGCCTCTCTCTATAGGGGAAGTGCTGTAATAAAAATCTGAACCTTTTGAAGAGCTTGAGAGGGCAGTGATGTTAAGGAGACATCCCTGGGATTTGGGACAAAGTCACTGACACTTGGTAGAGAGCTGGTTTTTCCATCTTCAGCTCTCAGAGATGGTTTTCACTCCCCAATATCTCAAGAAAAATGAAAATTATGAAAACTTCAAAATAAACAACTAGTGGAAAAATTAATTTGGGGCTTCTCCTTTACCCACCCACCAGCATGCATGAAGTGTGGAGAAACTTGGTGACCGTCTAGACTCTGCACTTTGCTCAGGTTTGGTTCTAAAGTTGCTGCAGAAACAGCACAGAAGGAAGGCCGTGGGTGAAGCACAAAATTCAGGGAAAGCTTTTCTGCGGTACAGTTTCTCAGGTGAGAAAATCTGCCCTGCAGCAAGGAGGAACTGCTGGGTGCAGAGGGCGAGGAGAGGATCTCGTGGAGCCCACCGGCACGGCAGCCGGCACCTCAGCACGTCACTGGGGGCCGAGAGCCCAAACCCTGCTCCTCTCCAAAGCAAAAGCAACCTGTCTGCTCAGCTCATCAAAGTCCTGGGTTAAGCACCTCCTGCCGACCTGTCTGCCATCACTGATCTGGATTTAGTTCTTGCTTGTATCGTAAATGTCAGGGGAAGAGGAAAACAGCTCCACCTCTAGTCTCCCAGCCTTCAAAGCTCTGGGAGATGTACTTCTCCCTGAGAACAAAGCTGGCAGCAGCAGGAACGAGGGGAGGGGTGGTCCTGAGCCCTCAGCAGCACACCAGAGAGCCACGGGCAGGGATGTTGAACAGCCGCAGCCTCCTTATACATCCCAGTTAATCCAACCTTTTACCAAGAACAGTAATGCCAACCATCAGGATTTCCATGGATTTCTGATCCATTGGGGATCAAGGATGAAACTTTTCCCTGTCTTCCATGGTGAGGTCTCCCCCAGGCTGGGAGACTCAATTCACTGGGGCAGGCTGTCACCCCAGGCCCGTGGGGAGCCGCTGGCTGGCAGAGACAGTCCGGAACAGCAGCGGCCGAGGACCAGGAACCTCCCGAGCATCCCTGGTGCCTCGCAGACAAGCCTCACTTGCTGGGCAGCTTCAGAGCCACCCAGCATCTCTCTCTGCACAGCCCGGCATTTGGTGCGTGCACTTCCCCTTTGGAAACACAGAAGATGAGAGTGTAATCTAGAAAAGAGAACATTTTCTGAACAGAAGCAGCCACTTTCCCTTCTCCCAAGATTTCAGCAATAAATATGGACTGTCTGCACCCTTTGCATCATGGCTTGTCAAAACCACTATAAAGTATAAACACAAACCTCCAAATAACATCCACTTCACAGGAAAACTTAAAATCTAAAAAATGGTGTGTTGAGGCTTTCTGACTCAGAGGAAGTTTCCAACGTTCGTGTATTTGTTCTTAGCTGGGATAGAGAGGAAATAAAATCCAAATATCAAAATCTCCTGCAAGCTGGTAACACCCATTTTGCCCAGCGCAACAACCACCAAAGCAAATCAAAAGGCTGTTAGATGTAGGACCAATGTCCACCATCTTCATCCTACCCACAAATTAGAAAGTGCCGTGTGCTTGTCTCTGCCTGAATTAATACCAGGTAATTAGCACATCCCTACAGTAATGCTGCACAGGCACCAGCTGGAGGGATAAATTACAGCTCGGGAGCTGATTTCCCAAACAAGTCATGGCAGGCACGCAGCACAGGCTGGGGCTGGAGCCCGGCCAAGCGAGGAAGCGGCGCTACTGCCATCGGCTGTGGGGAAATAACAAGTGCAATTTTCAGGAACTGTTTATAAAAGAGATAGCAATATATTTTCATGTTTCAGTGTGATTGGAATGAGTCCTCTTGACTTTGCCAGAGACTGTTCTTAGATGTGTAACAGCTTAAAGTGAATGGCTTTTGCCATAACTTTAGGTGATTATAACCGAATGTCAGTTTATTTATTCATCAGGGGGATTTGTCAGGGGAGGAATACCACATTTTGAATTATCACTGGAGAGAGAGGTGCTGACAACTGTGCTCAGCTTTTTAGTACCTAATTAGCGGCATGCTGGAACTGCACCTCCTCTCATTACTCCTGATTACAGCCTCACACCGTTTTGTAAAGAATTAGCGCAATGTTTATAAAACCCTTCCTCGAGAGTTTGTTCCTGAGCTTTTTTGCCTTGCTGCCAAGCTGTTCGCCTCCCCTGGGGCGGGACGAGAGCTGATATTTTGACAAGGAAAAGGGAGGTGGGGGGCTCTGGGCAGACGCGCCCCCTGAGGCGGTGGTTAGCTGGCCCAGGGGAGCGCCGCAGCCGGGGGCTGGAGAGGCAACTGCTGGCTAAGGCAGGAGCAGCAGCATCCCATGAGCAAGCCACTGGGAAAACCCCATCCCTCTTCATTGAAAGCCAGTGTGTCAAACTGGAGCGTTGTTTGGATGGATGGTAACAACTCACTCCCCATCACGAGCACAAGGGCACAACTTTCAGGGGTCCATCCTGCCTCCTCTCATTACTCGTCGACAGAAAACCAGAAATTGCCAGCGCTGGTTGCATGCTCTTCGTTAGGCAGAAAGCGGTCCTCTAGCAAGCTCGGTTTGTTATTGCAGAAGAGGTGGGACAGGCCTGCTGTTAAACCCAGCAGTGGTACAGCAGCTGTTTGCAGGAAAGGTGGTGTAACACAGAGTTTGTTTCAGCGTGGCTTTTCCTCCTTGCCTTACCTGGCACCTGACAGGTTTCATGGGTGATGCTGTTTGGGCAAGCCACCCTGCCCTGAAGCCGGGGGTCACGGCTGGGCAGCTGGAACCCCGCACCCTGTGACCACCTCTCCGCGTGCCCCCCGCAATGCCCCTGGCCTCCACCACCATGGCTTGATTACAGCAGCAGGAAACCCCAATGTGCCCGCTAGGCAGGACAGAACGTTAAAATGACAATGCATTACATGGAGTTGAGAGTGAGGAATCCCACAGCGGATGGAAATCCCCACAACCACCAAAGGAGAAAAAAAAATAATGGCATTAGAAATAATACAGCACTAATTTCATCACAAAATAAAAAAATGTAGTTTCCATCACTGTTACGGGGAACCCAAGTATAAATCTGAGCTCAAGAGTAATGAGCACCTCCTATTTAAGTGTCTAATATCCTCCATAGATAGTGATTGCTACGGTTGCCCTTCCACAGCATATAGGGCCTCAGCCCCGCTGGAATAATGCTGTATAAACAGGTGGTAACCCCTTCCACTCTACAGTTTCAGGATAATGCATTAACTCACTGGGAGATATAAATGGATATGAGCGGTGCAAATTTAAAATTAGAAAATCAGGAAAATTATGATATTATTACCAGCAGACACAGTACATCAGATGATTTTACAGGTGAGTTTCAAGGATAATTTTGCTTAGGAAGGAGATAATGAAGTGAAGTCATCTTGCCAATGCTTTTAGTTTACAGATGACTAAATTTTAGGCAGAGCACTCATATTATGCATCAATGGAGATGGAGGAAAAAGTATTGTGATTTTGTTAGGAAAACTAAGCTGACATGGTTGTCCAAGCCAGAGTGCAGACAGAGTCGAGGAGCAGACCACTGACAGGTAGGAAGTCTTGGAACTAAAGCACGTAGCTTTTGGATAGTACAACAAAAACAGTGCACAGGAGAGGGCAGAGTAAGTGGTATTGTCCTCTCTGGCAGGCAGTGTGGCTCAGGCCCTGGAGAAGGGTAACCCCATGTTACGCAGACTACCTTGAGTACGTCAATCTGCAGCTCTCAAAGGTGGAACTCACAAGCCAAATGCTGAGGCGAGGGGTTAGACTCTGCAGCAGAAACATCCTGCTGCTGAACCCGGGCAGGGAGAGGCCAAGCACTTCTAGGCTACATGCAGCGGAAGAAGTTTCAGATCAATCCCAGAGGAAGAGGGAAAGACAGCAAGAGGAGAGCAAGACTGGAGCTGGTGGGATGAGCCAGGGGTGGAAGCTGAGGCTGAGGAAGGTAGAGGGAGGAACGGGGAGCAGAACCACATGGGTGCAGACATCTGCCCTGAGATGTAGGTAGAGTTCGGAGGTGGGGAGCTGGTTACACAGAAAATGAGACACATACAGAGAAACTGGGACCAGAGTCAGGGAGAGTGAGGTGAAGGCAACCATGGGGAAGGAGAGACTAGTCAGATGGGAGGGGAGGACGTTGCTGGTTCACACTGACCATACCTGAAGCAAACATGAGAAGTGTGAAGGTAGCAGGAAAGAAGGGTTCCAAGTTCCAATAAGTAGCCTAGTTAGAAATGCCAGCAAGAGGCACCTTAAATGAAGAGTCATGTACCACTTAGATGTGTCCCACAGGAGCAGCTGGATGAAACTTACAGCTCTGTGATACACAAGAGGTCACATTAAGTAATAATAGTTCTTCGGTTTTAAAACATGCAAAATGGAAGCCAGGCTTTTCTCTGTGCTACATGGTAGGAGGATGAGAAATAATCATCATAAACTGGAGAGAGAGAAGTTCAGACTTGCAAGGAGAAACTTCCACAGCAAGGACAGTGAAGCAGTGCCACAGGTTGCCCAGAGAGGCTGTAGAGTCTTTGCCTTGGGCGTTTCAAGATCCAAATGGGGCAAGCCCTGAGCAACCTGGTCTGAGACCATAGACACTGTCTGAACACAGCTTTGGGAAGGGAATAGTTGCTGCTCTTTCACTAACCAACTGTTTAATTCCCCAGAGTTAAAAGCGAGCAAGGGGATGTTGTGGGAAAGCATATCAAAGAACTTGCCATGGACAGGCATGAGACAGTGAAGGGTTAAGTGGGAAGCAGTCTCCTCCAGCCTGGGGAGTCAGAAGCTTGCTCCAGGGTCACTTATTTTCTTCAAAATGTCCCTGTGAAGCCCACTTGCAATCTCACATGACTCATTTCTTTTCATGTCAAACTGTTCAGAGGATAGTCATCCTATCTCTTGCTCTGTTAGCTCAAATGCCATTTTTTTTAGACAGAGCTGAAGTTTCCATTCCTTCTAGGGACTAATAAATTCCCAGCACAAGAAAACACCTCTGCTTCTCCCTGATGTCTTTCATTAAAATCCAGAAAGCTATAAACAAACCCCAGTAAATATTACCAAGTTTGTAGAGTCTAGCATACAAAGAGTAGAAATGGGAGGAAGGCAATCTTAATTTAGCCTCCTGGTGAATATGCTTAGCCCAAATGCTTAGACTGAAGCTACCGTAGCATGTGAAGACCTTAAACAATCACAGTAGCCTCAGATATTTGTGTTGCCTTAAACCCTCATGACTACTCCGTTGCCTGGTAGGCTAAGAGCTCCACCAGGTGGGATCTCCTGCCACTGAAGAGTTCACACAGCAAAGTTATGCTAAAATCTGGGCTCCCCATAAACTTGTCTGATGAGCTGGCAGGCAAGCGAACTGAGTGCTCTCTTCACTCTGCAGCTGTTTCCCCACAAATTGGTGAATGCCATTCCCACAAGGCATTTCAGTTTTCACAGCTCATTGATTTCTGACTAAATTATCTTTGCTGGAAAATTCCTACCCCGTTGTAGCTCTGAAGGCACAACTGCACAAATACAGTAGGAGCTGTACCTCTTCAGAAAGCGCCGTACCCTACTAGTGGTTTTTACCCTGGCCCTTGACAGTTTGGTGATCTCCATTCTGTCGACCCTAATCAGAGAGAGAAGGATGGGATTTGAGAAAGTTGAGGCACATTCCATTGGTCCTCTGAAGACCAGGAGTAGCACGATGGATCTGAGCCAGTGTCTTACTGGAAGCTCGCACAGAGCTCAGAGCGCCGGGGTGTTATGTTTACTGTGACAAGTGTTTCCTGGTAGGTGGCGCACTGCATGCTCCACAAGCTGGAACTCCTTCAAAGCTCCCTCCTGTAAACCCATTGTTTGCCCAAGTAAATTTCTGGATTTCATTTTTGACACTGAAAGAGAAACATGTTTCAACAGGACTAGATTCCTTCTTCTCACAAAGCTGCTCGTGCACCCCTGCTTTTAAAAGCATGTATGACTGACATGAATGCAACCACTTTTCCTCACAACAGCACTTTAAACCAAAAAATCCCTAACACACAATTAGTCATCAGTGAAATTCCTGATGACAATGAAATACTTAGCACGTATCGTATGTGGCATTGCCTTGGAAAGATTGGTTTAATGAGAATGTTTGAATTCTGTGGCAGAGTGTAATGTTTCTGCTCCCACAAGACATCCAGAGCCGTACCTGGAGCCCAGGTAACAGGGCGCCCCAGCAGGACCACTTGCTCTCTCCAGTTGGCATCGCTTGGGAGTCACTGAAAGATAGAATCATGGAGTCATAGAATCATTTAGGTTGGAAAAGACCTTTAAGATCATCTAGTCCAACCATTGACCCTACTCTACCAGGTCTGTCACTAAACCACGTCTCCAAGCACCACATCTACAAACACTTCTAGGGATGCTGACTCAACCAGAGGTGGTTGGCAGCCTGTTCCAATGTTT
>VYXH01001135.1:0-13909 GCA_013397275.1 Burhinus bistriatus
TTGTTTGTCACCACAAGGTCCAGCAGCACAACTCTCCTTTTTGGCTCCTCCACCTCCTGTGTCAAAAAGTTATCATCAGTGCTCTGCAGAAACCTCCTGGACTGTGTGTGCCTGGCTGTGTTGCCTTTCCAGCAAATATCAGGGTGGTTGAAGTCCCCCATGAGAACCAGGTCCTGTGATCGTGAGGCTACTTTCAGCTGTCTGTAGAAGGCCTCATCGACTTCCTCTTCCTGATCTAGTGGTCACTCCTGTGTGTGTAAACACCCACAACAGTGTCGCCCATATTAGCCTGTCCCTTATTTCTTACCTATGTCGTTCATGCCCATATGAAAGAGTAACAGTAGGTAGTAGTCCGTGCTCTTGACAAGTTGTGACACCCTCTCCGCAACATCTCGAACCTTAGCTCCCGGAAGGCAGCTTTATTTTTATTTTGGCTGCTTGTGGCTTGAATGGGTGTACTCTTCGCTGGGTCAAAAACTGGCTGGAAGGTCGGGCCCAAAGAGTGGTGGTGAATGGAGTTAAACCCAGTTGGTGGCCAGTCACAAGTGGTGTTCCCCAGGGCTCGGTACTGNACAGCCTTCCGGTGTGTCAGCCACTCCTCCCAGTCACTCCTCCCAAACTTGCTGAGGGTACACTCTGTCACCTCAGCCAGGTCATTGATGAATAGTCTTCATTAATTCTGCCCAGATTCTGGCTTGTGGTGTACATGGAAGAGTAACAGTGGAAAGTAGTCTGTGGTCTTGACGAGTTGTGGCACCCTCTCGGCAATATCTCAGATCTTAGCTTCTGGAAGGCAGCATACCTCTCATGACTCCCTATCAGGGCAGCAGATGGGTGCCTCAGTGCCCTTTAACAGAAAGTCACCCACTACTAGCACTTGTTGTATTTTATGATATCTACTGTGTGCTGCTGGTACAGGTCCTTCTGGCAGATCTTGCTCGTGGGTGTCTATAGCTGTTAAAGCTTCATTTCTCTTCTTTGTTGTGATGCCAGACAGTGGGGGCTGAAGCAGAGTCCTACTTTTGTGGGTCACCAGGGTCCAAGGTGCCTCATTCTCAGTGGCATCCGCTACAGAAAAATGGTTATGAAACCACCTATCTGTCTCGGCTCCTCCAACCTTTTAACAATTTCTTGCAACTCGGCCACCTGATGTAACAGATCATCAACCTGTGCACACCGTGTGCAAGTACTTACCTTTCTGCCAGGAGAAGGGTCTGGGCACTTGCTGCAACCTACCACCTGTACTGAAGTCTCCCTCCTTACCAGATCCACCTGGATGGATGCATCAGACATCTGAGGGACTTCCTGTGTAGGAGCACTGGTTTTAGCTCTGAGGCAAGTGCCCACCATTTTGGCAGAGACTTGAGTACTTCCCTGGGCTGTGAACCAACAAGCAGGCTGCAAGGCCCTTCCTATGTGCACTCATGCACCACTCCCTGCTTGCCTGCCCTGGTTACTAGCACTCTCTAGGGCCATTTAAATCTCCCGCAGTTGCTTCCAGCAATGCAACGCCCACACCGCCACATCAGCTGCTGGCTCCTGGCGGGGCTTTCTGCTCTTCCTCGGGATTCCCTGGCTCTGGGACACCCCCTGCCCAGCCGCAGAACTTACCATTGCCACCGCTGCATTCCTCACCGACTGATATGTATGTATCATGATATTTGCCATCATGGCTGAATAGAAACATGTCAATAATATATTGCAGGAATAAAATTAAGATGTTCATGAGATTATTTTTTTTAATAAGACCAACTGCACTGGATCAAGCAAAGTCTAGCTTGATATCCTGTTTTTAACAAGAGGGCAATAGCACAGACCTGGAAAATGTCCAGGAGTAGGGAAACACGTAGAAATACTTCTTCAGAATACTCTCCCATTGATGCTTCAGAGACTTCCTGAGCGAGCATGATTATCTACATGTTTGAGAACCTTCCATTGGTTTGTCTTGAGGTTTTTCAAAATGCATATTTACTTTTGGTATGCCCATTGTGTGAAGGACCAGTCTTCAGTCTGATTTGAATCTGCCACTTGCTAATTTTATTTAATGTCCCCTACTTCTTATACACCATATTACTCTTGATTTTCCAGCTCTGTATCATATTCTTCTCTCAATTTTCTCTCTTCCCCTGAGGAATAACTTATGGAATAAGTAGTTTTGATAGCCTGGAGATGCAGTGCTGTAGGAAGCAGTTTGTAATTCTCTGATGTAGGACTAGATGGCCCATGAGTGCTCTTATGTCTTGCTGGCCATGCTTTCTTCGGAGTGCTACACAAGTAGAATATTAGATGTAGCTGAGCTCTACTGAAGATGAAAGAGGGCTGGCATAGAAGAAATCTTCTGATACATTTCTTTGGCGCAGGTAGAGGTCATGTTGCAAGACTTAACATCAGGATGTTTTAGTGTGGAAACATGCAAGATCCCTATCTCTTTTCTTCTTGTGGCCTCACAGAAGAGAAGGAACTTATGGTAACATGTTAAGCATAAAACTCAAATGCTTCCTCCTGGGCCTGAAAACTCTTACTGTCACATCCAGGTGGCATAAAAGTTTCTTGTTTTCAGCAGGTGAAGAAAGTTGAGACCACCTTGACATTTTATGGACCCAAGCATCCATCCTCAAAATCCTGCTTATTTTTTTGCTTTGCTTTGCAGTATTATATGAAAAATAAAAAACTGACAAAACCATGTTTATAAACATTTTCTTAAACTATTTTTTCCAAGCTAAAAGTTTCAAAACTGCTATAAGAGTATCTTTGTTGGATTTAAGCGTACTAGTTATCACATAAGAGAATTCAGACTCCCAAATTGTCTTTATATTTTGTGTCTGGAAAATGTGTCCCTTTCGCTCTTTCCAAGACATAAGTTTTCTGATGGAGTGTGACTCGAGATGAAATATGGATTTTTAAGAGCTGGATTTTTAGTCTGTTCTTATCCAGAACTCCATTTTACTCTCAAAGTTCTGTGATATAATGTTATTCTTCAAGGTATTCAAATACAAATCTAACCATTCACAATTTAGAGCTACAAGGTGGCTGTTTTTAAAAGCTACATCAAGTCACAAATTTCAATGAAACATATAAGCGGGGTTATCCATCACTTTTTCAACTGTATCACTGAAATATATCAAATATTGGCTGACCATTTATTCTAAACTGCAATAACACATTGGTACTTAAGAAAGACTGCTTATATGTTTTTGAGCAGCATAACTATTTTGCTTCTCTGCAGGGCTGTTTTTCAATGCTTTCTCCTTGTCATGGTCTGCCACCAGGTTCTGGTGTAGGATTATTATACTGCTGAGTTCGAGTGCTTTCTCCATTAATGCAGGTGAACTAGGCACTCCAACAGCTCCAGCCTCCATCAGTGACAACTGGTATTAAAACACCATACTAGGATTAGTCTAGCATCTCTCTGTCTTCTGTGCAGTGACAGAAAGATTAATTAGAGCTTTTTACTCAGCACTTTTGAGGGTAGACAAGGTGGACCATGATTCGATTGTTAGGTTCTCAGTTATGGTGACTCTGCAGATCATTGCACCCTCCAGCGTACATCCCATCTGCACAGATTTGGCTTTTGAAAACGCCTTTGTCAGTGGCACTGCTTAAGGGCCCAGAGGTTTCAACTTTTTTGGCACCCTAGGAAGGTGCATGAATATCAAATTCTAAGGCCCATTTTAGGCATCTGTGCTTTAAAAACTTGGCCACAGGGAATGATTTTACTGCACAATAAATATTTTATATTATCAGTTGCAGAACTGTATTCATCTCTCTCTTCCCCTTTGTGGACCGATCTGATATTAAGCTAGACAGTATTTATGAAATCTGATCATGTGTTAGCAAACACAGTGCTTTTGCAGGAAATTGAAGACGAAATAACTTATGACATGGTGAGATTGCTTTATGGAAAGAACCCAGTAACTTACACTAACTTTCATATCATATACCCATGAGACTTAACAGCAGTAGGTATAAGGGAGTACTATGACATACTTCTGTCATTATGAAGGCTCTTTTTGTCAGGATATTGTTCATAATAACAAATATGTTCATTTTAGTTTGAAGTATTTACTAACCTTTCGTTAATGTAGATTTGTGAATCTGACAAGCAATTCCCTTAAAGTACCTTGAGCATATGCATGTATGTACAGGCTCCATCTACCAGCACAAGGGTGCTTCCATTTTTGTAGGGTTCACATTTGCACGCACTGTATTTGGTAATATATTCTTCAATTGCTCTTTCCAAATTTTGTTTCTTTAAATATGCATTTCTCATCTTAACTGGAACAAGTGTATGTATTCGAGAAGGCTGTAGAGAAAAAAACCTGTGCGTAACAAACTTTTCCATATTTCTGAATCCTTTTTATATAATCATCACTAGATTAAGCACCTGAAGAAACTTGCAAGATGAAGAAAATACCTGAAATTTCATAATAAACATGGACCCTCACCTCCATCTTAGAACAAAAGCTTTCAAAGTGTGATCGCCGCACCTTTGAAGAGGTTGTACTTACCCGTTGCTGTATGACTACAGGAGCAACAAGCAAAGACTTAGCCCACTGTATGTAATCCTCTGTGTCAACCATTTTGAATCCTTGCAGTAACATTTCTTTTATTTTAACTGAAAAGTCAGTCTTCCCTCCATCAACTAAGGAAATGACATCAACAATGACAGCATCATCCTTAAGCTCTGCTGCAGAAAGAAAGAAGAAGGGATGAAGAAAAAAGTTTAATGCCCATACCTTTTGAAGAACAGTTATCCTTTTAGTGCAACCAGTCCATCTCTGTAAAATGACAGTAGAGAGAAGAACCCTTCACTCACTGGTTGTGGTGGAATTCAATCTTTCTTTGTTCATACGTCTTATGTGGGAGGAAATCTATTTTGCAATTAAATTAGAAAACCCTATATCTGAAAGGAAAAGAAGGGGTAGGGCAAAAGGAGAGACATTATGGAGATCATAGCTATTTGATTACAAGCCAAAGATAATATCAGTAATGCTACTGTATCACTTGAGCTGAACCAGAAAAGGGCGGGAATTGGAACAGTAGGAGCTTGTGCTTCATAACTAAAACACAAGAACAGAGCACTACAGGACAGAAAATAATTGCCTCTTTTGTGCTTGGTAATAAATCTCCTTGCCTTTTGCAATTTTTAGGTCATGTGATAAAATAGTCATCTCCAGACAAACAAAGGAGCAGAGAGAAACAGTGACAGGCAGAGGAACACAAGTAGCCTAATCAGAGAAAGGGAGCCCCTGCCTTGAATCCTCCCAGGCCTGTCCCAGCAGAGCCATTACCTCCACAGGATGGGACTGAGGATGAGTCAGTGGAAAGGCTCTCTGGATGCAAAGAAGGGTGGTTTGGGACTGTACAAAACTTAAATACTTAGAGTATATTTAGGGGAGTACCACTGAAGAGGTAGGGGGGATCAAGGTGGCTTTGGGAGAAACAAGAATGGGAAAATAGAGGGATAAAGGCAAAAAAGGGGCTGACTGCATGTAGAAAGGTGACTGATCAGTGAGCTTCTCTGCCATGTACTGTCCTTGATCGTTGCATTCTGTTCTGGCTTCCCATTAAATTCCGTTTCTAACTATTTTCCTGGGTGAAGGGACTCTATTCTGCATGCATGTATGTATGTGGAGATCTGCGTACCAGCAACTGGAGTTGGACAATGGGTGATAGAGACCTGATGTTTGTGGCGCCATTAACTGGAATGACTGAGGATACATATGTCAGTGTGTGATCACTAGTAAATATCAAGCAAGACTAGCAGATGAATAGGGTAAGTGGCTTGGGAGCCAAGTATCAAAGTGGCTGTAAGTCTGGCCTGGATATGTATGTGTCTCTAGAGTGAGACAAACAGAGGAGCTGGCTACTGGAGTGACATGGTGTTCCAGGCCAAATACTGGAGAGACCCTGGGGTTGACTAAGACCTGTTTGCACATGTGTGTATGTGAGGCAATTGGAGACAAGAGGATTCAAGGGCCAATTGCTGGGTATACAGAGCACCTAAGGTCATTTACTGGAGGCATCCATAGTGGGTGCATGTGTTGGTTTGAATCAGGGGGTCTATACCAGCAATGGGAGTGGAAATGTGGGCCTTGGGGGGGGTTGTATATCCAGGTGCCAGAAACAGGGGAGACAAAGGATCAAGTCTATATATTTATATTGAGGAGAGACTGAAATACCTGAGGGTTGTGCTGCCTGGGGAGCACATCTGCTCTAGATGACCCTGCTTGAGCAGGGGAGTTGGACAAAATGGCCTCAAGAGGACCTTCCAACCTCAGCCATTCTGTGATTCTGTGACATTTCCAACTAAAAGACTTTCAACCTGATCAGAGAGGAGAACAGAACAAAGCCATTGGTGCTGTTTGTGTTTGCCTGAGTGTTGTGTTTCTGTCTATATTGATTTGTGTGGCTAGCCAAGTGTATTATATATATGTTTTATATAATTGTGTTCGTGTGGGTGTGCCTACTGGGAACACATGCTAAGCCTAGTTTGACCTGGGAGCATGGAAATACGTCAACCTCACCCCTACCAGGCTACTGGATTTGTCCTTTCCCTAACAGCAATAATTATAATGATTATAAAATGGAAAGAAATTGGTATAATCTTTCCTTAAGGAAAAGATGTAATGTAAAATAAGTATATACTTACAATTATACTTCATATTAATCTTTTCACATTTACCACCATTAATATTAGCATTGGCATTTAAGTCTTTATATGCAATATTGGCATCTAAATTATAGCTAAGGCATCTTTTCACATCTTCTACAGTGATACCTGGAAGAAGAAATAGGTGATTAGAGGGACAGAATGACCATAAATAATGTGATATTATTATTCTTGGAGGATAAATTTCAGGGCTACTGGAAATATTTATGGCTTTCTTCTTCCCATTTCTCCTCTGCTTTCTCCTCTTCCATGAAATGAATGTGAGGATGACTGCATTTAAAGTGCCTGCACAGAGGCAGGTGAGATCTACAGTGATTAAGACAACACCAAAAAACGATTTCTGTTTTCCTATATCTAGCTGAAAATAGATGTCCCTCAAGGGACCACTCTTTCCATCTATTCTATGAGAATTTAATCTTTCTCAGCTGCTTATCTTTCTGTGTGCTAAATTATTCAATCATCCCAGTCTCTGGCTCCCAAGCTCAAACACATTGTTTCTCCATTCCTTTCCCCATAAAGTTAATTAATGCTACTAATCTCTTTCAAGTACTCTATACCTACACATTCCAATCCTCCTCTGTCCTCTACTACCTCCAACACCTCCTTTCTATTTATGAAAATCAAATGTATCATCTGGAACTTTACCTTTGTGTTCAGAAAGAATTTTGCTTAAGATTGGTACTTAAAGAAACAGTACCACAATCTCCAGGTGCTGAACAGAATAATACTGGGATATAAAAGTGACATCTTTGCCACAAGTCTTTTTGCATATTCTGAACATCTGATAGTAATATTGTTGTTGGTGCTGCATGCAGCAGATACTTATTTTTTGACCTGCAAAATCAGCATGAAAATTGCCTTTTTTAACTTTATTCCAGAATGATCAATTTAATCCATTACAAAATCCCATGTATCTGAACTGCACGAAGGAGGATTAAGTTACTGCTTTCCTATCTTAAGCAGGGCAAGGAAAATTCCAGTGTGAATGTTAAAGTCTATAAAAGCAGTGTCAACACACTTAAGTGCACTATGTGATTTCTAAGAAGTTCTTCAATTTATTTCTTATTTTATGCCACCACACTCTTAGAGTGATTGTACCACAAGAAGATACCAACTAGCAAATTGGATAAGGGTTAGGAAGATTATCTAGGCGTTGGGATCTCTTGTGAATATTATCACATCAATTAATATTGCTAATATTTTGAAGAGGTTTATTTCAGATTTATTTTTTCTGTTACAGACTTAAAATACAGACTTCAAATAATGCAAATAGTTACAAAGACTGACTCTCATCTCTGTTGAACTCATGTAATTCTGTAATGTCACTGGTGTGCTACAAGTAGCTGTCGTGGTTTGGGCCACATTGGCCCAATCCGGTGAAACGACAGATGCTCGCTCTCTCTTGCTCCACTCCTGAAGGGAGGCAAGAGAGAGAGAGAGAAAAAGAGAGACTTAAGAGTTTAGAAGCATCTAAACTACTTTAATGAAATATTAATAATAAAATAATAAAAAGAAAAATAATGAAATATATCCAAAACAGTATCAAGCTCCCAGGATGTTGCACGTCACCAGCAGGCACTGGGGNCGACCCTCCAACGGGGCAAGTAACAAAGTTGGCTGGCCTTGGTTGTTATAGCAATAAGGATAAGCAAGAGCCTCTCTGCATCCCGTTCCTTGGCATCAACTATAAACATGGGTCTTATCACTCTGAGAGTGAACAGTTTTCTGCACAACATGCTGTTAATTTCAGCAGTTAGAAGAGGCCTAGCTAAAAAGTAAAGTTACTGAACAAAATTGGTCCTGTTTTACCTCAAACCAGGACAGCAGCACACACTGAACTGTGCTTTTCTCAGTAGTGCTCCATATACACGAGTCTATTCTCATCCATCTTTTTGCATGAATAGAGACTTGGTGATAATTTTCATGCTATAGCTAAGCCAACAGAATGCATACCTATTCAAGACATAGCGTAATCATCCAGCACATACACAACTTCATATTTCCCTCCCACAGTTCCAGAGTCCACATAGTGAGTTCCATAATCTTGTAGGAGTTTGAAATATTCCCCCTTATCATATTCAAAAGGCAGAAAGTTTAGATCATCAAGAAAACTATCTGTGAGACAGACATCATGAATCCAGATTTGATATCTTCCCAGCTGAATCTCTCCTTTTACATGCAATAAGGTTTGGTTCTGAATGCAGGGAGAAGAAAGCTATCCTGGTTTGACCGACACATGACTAATTTCTCTTTCAGTAATTTTACTTTTCAGTAAGGTGTCTTCTAATGCTATGGAAAACTGCACTTTTAGAAGACTCTAGTGTCTGAATTTGTGAAAATATTTACTTTATAGCCAGCTATGGTATGCGGGTGTCAAGGTCTCAGTGTTTTTGAGCCTAGCCAGGTGTGGGGATGAGGAGGAGCGAGACCCGGGCACTTGACCCAAGCTGGCCAACAGGATTATTTCATACCATGAGCGTCACATTCAATATAAATTAGAAAGTTTGTTGAGGAATTTCTCCTCTTCTGTGATGGCTATGATCCTGAGAACTTCTTTCCCTGGTGCTGGACCCCTGACGCCTTCCCTTCCTCCCGAAGCCATAGCGCTCGCAGTGTCCGACATTTGCTGTTCACTGCTGGGAGTGCACAGCTTCCTACTGATATAGTTGGCTGAGTATAATCCTTGTATATTTTATATTGGTATTGGGATCAATATTGGTTCTTTAGTAGTATTAATGTTAATTATTTAGTCTTATTCTATTAAAGCTGTTTATATTTCAACCCTCGTGTTTCCTTGTTTTTCCTGATTCCCCTTCCCAGGTTGGAGTGGTCATCAGGAGACAGAATAATTGTCGAAACAACAATAAATTGTTGTGGGTTCTTCAATCCATAACAAACACAGATGAGCGTGCCATTCTGGTATGCAGCACAGCAGGAATATCTGCTCTATTATACTTGTAATAAAGTGTAGCACTTTTAAACATGGTATGCAATCTAGCATTTTGGAAAAGGGACAAACTTGTTTAATTGAAATTAAAAATTCTCCAATTTAAACTGAGGAAGCAGCAAGAGATATACAACATTTCAGTCCCTCCAGTTTTGCAGAACTCTCCCCTTACTAATTTCTGCAAGCCCTTTGTGATCTATCTGACAAGTTTTTCTCTTTCAGTACAATATCTACTGAAAGTGCCTTTCTGGCTTCCATAATATAGAAAAGTAGCTCTGTATGTCTTGCCAGATAAAAGAAGCTGCCCACTGAGGTCAGCTGGATTTTTGTCTTTGTTTACAGTCAGAGCAGAACTAAGTTCTCTCTTTTTTTGGGTCACTTCTCTGCTATTCTCACACTGTCAGAAGGAAGGGCACAGCTCCAATTAAAAACAAAAAATCCTAAGTAACATTAAATGAAAATTAATCAGGAAAAAATCCCTTTGTGGTATGTGACTATACATACATTCTATCTCTAGGTTTAGTGACAGATATTTTCATAAATTCCACTGTGGATAGTTTTATATCATAATCTAAACTAGGACCTAGCTACTGCCCATAACATGTGACATCTTGTGAAATAGCTGCACTTAAGGCTCTAAGCAAACACATGCCTTCCAAACCCTTTTATTATCTGCAGTACTTATGTGACTCCCTTAACAGTAGTGTGTAACAGGAGATACATAAAAGGGATTTAGCAACTGACCATCACATTAGCTGGCACCATTTAAGGGATCTTAAACTGCTGACTCAGATGCTGCTTAGGACTGGCAGAAATCTTTAGGCATCTGAAGATCTGTGAGGAAATTTTTGTAGGTGCAAATATTCCTTCCATCCAGCACGTACAAAATCCCTTACTCTCCTGATGTCCCCAGGCTGCTTCTGGATTTAACTTGCTGGTGAGCCCTGGAGGGTTACTGACAAGGGAATGCTATTCCACTAACCTATAGCAAAATGAGTTTATGGTGATAGACCTGTGCCAGTGACAGATCACGAATCATTTTCTGAACTGATCTCCGAGTAAGAATTTGAGGCCAAAATTCCTATTAGGCTACAAGCAGTCTGTAATATACTCTAAGCTACAGAATCTGATCTGATCTCTGTGGAGATGAATGCTTTTAGATTTAAATGGACCGTTTCTGTCCCAAGAAAACTCATATCAATACAAAGACAGTGCTGTATGTCAGTTTCTCTTTATAGTACAGACCTTTTTCTTCAGCATTATTTTAATTAATCATATATAAAAGTTATTTTAGTTTTCCCTTGTATCCATTTGATCTGAAGTGGTCCTAGACAACAAGGCTGAGAAGAAGCTTGAAGGACTGAATTTGTTGAGGCAGATCTATTCTTCCTTGCATGTGCATTTCAGCACTATGGAGTTGATGCAACTTGTACATGGTGGGATGATGTGATCACAGACTTTGGCGTATATGATGGGAAAGGATATATGACCCAGTCAGTTAATTCCACTAGCTCCCAGCTTTTGGATTAGGCCATAGTGTCTAGTATCACTTTTTGTGGTATCTCTCTTTGACTTCACTAGATGCTAAGGCTACTTCTGTACTAGTAAATAAAATGGGATAGGGCCTTTTCTCTGTCTCAAAGGGCAGGTAGAGTGGTATGGCTCGTGTGTAATCCCAAAATAGGCTTGCTTTCTCCAGACTGCCTACTGGGAACACTCCCTTCAAACATGCTGCAGGGGACCACAGACCAAAATCTTGGCAATGTGCTAGTAAAACTACAGATTATTGTGTGAAAGTGCTAATGCCCATGTCTCTTAGCCCAGGCTAGTTTATTAGTACAAACATAACTGAATGTTTGAGATCTGACCTTCGGTTACTAGTCTACATGTCTGTTTTGCATGTCCAGTTTACCTAGTTTAGGCCTACTCAGTGGCAATTTTTTATCCCAAGTCTTGATCTAATTTACCCACACTGCACTAGATCAGAGATGCTCTTTAATCAAGATGAGATCAAAGATCTCTGGCCTTTTCCAACATCAAGCCCCTGTTTAAGATGAGGGTGGTCGCTAGTCAGGGGTAAACAGTGGGAAGATTAAGCTACATTTGGTTATCCTTTGGCCACATGTAAAATCTTAACCCTCGTATTGCCAGTATTTCATTTTTGTGAATAAATACGAGAAAAGCATCAGGAAACTAGAATACTTAGATTAATATTGCATTATTCTAACACTGTGTAAATTTTATTGTTTGTAAAATAGTTACATTAAACACTTTAACTTGATTAGCCTTACCCACCCTTTGAAGCTTTTCAGGATACAACTTAAACTCTTATTCTTGCTATAGTGATACTTGAAATTTCCTTATGAATCATTTTTGTTACTTCCTTCAGTAGGCATGTGTTTCAGAGACATGCCAGCATTAAAGTATTTTTGGTATTCTATGTAAACTTCATAACATTTTTACATGCCCATGGTAGAACATGGATGTGGAGGTTTTTGTCTGCTTTTGTCTTAGAAAAGATAATAAAAAGGTTGTATAAGAAAACAAAACAGATAGTAACAGAAAAATCAATGTAGCACTTTCAAGTTGTATGTTTTACTTATTTTATCAATACACTTTCTTATAGCTCCAATAAATGAAAACAAATGGAAATACTACCCCCTCCCCAAACCACCTCATCTGGGTCAACTCAGTGGTTCAAAAGTAAACAAAAAACCATGCACTTACAATATTTCAGTGAGTGCTAAATCTCAGCATGTAACACTGTTGAAGTAATTTATGTGTGTCAACAGTTCCTTTACATATAAGGAATAGTAGTCTCCAGTTCCATTCCTAGAGCGCAGACAAGATTTCCTAATAGTTCCCGACATATGAAATGAATCAGAATTATGATTTTTCTTTCTTTGCTTGTAGCAGACAATAGGTAATTCAGAATACCTATTTCAGTGTTGCTTATTTTTGTATACTTTAGCAGACTATAGAGTTTTAGTAACTGAAAATGGTTATGTAACAAAATCAAACGAGCTATCATCTCTGGATCAGATTTGTTCATTTTGGGCAGGATCTGGTTTGAATTGTCATTGTTCTATGAAGTTCCTACTTACAGTGATAGGTAAGAAAAATACTTGCTTTGATTTCTGAAATGCATCTGACGTTTCTAATATCATCAATATTTTTTGTATTCAAACTTCATGGGAAGACATATTCTGAAATTTCAAAAAGTCTATTAGATTTTATTTTTCAGTGGGACAGAGAAAGTCATCATTGATTATGAAACCAAAGCAGGACGAGAGTAGCATAATCCCTGCCTTTTTAGCAGTGTCTTTTGTGTGTCCTTGAAAAAGTAACTTGATATTAAAAGTTAGGTATCATATTCCTTTCTGTACATCTCCTGTTCATCTCATCCACTCATATTGTAAACATTCCAGAAAGACACTTTCATTTACTGTGCACAGGTGTAGCAACGAACATGTGAGAATTTATCTGGAACGACTGAGCTTAACTGCTAAAGCAAATGATATAACCTTTTTCCCTCTGGACTTTATCAAAAGCTTGATGCTAAAAAGCTGTTACTGCGTGACTCAAGAGATATGCCGAGTCTTCCAAGAGGATATCAGGATTCATTATTCAGTTAAACACATCCTAGTGTGCACAGAAGAACTTAGACTTACATTGTAAGGGAGAACACCTACATTGTACAGTGTATTGGATTTGCATGGCAGGTTTTTGGTAGCCGGGGGGGCTACAGGAGTGGCTTCTTTAAGAAGCTGCTAGAAGCTTGCCCTATGTCCGATAGAGTTAATGCCAGCTGGCTCCAAGACGGACCCACCGCTGGCCAAGACTGAGCCAATCAGCGACAGTGGTAGCACCTGTGTGATAACATATTTAAGAAGAGGGGAAAAAACCCTGCACAATACCAGCAGCAGTCAGATGAGAGGAGTGAGAATATCTGGCATGGGACACAGGTATTCCATAATATGTGACACCATGCCCAGTCTACAGCTGGGGGAGGGGGCAGGAAGTCTCCGCTTGGGAGGTGGTTGGGGCTTCCCAGGTCCAGTCGGGTGAGCAGTGGAAGAGTAACTATGTGTGTACATTCCTCCATCAGTGTTGTTGTTTTCCTCTTTCCTTTGCTGTTGTGTGAAACTGCCTTTGTCTCAACCCACGAGGTTTGCTTTTTTCTTCCAATTCTCCCCACAGCTATGGGGGAGGTTGAGTCAGTGGCCGTGTGGTTCTTTGTTGCCAGTTGAGGCCAAACCACGACACAGAGAAACAACTCTGCAGACACC
>VYXH01001137.1:0-49888 GCA_013397275.1 Burhinus bistriatus
AGGGCAAGACAATCCCTCTTGAGCCTCGATTATTGCCTGTTGAGGAATGCCGATGTATTGTGAGTATTCACTCTAACCCGAGAAAAGGGAACTTTTAACTATAGGCTAGCCCCTCTTTCATCCACCTTTCCACTTAAATGTTTATCATAAATACACATTAGCTTTATGGATGTGGATGTTCTTCCATTTGTCCGTGCACGCGTTGGAATTAGAAGGGATACCCACCAGCTCAATGGAGTCATGTGGTATTAAGAGATCTTTGATCTCAGCGGTTATAAACCAGGGGCGTATGTGTATGTGTGTGCGCGCACTTATATGCTTTGCTTATACATATATGCATTAATTTGAGATCTGTGCTTTTGCTCATACGTATATGTATTAGTTTGGGATACCTTATAGTAAGTTAGTGAGAATCTTGTTATCTTTGAATCTGTAATCAAGTCACTGTTGAGTTATTTAGTTAAATCACTTTGTAAATCTTTAAATCAGTTAACGATTAAGTGTTGCTAAAATTCAACCTCTTGATCTACCACAAATCACTAATAAATTTTGAGTCACTGCTAAATCATAACTGTGTCAAATGCTTCCATCCGTGACAGAGTTACAGCAGTATATGTCAGGTGGTTTAATGTTCTATGTTCATGTGGTTTTAAGACTATGAAAGTCTACACAAACACAAAATTAATCATAAGGTCTGAGCAACTGAGATCAAAAAAGAATTAATAAATTTATTAGAAGTTCAACTGACTTTCTAGAATAAAAACAATGCAATGATGTTATAAAACTTGAAAAGGATTACCTGCCATGTGAATGCTGTAATGATTCCTTTGTCTTCTAAAACTGCCTCCATCAGCAAGTGTGGTGAATGTATGAGTCAGCATGTTAAAGCATCCAGAGTCTTGTCAGCATTTCAGTATTCTCCTTGTGAGATCTCAGTGGGTAGGGTATAATGCAATAGTTTCTTTCCCGACCTTGTTGGGGTGGTTTTGTTTTTTGGGGGTTTACAGGAGGTGCACGGAATTAAAAATACAGGCCAAAAGAAAATATTAGTTGCAGCAGCTGGAATAAATTATGTCCAGTCAAAATGGCTTGGAGGTTGGGGACACATGAAACTCTAAGTTATTTCAAGGCTATGACAGATTTTGAGGACAGAGTAGTTAGAGCCTTTCCCATTGTGTATACCACTTTAATATAGCTGGTTTAGGTTTTGAATTTTCTGTGTTCAGTGCAGTGAATAGATTAAACTTTCTTATCAATGAAATGAAAACTTTGATAAAACCAGAGAAAAACAGAGGCAGTATCTCTATGTTACTCAAATAAAAAATTTTTCCTTGATGAGAGAAGTGGTCTGACCTACCCAGGACATAGAATTATTGCAGTAGAAGAGGCTATTTTTAATATGCCAGTTGTACTGTTCAACTAAAACTAGTGGGCTTAGTTATTATGGCAGTATTTTGATTTCAAAAATTTACTGGGGGTGTATGCCGGTTCTGTGCTACTTTACTATAAATACCTAAATAATGCTCGTCATTGGCAATAGATACAATGATTTCATCATCACTGAAGCCCACTGCAATTGTTTGCTAATGTAAACTACAAGTTTACTAATACCTAGCCAGCAGACATCCCTAAATTTACAAAATACTACATGCTTATTATTAGCATAGGTTTACTTAATATCAGAGGTAACTATGGGTCTGGAAACCTCTGTAATGCATAAAAGCATGCTACCTTCATCCACATGAAAGCATGTTTCTGGAATGGCACTGAAAATTTTGTATTTTTTGCAAAACCTTTGCAAAACAGGGAAAAATATACTAATGCCTCCCAGTACACTAAAAAAAAACCAGAAAAAGTATTTTAGAGGTGGAAGTTATATTGGCATTTGCAGTTCAGGTAAATAATATTTTTTCAGTTCAAAGGCAAAGACTGCTTTTCTCATTTTTATTTCCCAATAAAGTAAATACTGCATTTAATATGAAGCTACCATAGTGACAAGGTAAAGCAAAGATGCTTACAGCAAAGTTAGATTGCAGCACAGGCTGTGATTCGAACCCAGATCTGTGATCACTTTGGTGAAATTCAGTGATGCTAGAAGTCTGCGTGGGGTCTGAATTTGAAACCCCAAGCATTGGCCTGGAGTATTTTATAACACAAACCATGCCTGTACCACCATGTAAGAGGGTAAATACCTTCTACAGATATCCTACGTTCCTTTATACCTGCTTGCTGAGAATATACTCTCAGGGGACTGGTATTTTATTTATTACTTTAGGGCTTTTTGTTTGTTTGTTTCTTTGTTTGTTTTGTTTTACTGCTTAAACATACTTTAAAATAAAGGTAAATTCAAGTGACTAAAAATTATTTCTAAACCTTAACTTCAACTTTTTATCATGCTTTAGATCTAAACTGCATGTATTTTATCTATGGAGAAGACTTAATATACTCTTCCTTGATAATTTTATTTCTAATACAACAAAGGCTTGCTTTAGGAATAAACCTGTGCATTCTGCTGAATAATGGGAAAATACGGATATTTCACTTAAAAGGAAACAAGAGTAAGTTTTCTGCTAAACTGTGAGTAGAACTAGTATACCAGTTCTAATTTGAATATGATGATGTATTTCAATATAAAGTCTTGAGATGAACTGAGAAAGAAGATAGCATTTCTGTGAAATAAAGTACATTCTTAGTAAAATAAGTACATTATGAGAATTTTTATTGATTTTTTTCATCAATGTTTTTGTAGCTGATGATGTAGTTGATGAAATAATGATGAATACAGTAATTTAATACTGCACATCAATGCCGGAACTTAGCACCTGGTCCTTGGGGCAGCAACACCTTGATTACATAACTGGATGTGTTACTCGAGGAATTTAAAATACACTTTTTTTTCCCTTCACACCACACTAAGCCAGGGAAATGTGCTATTACAGATAAACCTACGTTAGATAAACTGTTTGCATATTTGTTAAAAGCTATTTATTTAAGCTACTGCAGTTTTAGATGCAAAGCCCCACCAAGCCATGAACAACACACAGCCCTTCTTTCGCACCTGTACATTTGTTTTGTCTGTGGAAATGGAGGTATATTTTTCTTGAATGGGTTTATGTGAAAACATACACATATAGCATAGAGTAAACCTCAGCAAAGAATAAAGTTTGCTTATTGTTTTACTTTTTCACATGACAGCATCTCATTTATTTATTACCTTGTCTTTTTCTCTCTCTCACTAATTATAAAAGTGCCTATGAAAAGATCTTGAAATACCTCATGTCAGGAAGCAGGCTCCAAACAAAATTTAATTTCAAAGCAGCAACATAATTGATCTCCCCAGCTGACAGTTTCTTGAAGATGTTGAAAACAGTTGCAAATTATCTTGAAGGCAAGTGATTCTCTACTCAATAATCATTGTATGTTCATATTCTTAAGCGAGGTTTCATTTCAAAGTGAGCTGGCCAACTTCATAATCTCTTCATGCTTATGTGCAGAGAGTGAGCTGAGTTTTCCTCCAGCTGTCAAATAACAGAAAAATTGATTTGACAGGGTGTTGAACATGGATTTTAGTAGAATATTCAATATTTCACTTGTACTTTCTTAAGGCAGTTCTAACTGCATAACACTGGTTAGAAATGAAAACACGATGGCTTAAGTTCTCTAGGTACTTTAGTAACTTGGTCATCCTGGCGAAGGTTCTTAGCCATCTTAATTTTAGTTTTCTTCCAATAGCTGACATTCAGGAGAACCCAGGCATCATGAGTTCCTGCCTCCATGCCTCCACACAAAATTTATTTTTATCACGTTCTTCACTCATCTCCTTACCCAGGGGTATTCAATAAAGAGAGATATGGAAAGTCATGATGCTCTTTTCCCTGTTTCCCAGGCATTAAAGTTGAACCAAACCATGAGAACTATCCCTGCTTCTTCCACCAACAAGAATCCGAACATTTCAACATAAAAGACGATTCAAAATACAGATGCCTTGGACGTACTGTTCCTGCGTTAATGGGCATACTGTTCAAAAAATATTAACAACCTAAATTAGTATAATTAGCTCTTTACAAATATTGAAATGAAACTACTCTTCTCTAAATATGTCTGCTGTTTCTTCTGTACACGAACACATCTCAGGTTTGAGATGAGGCCATACAATTTTATTTGCCAGTGTTTTAGGAGTTTTCTAAATAAAAGCAATAGTCAGAGGTCTTACTTGGAAAAACATATCACAACTTGCTTTGCTCTAGGAAAACAAAGTAAGAAACAAATTTACCTGACCAGTAATTGCATCTCAAGTTGTGATGGATGCCAACTGAAACTAACAAAATTGGAGGGTATGCACTTGGATTCAACTAAGTATAAAATATTCCTCCCCTCCACAAATAAGTCCATGAAAAAGGATAGATAGTGAAGAGGTAGTCTGGAGTATTTGCTTGTGTTGGTTATATAAAATATGTGTATTTTGGATTATGCTCTTTTTCGAAATAAGTCATTGTGAACGTATCAAGGCTGTATGTACCTTTAGCTTGCTCTCTTTCTAAGTTTGAAGAAATTCTTCAGTCCATATCATGCAGTAGGAATCAGGAACAAACAGTGTGGTCTTCCTAGGTAACTAGTAGCTATGACTACTCTAGTTTTAATATTTCAGACTAAACTGGAGTATATAATTTTATATTGAATTTACTGCTAGATGCAACAATTTCTGTGTAATCATCTGTGACGCACCATTGTAGGGTATCAAAATTCAGACAAAAGTTCTGTAAATTCTTTTGTGAAAACTTCCAGTAACAAAGCAAAGCTCATAGTGAGTCAGGAAGACAAATCTTCCAGCCTTAAGGGACTGAAGATGTATTAGAATATTTGTTTGGTAACTGATCTGTGAAAAAACATTCAGTATTCAGAAAGAGATCAGTGACTTACCAATATTAGCTAATTAAATCTTGTAACAGGTTGTTCTTTGTGTTGATATGTTGACTATTATAACCTTTCTTTTGTTAACTTTTTCACTGCCTTTTTTTTTTTTTTTTTTTTTAAGATCTAAAAACTAGGCCTAGTTTAATTACAGTTTCTGCATCTTTAAATGAGCCAGAATTTCTTCTTGGTTTCTGCTGCATGATTTAGTTACCAATCTAGACTTTAATGAAATTCTATTCTTTATTAGGCTGTAATCTGAAAGCTTAGAATTTACAAGCTAGGAGAATAAAAATACTAGAAGTAACACAGTATCTTGTCTACTATAGTTAATTTGCCATTGTGGATTTACAGGACATGGCATTATGGCACCAGGAGAGTTTTCAGGACCATGGCAGATTGAGTGTGAGAGCCAGACTTGCTTGAAATTGAAATACACCAACTGAGAAATACTCTTTATAAAACAGTGTAAAATTTAGTTAGGACACTTTTATTGCACAGGAACTGTGAACACTAATAAGTCAGGATTTACGTGTTTGATATAATTGCCCATTAAAATAAGCACAAGACATAGTTCAGAATAAGTAACAAAAAATGATTCTCTACCCAAAGAGAATTTCTGCCAATATAATGTCCTATGGACTGAATAGATAGAGGCTATCTTATCAAACAAAAACTTCATGCGGAGCTACTCTATTTTTGGCTACAAAACTTCATATAATACCACTCTTTAGATTCCTGTGAAAAATGTCTATGTAATTAGAAGAATGCAAAAACCCCCAACCCTGATATATTAAGAGTGGGTAGGAATAGACAAGAGCAGAAAGAGGAATTTTTAGAATATCAGCTTATTTTACTAAAAGAGAAGAAACAAGAAATGGCAAGTCTTGCTATTCATTGTCTCAACAGCAGTTCCCTCTATTTTAGCCAAGCACTCTTTACAACATTTTGGAAATAGGATAGTTAAAAACAAGCAAAACATTCCATTAGTAATTATATACTATTGACTTTTCCCTTTGCTTCTGTAATAATACAAATGACAGCACACAAAGCCCAAGCCAAACACCATCCAGTGGTAAGTAATCATTACTTCCAGTCTCCATTCAGTTTTATTTGAAAAGTCTAGTGCCTGGTTTCACAATTCTGCCAATTGCTGACATGACAGTAAGTTCTGAAGTATGAAGCTGCGCACTGATCTGAGCCCTCGGTTTCAGAAGATGAGAGTAAAATTATTTTTTTGCTTTCTGTCTGACAAGGTCAGCTGTTAGCTACGGTACTATTCTTTGTACCATACTTGAATATTTTATATGATTAATTTTGAATACTATGAAAATTGAAAAGCAGTCTGCAAGCAGCTTCTATCAAGTCACACAGATTGCATAGGATGCAACCTGTATAAGGAGCTGATGACACAATTATGTAGATTATAGAAGGTTAATACATATGAGGAGAAAATCAACATTCCCAGTCTGTTAAATTCTTAATTTTTGAGGTTGATTGCATGGCATGATAAGCACTAGAAAAGCACAAGTATGTCAAGGCCTATCGTAAAACTAATGAATTCCAGTCTATGAGTATTCCCAAGATATACTTGTTGGACATTCTTAGTAAATATACTAGCTCTGCTGGGATGGAGTTAACTAGAGTCCTGACGTTTGGATTCGTGGCTAAAATAGTGTTGCTAACACACCAATGTTTCAGCTGTTGCTGAACTGTGCTTGCACAGCATCAAGGCTTTCACTTTTTCTCTCTCTGTGCCCCCAGTGAGTAGGTTTGAGGTGGGCAAGAGACTCAGAGGGGACACAGCAGGGACAGGTGACCTGAACTGACCAAAGGGATATTGCATACCACTATAACACCCTGCTCAGTAATAAATAATGTAGTAGAAGAAAAAAATAAGTGTTTTTGGCTTCCAAGGTGGCCGTTGCTTGAAAAATGGCTGGGCATCGGTCCGCTTGTTGGAGGTGGTGAGTGATTTCTTTTGCATAGGTTTTTCTTTTTTTTCTTTTTTTCTTCCTTCTCTTTCCTTCACCTATTAAGCTGTCTTTATCTTTACACACAGGGTTTCCCATTTTTTGGTCTTCCTATTCTTTCTCCCATCCTTCTGGGCAGGGCTACAGGAAGCAACTGTGTGCATGCATGCTTGGCTGTTGGCTGTGGTCAACCTACCACAATAACAAAGCAAACTTGAAAAACATTTCCAGTGTGGCCATTTATAGTTTGTCAATCTCTACAGGTATTTTTGGACACACTGAACATAATTTTCTGTCAGGGAGTACAGAAGACATATATGCTAAAAACCCCCCTATTTTTTCCTACAAAAAAAAAACAAACCACCAACAGCCCAAAAACAGAGGCAGATCCAGAGTACTGAAATAGTATGCTGAAATTCGAGTCCTAATTTCAGTATGAAGATTCGAGTCATCCACTGTCTACTGTCAATGGGGAAGACTAGACATCCAAAAAAACCAGCTTAAAAAGCCTGTATACTGAGTGGGATGCTGCAGGAAAACCTACGCACCAGACTCTGTCTTGTTTCCTCTGTGCCTGTTTCCACACCTTCAACATGCTCTGCCTTCCCCTGGGTGGATGACAAGCATTGAAAAGAACGAGGCACCCAGCAGTAATGGCAGTGGTGATATTCTTTTGCATGTCCATTAGCAGTTAGACCACTCAAGAAATGGAAGATCTGAGGTGTGGAGGATTAGGTGAATGGAAAATTCCTGTCAGATCATAAAGGCAATTATTTGTTTTAGACACTTTCAAGAGTTAGGAAATGATGAAGAATATGTCATCTGGATTGCACTTTAGGACTTTGATTTGTGACTTGATAGGGTCTGGATCTGCCCAATGCCTTTTTCTTTGCCTTTAGGCTATAAGGTGAATAGGCTAAACCTTTTAGACTTTGATCAGTCTAGCATATTTTCAGAATATGCCCTAACAAAAGGAATTATGTATTTGTAGATTTAGATGCTCTGAAGACCTGTAGTTAAGTAATTATGTTCATCTTGTGAATGCAGTTGTCATTCATAGTTATGAGTATAATAGTTATCAATGCATTGGGCTGTTCCTTTGCTGCCATGTGAAGTCCCAATGAACAGACAGACAAAATTGTCTTCTCTGTGGGCACTGAGCAGGCCTGACGTGAGACAGTTCCAGTTTACAGGCTGTGAAATCACAATTAGTGTGGTTTTGAGACTAATTTAATACACTTTCAGCAGGACTTCATGTATGGGACTTGGAACAATGTTCATTAGCTCAGATGTTGACTTACATCCACGTCTCTTAGCTTGCATTGGTCTATACAGACAAATGCTTAAAATGTTAAGTTAAAAACTTCTGTGGAACAACACAGAAGTTTTCAACGGGTTGTTAAGAAGAATTTTACAGTATTTTGAAAAAGAACAGTTTAGCAGAAATAATAAAAATAGCGAACTCATCGCTGATGATGGAATAAATTAAACCTTGTGCCAATGACTTTTTTACAGTGATGTCCAAAACGTATGCAAGTAATAAGACTCTGGAAGAAAGTGTGATTGAGGTCAATGCAAGTAAACTACATGAGATGTTGGCAGTAAAGGTTCAAGAAGCTCATGCCTGATTTTACATCAGGTGTGTTAGATCCATGTTTAACACTCATGCTTGGAAGGTTTGTAAATAGTCTGGATTTATTTCCTACCATTTTCATCTAAAAATCTTAGTTTTCAGTTGGAATCCAATCAATATTTCTGTATTTTTGAGTTACAAGAACAGCTGTTCTTCTTTGAGTACATGCCCAATGTCAGTGTCCACAGTGAAGCCTTTAGGATTATTAGCAGAGAATTAGCAGCAGCTGGACTCTACTCTAAAAAGACTGGAGTAAATTCTAAATAAGTGTCTTCAGTGTGCAGTGTAAACCCTCACAGAACCAAGGTCAGGGAAGAGAAAACTGAAACAATAAAAATAAGTCAGAGGATTAGTGGCAGATGCTAAGGCTGCCCAAGAGAGATCCTATCTGTTACGGATATCCATGAAGCAGTTCACTGCAGCAGACACCAAATTTAAGCTACCAAACTTACATATTTATTTTTCTTTTTATGCCATGGCAAAAGATGTACTAGGGAGGCTGTTTTATTGTGAAACGAACTTTTCCCACGATTCTGTTAATCAGTTAATTTGCTATAACGAAAAATATGTAGCACTGCCACGGCGTGAAGCTACAAACAAAAAACTGATGATCAACACCCATTTTTACTAAAGACGGATGAGGAGAAAGACAAACCCTAATGCCAGAGTTTGTAATTTCCATGCTAGGCATAGTGTGAGAGAGACATCCAAAGCTCCTTTGGGTTGTATGGAATAAATAAATAATAATAATCACCAGTTACAATTGAGAACAAACCCAGTAAAGCTACTTTACTATATATTCATTCTGTCAAAGAGAATAGACTTGCAAGTGTCATAAAAGGGGTTGTGTTTAGAAAAGAAAATAGTGAAAAAGAAGGTAGTAACTTCTTATTAAGATTCTTCTTCATTTATGGAAGCATTATCATTAAAGGTAGATGTGTAAAATCAGCTTCTCATTGATGAGACAGCTTATGTCAAGGGCAATCATATTAGGCTGTGTCTCTCTTAAATGTACTGTTCCCTTAACTAAAATAGCACATTCAAGGTGAGAAGAGAAAACAAAGTCAAGGCTATTTTTAATTCTGAGGTAAAAAATTGTTTATAGCTTCAGGATGCAGAGAAATAGGAGGTTATAAACCCAAACTTATTTCCTCTTTGGTGACAAAGAAGTAGTTTATATGTGTGTGTGTGTCCACATAAATATGTATGTATGTATTTTCAGAATCCATACATCATTAAAGCAGTTATGTTCCCTGTCCATACTGTCAGTGGCCCCAAAGGCAGCTGTATTTAATGTGTTAGAAGTAAAATTACCAGTATATTTTGCTGTAAAACACAGATGTAGCATTGTTGTAAACAACTTATTCCTCCTTCTAAATGAATATACATTTGAGATATCATTTAAAGTCTTCAGAAATTACTGGGTGCCCTCCCTCATTGCATGCACCCTAGCACCTTTATATTCTAATCATCCCTACCAACAATCTTAGGACAAGTTTATTTAAATTATAGTTAACCTCCTTAATTATTGTTGGGAAAAAGACACAGAAATAAACTTGCTGGTGTAACAGCAAGATATATTGCTGGTTACAAAAATATACTAAAGTGATTTTAATTACTTTCAATATTTATATAAAGTTAACAGGAAAAAAATTAGCCAGGAAAGGAAACTCCTGGTTTATGTAAATTAGTCCCTAAGACAAAGTTATTTAAATAGAGCTACTTTGAGAAAAAATATTCTATTACTAATTATTACACTTGAAATTCTGTTAAGAGCAAAAAAGCAGTACACCTTACACATGAAACTAAGATTTTTGTCATTAGACTTATCAAAATGTAACATGAAGTTACTACTTGTCCAGTTAACTGATATAACATTAATTAATAATACAATTAAGATTAATATGCATAAACTTCCTATTATCTATGCCTTTTCTTTAGCACTATGCTCCTCCCTTCCAATATCCTTTTGGGTCTTGAAATCAAAAGTACTCATCTTCCTCAAGCAGAAGAAGCAAGAGGTTATGATAAGCCACTACCATCATCAGTCCCAAATTCATCATCAGCTAGCATTTAATGCTAGCAATAGAAGACATAAAGATATGTATCTTCCTTGTTCTTAAGAGCCACTTAGGGCTACTTTTTTAATGTTTTGTTACCAATCTGCTTTTTTTTTTCATTGGTTCTTAGCTGAAGCTTGAAAGTCACACAGTAGCCTCCCCATGCTCCAATTAACACAAAAGGTGTTAGGGTCCTGAGTGCCTTAATTGATCTTAATCACCCTGACTAGCCTCATTTGGGACAGACCCTCACACACATCCTCTCCCTGTAGTTCCAGGAGCTCTATTTAAGATCAGGCCCAGACATTTACTTCTTTTTTGGGGTATGTTGCAGGTGATCTATTTTTAGTCCTGTCTTTAGCCCCAGCTTGGACCTTGACCTATGCTGTAGCTGTGTCTCTAAGCTCTGTCTCTGGCTATTTCCCGTTGCACTGAACTGGACTCCTTGGATGGACCCTGGCCCTGATTCATCACAATGCCATGCCTGGGACCGTTGGTGGCACCTGCTATCAGCACCCTGCTCTGCCCACCCTGCCCAGACCCTGTAGCACTGCACTCTGCTGCAAGTGTGGTACCAGCAATGGCGTTCCCCCCTCATGGAGTGGCCCCCCCCCTCCTGCTGCTGTTCCTTCACAAAGGGCAGCTGTTTGGTATGCAGTGACTTCATAGGGTGGTGGAATCTTTTCTGCTACGTATGGTGTTCCCTGAGCTCAAGTGACGGGGATTAGGCATTAAGCGCTTAGCTAAGTATTTTCTAACAACTGAAGCAAGATAAAATGTGCTGAGAACACCGCAAACCCAGGTAAGGTGTGGAGATCCTGTACTGCTGAGTTGGTATAAACTTGTGGCATTTTAGTAGAAATAACAAAATTGTTGTTATTGGGCTATGTGGTCTGATAAAGCAGTGAAGTTTGGTAACAAATGAGAAGCCTGTGTGGGATGCTGTAGGATAGCCCCAACTGACACTTGATCTGTTCTGTGCTGATATGGCCTTCCTAGAGCTTCCCAGTGGACAGATAAGATAATGTAGTATGTTTTAACTGTACCAGGTGAGAAAAGTGGTCTACATTACTTACTATTTTTTGTGTTTCTAGCCAAAGTTTTTGCTCTACTGATGAAAAGTTACAGACTGTGGGAACTGAGGGTTTGTAACAGCATCTATCCACTGTTGCTGGCCTTAAAATGCATCTTGAATCTCTTTGGACAAGTTCTGGTTTTCAGATACTGTTTCTGTAGGGCTTTGCAAAACAGAGTCCTGTCTTATGATTAGTATTTTTTTGGTAGCACAAATAATTACTACTGTTGCTTAATCTTCATCTTTAGGATATGTATTGGAACTAAGTTGACTAGATATGTCTCGGTGATAACACATGGTATTTCAACATTAAAAAAAAAGAAAACAACAACAAAATTCTCCACAGGCTGTATAAAATCTTGGTTTGTGAAGTAGAGGAATATGATTTAACAAAAGGTTTTATAGATGTTTTTTGCTTGCCGCTTGGTTGTGGTTGTGGAGACATTACTTTAAAAAAGAAGATGTCAGGGCTGTCCTAGAAATGGCATGTTGGTGGTGAGACAGCAGAATAATTCATCAAAGATGCACGAAAACCTGTTGTGTAGATACCATGTGTACAAACCAGTCTCATATGTACCCACAAGTACTCAAAAAACAAGAAGAGACAGAAGGAAAATGCCATAACTGATGCCAATATAAAACTGATGTGAAGACTGTATCAGTAACTTTAAGACAGTAAGTGGCACAAGTAACTGTTTGGATGGGAGCTTTAGTAAGTCCAAAGTTGAATTCTATTTCAACTTAAAAGCTGGCCCTAAAGTTGCCTTAAACTGCAAGGCTTTTAGCTTTATCATGTGTACTAATTAGATCCATAGAAATTGTATTCATCCTTCATGGCATGTTTAAGACATTGTTTTGTCTCTTATCTCTGGATGCTTACAGGTTGAGGTGGTTCTTTTTTTGGGGGGGACACACACCATGGTAATTTTACAGTGTTTTCCACCAGCTCTGTGATGAGATACAAAGAAATAACAGAATTGAATTATTTAAACAGTTCTACTGGTTCTGCATGCATATTTACTTCAATCAACAATATGTACAATTTGACAGTGTTAAGCTTTAGCAAGACACAGTGAGTAATTATCAGTGAGAGGAAATGTATTTAACTAGGGAATGATGACAGACTAAAAGCACATGCAAAAATAGATGTGAAATAACTGAGCATCTCTAATAAAATATTTTTCTGAAATCAGAACTCATGTGAAGAGAAGTTGAAGATACTGATAACGATCCACTTTTAAAGCAGAGCAGTCATTAGTTTGTGCAAACTCAGTTCCAAAATCAAAAGCAAATTTTCCCTCAGCAAAGCTTCAACTGAGCATGAAACTGTCTTGTAGATTTGATAGTGGTGTTAAAAATTTTGAAGCATCTTCCATTTGTAAAACTAGAATTGAAAGTGGCTGGTCTCTCATCATACGCTTTCGAATTCTTTAGTGATCCAGTAACATGGAGATATTGGCTCTGAAGAGAGCTATAAATAATTTCAGCAACCCAATTTGCAGGAGGAACAACTTTACATATGGCTTTTTAAAAGTCTGTCTTCTATCATACTTCATAAGCACAGGTAAAAAAAATAAATCTGAAGAGCAAGCAGACACTAGAACTACACTCGTGATAAGGACGCTGACTGTCAAGCGTAGAAACCCACGGGAAGTGTGTTGCTCTGTACTGATGCAGAGTCTTTGATCAACCGCATAACTACTCAGTTTCAAAATTACAGTGAATATCTTGTATGTGTTGTTTTTTGAATGTGTTTAAAACTGTATTTAATGAGAAAGTGCAACTAGACTTCATCTAACTGCTAGTATGCTCATTATAAATTGAAATTAATCTTGAACCAGAATTTTGATGTCATTCAAAAGGAGGTGTTAAGGATTTCCTAATACTTTTCTCTTGCCATACTTGCCAATATTCAGGGCCAAGGTCTTAATTCCCCAATTTTTGTATTGCCACTGTCATGACAGTATCCTTTACTAGAGTACTTTGACGTTTTTAAAACACATTGGATTCTTAGCTTTTCTAATTTATGTGGACTTCAAAGTATTTAGGACCAGTGGTGATTAAGTGTCCAAATCATAGAAACTCAATTGGTTAACAATACACCTCCTTAAATTGTCCCTTAGCAACTGTCTATAATAGTATTTTACAAGCTTCTTAAACAGTAGTCTTCATGCATTATTATAGCAATTTCATGCTATTGGGGGGACATATTTCATAGTGAGACTAAGCAATGTGCTGATCAGACAAAGAAGACTTGCTGTGGATAAATATGCTACTCGCTGTAAGAGACCAATATAATTACTTGCATTAGCTTATTACAGCCTTACTGCTATGCAAGTCCACAGTTTTCTTTTTCTAAATATATTGCTTCTCTTGGGGTACACAGATTAAGAATTGTCATGATCTTCATTATTTGCCCTGGCCTTCCTAGAACACCTACAGGTCTCTTAAAATTTAAAACATCAAGATACAGCACAGTTAGACTCCATTACTGTGTCATATGTATGCCAGACCTCCCAGCCTCAAACGGTGGCTGTGGGTGTTATTTCAACTGCAAGATCACTGGCAACCGCTACAGATGGTCTTACTCCCTGTCGTTACTACCTTCTCAGCCTCTGGGCTCAAGGTTTCAAGCTTTCTTATTTCTGTTTTTACCTAATTATACTACAGTATGCTTTTCAGTATTCTGTCCAGACAGGCTTTTTGAATTAAAATTTCCTCTCAATGTTTTTAAAAGGAGTTAAGGGAAGAGCAAAGAGCTGATACAGTAATTCTTATCTAGCATATAACCTGAGTGCCAGAAGTTGTGAAAGTGAGGTCTAGTATGAAAGTAAAACTATATTAAATGACTGACAACTACTACAGCCAGAGAATCTGCACTTCACTCAGGTAATACAGGTACCTATATGTCAGGAGAAATGATAGGACAATTAGTTGCAAAAGACTTCCAAAAGCTGGAATTTGGAAAGAATTGTGGAAGTTCTGTTATAGCTCAAAAAAGTGCTAAACAAAGTTTGGGCTTCTGTTAAAGGCAACAGCAAACAGCTAGTTAAACTTATGCCAGAAAACCTTTAAGCCTCATATCCAGTTATCAGCAACAACTACTTAGTACAGAGGCAGGAATTAATCCTGCAATAAGCTGGATAACTGTCCCTAGAGAAGCTTCGCTCCTGAACCCTAATATTTTGTTCATTTATCATTTTTAAATTGTTGCCTGTTGAACTGTTTTCAATAGACATACTTGTTTTAAATACAGCAGTGTTTCTAAGTCATAGCATACCATTACAGAAGCAGGAGTGAAATATCTGCACGTAGGAGCAGTTGTCAATCATCTCCCCTTTAAAGTACTAATATCATGAATGTGCTACTCCTTATAGCTAATACTTATGGATTTAAGACACCTCTTTCCCTCCACCCCCTAATTCTTGAACAAATGAATACAATTTTAAAGATAAGTGCAGAACACCATGCCCTGACTGCCCCTGGAGAGTTGCTACTGTGATGCTGTATTTCACTTGGAAGTGGGCGAGTAACACCATAGCAAGAAGCATAGAAGGAAAGAAACTGTTCACAAGGGTGCATGTGACCAGAGATAGTTACATGATGGGTGAGGCAAGTGCTGTGGAAGCATTACAGCACTTAATTGTACCTAATTAATACAGTTAACTGTTTGATAACATGAGAAAATAAGTAGAAAGAGAATAATATCTAAGAATTATGAGGTGAAAAATTTAAATCTAGACCAACTTGCAAGGCAAGAAAAGGCACGGTATAAAATAAAAGCATCTATTTCATTGGTATCTGTTGACTTTCCTACAGGTATCAGAATATAGATTGCCTGTTTCACTGTGTGCTTTGCTGAAGATTTAATGTCAACCAATAGGCAGGATCCCATCTTTTTTCAGAAAATGAGCATGTTGGCTTCTTCAGAAATATCTTTTTATTGGTTACAAGCAGTTTTCTCCTCCAGTTTACAAGCCAGGGGAAATAGATCATATGTTGCTCAGAACAATACAGTATTTTGAATTACTTGAGAGGCTTAGCTGTTTTCCTCTGCCAGAACCCAGGTAGAAGATCCTGCCCTGGTTTAGAATCAGGCAGACAATGGACATACGATTGTACCTAGCCAGCTAAAGACTAATGTGGCTTTACAAATGCCTTAGTGAAGACTCAAGGTGTTGGTAATTTCTTTGAGGAAAACACAGAGATAAGCTTGAGCTATGTTTGTACTTTCCCAAAACAACCACTGAGAATTTAATACGAGACCGCTAGGATTTTCTGCCTCTGAAGTACTCAAATTATGAAGAGTGAAGGCCATTTTAAATGTAAACGTGACACACATACTGTGGTGATCAGTGCAGAAGCTCTGTGGGAATATAGATCCTTATAGGTGTCAACTAAAAATACAGTGGAAATGGTTTCTTGAATGATAAATAATTCAAATATTAAATGGGACCTTACTATCAATGTCTCTGAAATTGGGTGTCAGAGCTGTGGACTGTTATTAACCACTTGAAAATACTGCCAAAGAAAAGTTTACCTATTCATTTTGGTATAATCTGTTAGTGTCGTGGTTTGGGCCAAATTGGCCCAATCCGGTGGAAACGACAGATGCTCGCTCCCTCTTGCTCTGCTCCCGAAGGGAGGCAAGAGAGAGAGAGAAAGAGAGACTTAAGAGTTTAGAAGGAACTAAACTACTTTAATGAAATATTAATAATAAAACAATAAAAAGAAAAATAATGAAATATATACAAAACCGTATCAAGCTCCCAGGATGACAATCACGTCACCAGCAGGCGCTGGGGAAGTCCCAGGCTGGACTCAGTGACGGACGGGAACTGGATTCCGGATCTGGATTCAGGATCGGGATCAAAGGCAGACGCAGAGACAGAGTCCTCCTCGGACGTCAGCCATTGAAGAAAGAGGGCTGACCCTTTGATCCCTCAGCTTTTATACTGAGCATGAGGCAGATGGGATGGAATACCCTGTTGGTCAGTTTTGGGTCACCTGTCCTGTCCGCTCCTCCCCGCAGGTGTGACCCCTCTATGCTTTTCCGCTTCCGACCCTCCAACGGGGCAAGTAACAAAGTTGGCTGGCCTTGGTTGTTATAGCAATAAGTATAAGCAAGAACCTCTCTGCATACCGTTCCTTGGCATCAACTCTAAACATGGGTCTTATCACTCTGAGAGTGAACAGTTTTCTACACAACACGCTGTTAATTTCAGCAGTTAGAAGAGGCCTAGCTAAAAAGTAAAGTTACTGAACAAAATTGGTCCTGTTTTACCTCAAACCAGGACAGTTAGCAAATTCTGGTGAGCTCTGATTGTTGCCTGTACTTACGGTTTGTTCAGTGACAGCTGATGAAACACGCATTGTTTTCATGCATCTTGTGAAGAGAGTTCTCTAGTACCCACAAAACCTAATGATCATGATGTAGCTACGCGCAAAGGACGACCTCCTGTAACCATCATTTCTTGAACCATTGCCAACAGTCCCTCTCCAGATGACACTGTTGCTACTGCTTGACATCAGGTCTGCTGCATTGGACCCAGATCCCTATGGCCAACCTCAGCTTTGGGATGGGAGGAAGCTGATTAACCGCTGAGGAATTACTGGTTTATTTTTCTAAACAAGGAGAAAGACCCTCTTCCCACGACTTTCTGATCTATGTTATTTGCCTAGTATACCAAGTAATGAGTCTGGATTGTCTATTGCTTTCTACGCTTTTTTTGTCAAGGGCTCCCTTCTTTTTTGTGCCCTTTATTGCGTGCCCTTCTAAAGGGAACTCCTCCCCAAGCATTCTTCCTCTAAACGTTAATGCTTTTTCTCTTACACATTTGTGTTCCCAGAATGTTTTTTTCAGGTGTGACCTGTTGTGATCACATATCTTTGTAATGAGAATTAGCATAAGTACAACAATGTGACAGTCCTACTTATATTGCTACAAATATTATTGAGTATATACTGTTAATTTAAAACATATTTATCTCAGTTAGGTACATACAATTATGTAATTAGTATATGCATTGTTGAAAACATTTAAACTATAAAGAACTAACTTGACACTTTACCAGTTAAATACCAGGGAAGTCTAAACTCGAACACTTTAACTGTACAGATTTTTCAAATAGCATGTTTAATGGTGATAAAAGACAGGCTGAGGCGATAGGCTCATTTGAGGCTACGAGCTAATTAGTGAGGTCCTGGCTAGAACCACAGAACCTAATGATTTGATCAAGCTGTCTTGTGAAGAATCAATCTCTCTAACTTTTTCTTGAAACTCTACAAATAGTTCTCATTAAGTGCTGGTAACATGCCTGAAGTTAAACATCATGATCCCTGGACTGCTGTCAGACCACCTACTATAAAAAAGAATTTTTGCTGAACGCTGAAGTTGTTGGGTAGCTTGAAACAAGGTGAGGAAATGATGCTTGGTTCCATCCTCACACATCAGGAGAGTATGCAGTAATTTTCAGGAGAACAAAATTGTCTAGAACACTAGTTACATGGTAATTATGGATGACTCACCACTGTTACATTGCTATTGGTTTATCATTGATCCCCTTGTGATTTGTATTGAGATTCCTGGTTTTTGTTTGCTCTTGTTACTTGTTTCTGAGGTGAATAGTTGAATGTGTAGGACAGGATTCTCTATTGCTTTCTGCTGTGCATTTATTTTTCTCTAGTTCCAGGAGCAAAATACAATGATAGACTTCTTGCCAAAAGCGTAACCCCAGAATTATTCTGGGATGGAGTAAATACTTCTGCACGTATACTAAAGGAACACAACTTCCTTAAGACTTATTTAGTTCTTTTTATGGTATGTTTCAGTTTTCTGTCTGTATTTATCTAAAAAATTAAACGCTACCAAGTGAAGGCAAGGGCTCCTGTCAATACTTCTCTTCCTATGGTACAGTCAAATGGATGGAAAGAATAGGACAAATACTGGTTCAAAATGCCCTTTTTAATTTCTAAGGCATGAAATTGAATTTACTTCTCTCTTCAGGGAAGTTCCACACCCTTCCTTTGAACCAATGAGACATCACTTGATTCTCCATGCCCTGAAGAATGTCCTAACCAATAAGCTGAAAGAATTTTATTGCTGGATCATAAAAATAATGAAATAAATATACAAAATAGAAAAGCCTTAAGGTTCCTACTCTGCCATCCCCCCAACTAAGTGACCCAGAACCACGGATATCCCTGCTGGATGATAAACTCCAGGTTAAACCCTTGAAGTGAGCAGAAAAGAGGCTACAACTCTTCCTCTTTCAGAGCTGGAGTGTCTTTACAAAGAGTTGTATGTCCAGAGATGCTGATGGCTCTAATGTGGATTGTCTATGACAGTTTAATATTCTTTTTTTTAAAAAAAACTCTCCCTGCTTTTACTGAAAAAAGTTTATTATGGTTCTTTTAGGTGGATTAAAATACTCTGCTCACAAACACAATCTTTTTATTTTAAAAAAGAGATAAGAAACAAGCTTGAAGTGTAGTTGGTGTTTTTTTCATTTTTGGCCATTAAACTAGAAAAAAAAAAAGTCAAAAACTTAATTCTGAATGTGATGGTGTTATACTAACAGCTCTGTTTTAACTCATCCTCTGACAAATGCAGCTTCTTACCTTAAAATATTTTAGATAAGTTTTCAAATGAAAGACAAATCCACATGCTACAATCTCAAGTATTTTCTGTGTAGAATAATGTATACTGTGGAATCCTGGAACATAAGATAGATGTTCATTGTTCTACACCTTCCCCAAATCTCAGCCCTCTCGCCAGTGCTTGGCTTCCAGGAAGGTGTGTTACCCTGAAGATGCTTCCCTTCTGCTTTTTTTTGGTTGGTTGGTTTTGCTTTTGTTTTACATTTACCATGACTTGTAAAATGTAAATCATAGCTCCTGAATGGTGTTTGAACAGTGTATTGTGAGTTATTTGAAAAGTTTTATCTGATACAAGCATATGCTTGGATCTTTCAAATCTAATCACCTCAATTCTAGGCAAATTTCCTGAAAGATTACATTTTTTGTCCTGTTCTCAGGGAAGGGGACTATCCTGATAGCAATATTTCTACACATTCCAGCTCTAATCAGACTTGATTTTAGCTGCCCTTTACACTGCACGTGTGTAAACGGGCATTTGAGACTCTCAGTGTGAGAAATTGTCACTACTGAACTGTGTGACTTTATAGTTGGCAGTGTGGAAAAGTAACGCAAGGATGGAGCTCAGGTAATTGGACTCCATCTGTGGAGTTCAATCTAGAACTGCAACCTGATCTTTGTGCCTCAGAACTCCTAACATGGGTAATGGTAAGATATTTTGGATTTGTATTTAAAATCCTTTGTATTTGCTCAGTTTCTTATACTTTATATTTCAAACTGATTTAATTGGATAGTTCATCCAGAATGACAGTAGGCAGCCACTGTGACTTTGTTCTTGGTATTTGAGAACAAGGGATTTTTACACCAATGTAAATCTTGCATCAAGGCAGGATCAGCACTCTTGTAGTTACGGCCATTCAACCGCTCTGTTCGGCATCAGGCAATGGGTACAAGGCAGCCAATGCATTGGAAGCAAAAGCTGCTTCACCTAGGCGAACTCAAAGCAGCAAGGCCAATTTCTTCTTTGGATTACTGGTAAATCTGAAAGAAATGCTTTTCAACTGCCATGCAATACAGAGCTTCTTGAATGCTACACAGAGCACTAAGTGTACTGATTACCCATCAGGACCCAAAAACCTTTTCAGAAAGACTCTGCTGTAGAGAGTCCTGATCTCTGTAATGTGTATGACCTTACTCTCGCCTACCGTGGCATTCATTTTTCTAGCTTATGCCCAATTTATCAAGCAGCCCAGATCACTTTGGATTACTGATCTGTCCTGTTCATTAGATTAATTTCCCTCGTTCCCGTGTTATTTGTAAATGTTAGTAGGGATTAACTTGTATTTCCTTTCAGTTCTTTGAAAAATGTTAAGTAATAGTGGGTTTAGAACACTTCTCTGAAATCCTGCTAGAAACACACCCTCTTTGATTATTATTCCTTGCTACAGGAAGCTCAAGGAAATATTTATCAGCTTTTTAATCTACTTAATATGCGTCACTTTCACTTTTTTGCTTAAATCCCTTTAACTGAAATATTGTGCAGCAATAAGTTGGTAAGCAAGGCACTAAGTAAATAACAGGAAACAGGTCCTGTTGAACTAGCCAGATATATCTTTATCAAAAGTAACGTTGCAATTTCCTCCTCTTGACTGGCATTAATTATATTTTAATCCTTTAACTCTTTAGCACTTCTATTAATTCTTTATTAATAGTCTTGTGTCAACCATTCAATATTTAACCCAGGATCAATATCAGGCTGACAAGCTGTTACTACACAGATTTCCTCATTTACCTTTTAATATATAGGCAAAACTTTACCTCTCTTCCACTGGGTTTGGAACTTGGCTACTGTGCCAAGCGCTGTTAAACCTCAGCATTTCTGCTCCAGCCTCTCTCTGGAAGCAGGCTGTTTGGCTGCAAGCAATCTGGGAGCAATTTCCCAACGTCTGAGTTGCAGTTGCATATCCATCCGGTGATATGACATCATAACCTCTCTTTCCAACTTGAAAAAAAAAAAGTGCATCTATCATTTATATCTATTAAGGCACTTAAACTATGCTGATAACTTTTATTCCTAACTCATTAAATAAACATAAGGTACTATGTCCCCCCATCCTATTTATTAACTTTGCTAATAATTTATTTCTACGATGTCCTTTGCTTCCTTTAATTTTTTTCCACTGATTTATAACTTCTTTCATATTCCCTGCCCTCATCCATTACATATGTGTTCTGGGATTGTATTAGAGTGCTTTTTTCCCCATGAGCAACATACTGTTTTCCTCTTAAATCCATGCAACCTTCCTCAGTCACAGGATTGTGATTTCTAGAGCATCTAGTCAAGTAATGTTAAGTACTTTCCAATTATTATTCAGTTTCATTAATATTTTATCAATTGATTTGAGCCATTTGTCTCCAGATGCATGAACATAGTTTGAATGTCTTTCAATTTGTGAATGAAAATAAAGAATGATGTATGTGCAAAACCTAAATGCATAGCTTTCCAAAAGTGAAAGAACCTGGCTACAAAAATGTATCTTTCATTACTTCTTGTCCTTAAGTAGAAACAGAAATAATGGTGGGTACTTGTCTCATAAATTGTGCAGAATTTAGGCCTTCTGGGTTTAAGTTCATGCAAAAACTCCGAAGTTTATATAAAGTTGCAGAGTCATCTAGATAAGGAAATCCTTTTGGTTGAAAGAGACTCCTATTTGGTTTCTAAATCTTCGAGGAAGAAAATATATAAAATTCTGCTTCACAATTGCAAATGCTTAAGGATACAAAGTTGCCCAGTAAGTCAGATGTACACATATGCTGTGCCCCCAGTCCCCTCCTCCTTACTGTGGTTGCAGGGAAACAGACCCTGGGAGGCTTTGTGTGATGGAATGTGGAATATAATGGAAGCTGCCTACCTAGTATATAGTGTCTGCTCCTCTGTTGCACACGTGTTAGCTGCTGGGTGAAGGATGTTAGCACATAGTATGTGGACATGCTCTTGTTCAGAAGTTTCAACAGAATAAGCCGTTCCTGGGAACTAACTGTATCTCCAGCATCATCACTGTAAGAGGCTGGGGCAAGGTAAAAGTTCCCAAGTACAAGTCAGTACTTGTCACAGCTGGTATGTACAGCAATTGCAGCAGAAAACTGCATGGCACAGCATTTTCTCCAGAATAAAAAATGTGCCTATATTCCAAAGGAACCTGCAAGGCAATATGTAACAGCATCATATGCAATGTGATGAATTAGTCATGTGAAACTATTAATCATGCTCCTTGCTCCTCTATTAATCCATTCCTGCCAGAAACTTAACATTATGAATTCCTCAGATGTTTCATATACCTACTACTGTTTAAATTAACCTTAGGCTTCCTCAAGTCTCCTCCCTTCAAACTGTCTCTTTTTCTCAAGGAGTGAAAGATAGCAAGATTCCCATAGGAGATTAGTTGTTCCAAATTTTGTGGGAGTCAGTTCTGGCATTATAAACCCAGAACTACTTCATGCTTAGCAATGCACAACTACAATAGTTAAGCTTTGTAAATTTGTTACTAACTGGGGGGGAAAGGAAGAAACCAAGGTTTCTTTATTTTATGGATGAGCGGGTGCAGCACAAAGCTGTGACATCCTTAGTACTTTGCAAGAATCTGAATACAGTCAGGAGCTGGAAATAGGTACCTGTGTAAGAATAATACCAGGCGATATCTACAATAGTTTTGTGACATTTGCAGAAATTGAATATATACCTGGATGAGGTTGCTGGTGATATACTCTGTTTTAAAAAGTCAGGAGAACTTAGGAAAACATTTACATCTCAAGAGGATGGTATAGAAACGCCAACACAGCAGAAATGACTTTAGGATCTGATGCCTCTGGAAGGTGATTTGGGTTTTACTGGTGTTACTGTGGTGTCTTGGTTTTGGGTTTTTTTGGCAGTGCTTAGTATGGAGAAAATGGAAGCACTTTTATAAATTGAATATGGTGATAGTTACAGAATCATAGGGATAGGGTTATATAAGATCATTCAGGTTAGAAAGGACCCCAGGAGGTCTCTAACCCAACCTTTTGCCTAAAGGAGGGTCAGCTGTGCCAGGCTGGTCTTGAACACCTCTGAGGACAGAGACTGTGCAGCCTCTCTAGGCAGCATGCTCCACTGCATCACTGCCCCCCTTAGGGTGAATTTTTTTCTTTATACCTGGTCTGAATCTTCCAGTTTCAGTTTGTCGCTGTGAACCTCTATATAGATCCCACCATTGTCTTTCCAATAACCCCCTTGTAGGTATGGGAAGAGTGGTGGTTTGGTCCATCTCTGGATTGAACAAGCCCTGGTCCCTCACCCTCTACTCATAAGGCAAGTGCTTCAGCCCTAGGCCAGCTTAGGGGCCCTCTATTGATCTCCAGCTCATTGATGTCTATCCTGTACGAGGATGGCCAAGACTGGATGCAGTATCTAGAATGAAGTGCAAGTGCTGAGCAGAGGGAGTTAGTGCTCCCCACTGACGTCCTGGCTGTGTCCCTATGAATAGCGCCCAGGTCTCTGAATGACAGTCGAGTCCTCAAGTGTATTGACTCACACCAACTTGTCGTCTGCAAACTTGACCAGCACATCAAGTGCTGTAACCTTCTCCAGGTCATCGATAAAGTTATTAAACAGGATCAGTCCCAGGATGGACCCTGTGGAGCATTGGCTACTTGTTACTGGTGTATGACCCATTCACTGCTACCTTCTGAACCCAGTAATTCAGACAGCTTTTTACCCATCTGCTTTTTCACTGACCTAGACTATAATGTCCCAATTTGTTTCCAAGAATACTGTGAGGGACTACTCATTTGTGCTGAAGTTGAGGTAACTGACATCCACAGTTCTCCCCCTGTCCACAAACCCATTCATTTTATCACTTCTTATATCTAATGAATTAAAGGGTATAAGCAAAAACTGAGGCCTTTCTATTTGGCAGACATTTCTGGAAATACAAAAATAATTATCAGAGCAATTCTTTTCCTGTGTGCAAATCTTGATGAAGAGAGCAAGTATAACTGATGCATGGAAAACCAAGGAGGAATGTATTTATAGCACAAAAAACCACAACCACCAACGCAAAAAAAAAAAACCCCAACACTTGTGCTGTGCTTCCATGCTGCTTTGGAGAAATAAGAAATGGGAACACAGGGTCTGAAAATTGGAAAAAGTAGTTTTCAATGTTTTCATTACAATGAATATTTTAACTGAAGATATTGGGATTAAATCTGATGCAAAAACAAGCAAGTAAATAAATCTTTGATGTTTCTCAAGATATCAATTACTGTTAGTGTATTTCACACAGCTGAAAGTATCTACAACTAATTTTTCTGGGCTCTCTTTTTAGCTACTGGGCAGAAGGGGACATTTTTAGGGCACTTTCTGGTCCTGTTTTAAACATCTGATCTACGATGAAATTATGACTTGGATATAATAGGCCATATTGATCTCCAATGTCTGTAAAAGGAGTTTAGAGTAAGTAGATTAAAAGTAGTCATCTATATTGTGGTCAGATGGGGGGAATTGTTTGGCTTTGAAACTTCACTCAATAGAGTCCTCCAGTAACTTCTGCAGCTGGTGTTAAGGTTGTCCATCAGAGGAAGACGTAGGTATATGTGACTGCTACTATTTCACCACAGTTGTTCAGATTTTGGGTTGACTCCTAATGCAAATTTTGGTTTCATACATTCCAATACACCACCAATCTATTAGTAAAAGCTTTCAGGATCACATGCTCTGAGTGGAGAGCATGAGACAGCTACCACAAACTGACAGACCATATAACAGTAATAAGAAGAGATCGTTACACTCAGGCAAACTCAGCAGTGATAAAATACTGTAAATGTTGGAAGATACAGGTTTTTAATGTCCTCTCACTCCACATTTGTCTAAATCGTGCCTTTAAAAGGTGGTTGTTTGGTACAGAAACATCCCAGGATGTGCATTATACTTCAAGGAAAAATAAATCCCCACTGCAACTGTGTTTTGAGCTGTAGTATCATATGAACAGTAATCATCAGTAGGGGGACATCATGATAATGAGACCTAATTGCGCCTCTCCCTGCCTTCCTCCCCCCCCCGAGTTGATTTCTATAAAGAACCATAAATTGTTATAGCAGTATCTTATTGGTTCATTGGGTAGATTCTAATTGTTTGAAGAGACTCAAAAGAAACAGCGTAGCTGGTCGTTGCTCACTTAATTCACTAAGTAAAGTAGAAGTAAAGTTGACTTCATGATGCAAAATTGATTGATCTAAACAGCTAACTGAAAACTGGAACTAGTAAAATGAATGAAATGTTCTGCAGTTATTACGGCAGACTCATTCATCTCCAAAGTTCTCTCTTCATTTTTACTGCTTATTCCCTAAATAGTCTTTATTTCTATGCTAATAAAATATCCCTATACTTAGAGCATATACTGCAACTATAGTTAACTAAAGTAACTAAACTTAACTAAAGTAACTTCAGTTAACTAAATTTTAGTTTAGTTGCAAAAATAATAGTCACGACTGACAGGTAATGATGATTATTCTTGATTCTTTGTGCTTTATGGTTTCTCTTCCTTTATTGTTTATTTTTATTCAAGAATACAAGTAATTCTAAAGTTGCTTAATACTGAATAGTGACTTTTTACATCTATTTCAGAGATTAATTTGAAAAGTCAGAAGTTCCTGCTTCTGCAGTGAACCAGTCCTGAGAATTATGCTTCCCCTTTTTACAAATTCTTTTTATTTCATATTCACGTGGGTTTTCACAATAGCTAGAATAATGTGTTATCTTGTAGTCCTTAGATTGTACTGGAAAAAATAGATTTTTATGAGCCATCCTCAGATATTGAAATCACTCTGCCTGTTAAGGGGCAGGATATTTTATTTGCAAAGCATCTGGGAGTATTACAAAATACATACCAGAAACAACCAGAGTTTAAGTACAAAGAGGTTTTTTTGTTTTGTTTTGGAATTACAAGTTCACAGTTAACAACATTTCAATAGCTTTATGGTGTCTGAGAAATAGAAACTTAAGAATAGAGTTGAGACCTTATCTTAGGGTCCTCTGATTCATCTACTGAGATTAGCTATGAACAGTGTGTATATGTAACGATGTTTTCTACACAGAATATATGACCTAATCTGCTGTATCATTAGAAGTGATTGTTAATCTAAATTCCAAAATGTTGAGTAGTTTAATATGGGGATTTAGCCCATGCAAGTACAGGAAACATTCAGGTGGAACAGCTTGCTGTATTAGCACCATAAATTGTCCATGTGTTGAAAACTTGAAACAGTTGAGAAAGTGTCATGTGTAGTTTCTTTTTTTTTTTTTCCCTTTGCATTAGTCAATTGGTGTCCAAAAGAACTTATTTTTATTGAAAACTCATTTTCACTTAATTTTTTTTTGCATAATATCTTTGACTAAACTTTCAAAGATTTCTTCTTTGTATGTATCATCTTATACCAGAAAATATAGAGGAGATGGGATTTCTTCCTCAACCTATTTGGCTCTGAGTTGCTTATTTCTCAAGTTCTTTTTCTAGAATCTTTACTGCAATATTTGGGGCTTTTTTATATTTTGTAGAAGTTCCAGTCTCTTGCAATCTCTTGATGTAAGATTTTTTTTTTTTTTTAAATGTGAAATTGTGTTGCACTTCAAGATACAATTTTCTTCAACTTCCAATCTTCAACTACAACTTTCTGGTTTGCTTTGTAGTCACTTTTTCTAACACTTTTAATTTTATACATGACTTTTACGCAAATATTATAGCTGTTACATATTCTGTTTGGCAAAAAAAGTGAAATAAAGGGTGGAACAAAAATAAGATGGTAAAGAAAAATGGAGATCTGTATGACAGATGTGAAAGGGGAAAGGTACTGCTAAGGGAAGATATGGAAAACTAATAATAACATGGAAAAGTTAATAAAGTAGGAAAAGTAGTTGGCTTCAAAGTTCACTTAGTGGGTAAATTAATAAGGGGAAAGAAAAATCAAGAACATACCTAAAAAAAGCCTACTTGTCCAAAGGAAAAAATAGGATGTGAAAGTACACACATGATGCTGCTTGATTAAAAAAATCAAACTGATCTGAAGGATGAGAATCTGCTGATCCCAAACCAAATGCTTTCTGCAGTGATAATAGCTGTTGCTTTCTATATAAATTAACTTGTCTGAAATCTCTTCAGTCCCAAAGGCCAGATCATAATGCCATACCTGCTGTAAAAAGTGTTCTCCCACCTGGATGGTCCCATTCCAGCCACAGAGCTGTCTCAAGTGGGACAGTGTGAGCTGTTGTCATAAAGGCTGTGATACGTTTTACAATTTTAAGCAATGCCAGTGAAGTTGGGTATCAAATGCAATTATAATCTGAAAGATGTCTGAATAACAGACTAGAATTGCAAGGCAGCATTTCATGGCAACGACTCACAGAATCACAGGGGTTGGAAGGGACCTCTGGAGATCATCTGGTCCAACTCCCCTTACAATGCACTTGGCTGACAAGCCAAGAGACCTGTGGTAAGTTTGCTGCTCCCCCTGCCCTGCTTGTTGTGCAAGCTCACGCATGGACTGGGAAATCCAGCTGTTCTTTCTCATTCATCCACGATCAGCAGTTGGCGTTTTTCTTCTTTCTTGCTCAAGAAGAGAGTTCACCTTATACTTCTTGTGTTATGTTTTCTGAATGTATAGAAGCAAAAAAAAAAAAAACAAACCAAACCTACAATTCAAAAGGTGCTCATCTCTAGGGTTTTGAAGTCAAACTTCATACAGACCTAATAATACCAGTAAGCATTCATTTATATGGAGTACAGTCAGACTGAGCAGGTCTGTAACCTCCTGTTTCCTTTGCTATAAAAGCATTCCTCTATGCTAGCTTGTATCGGTACAGATTTTTAGGGAAACGATGTGCCTTAGCAAAACTGTAAATATAAGAACTAACAATAGTAACTCATCATAGCCATGTTGAAATTGCTTGATTTGCTTATAAAGCTTAAGTAATTGAACAGAGAAGAACAAACCATGTGGGACACTGAGTCAACAGCCACATTCAAGTAAGAAAAGGTCGAAACAAACAGTGATATAAATGACACCTGGCTCTAAATTCATAGGCAAATTAGATTTATCTGAAGGAGCGCAACACATGCAAAGTTGTAAAATATCCAGCAATATCATATAGTCCTAGCTGCTCTTAGGATATAAGCCACAATCACTGTTTGCATTTTCTTTCTTTCTCTGTGAAATTACTTTCTTTAAGCTTGTGTGTCTGAAGACTTAAACCACATTATTTTACATGTGATCTTAAAGAGTTAAGTCTGTAGTCTTCATGTTTTACAAACTATTTTCTTAAAATAAAAAAATCCTTTCGTCTAAAGGCTTCTGTTTCATAGGTCCAAGGTTATAAACAGGTTATTACAATACAAATGCATACCAAGGTCTGCAAATTAAAACTCCAAAGCCTAGTTTAAAGCTTTCTGATCTTGTTTAATCAGCAGCATAAGAGCAGCCAATTCCCTTGCGTGCTCCAGTTAGCTGAATGTTATTGCTTAGATAAACAGTATACCTATTCTGATTAGGTTCATGTTTATTCATTGAGTCAAAGAAATTAGGGATGGAAAGACCTCTGAGGTCATCTTGTCCAATACCTTGTAGGTGTAGGATTATTCCCAACAGAATATTGTAAGCTAGATGTTTTGTACACTCCAGCGTTAACCAATTCAAGTAATGGGGTTTCTGCCACTTCCTGTGAGAATTATTAAGCACTTGAACAGACTTCAGTCTTAAAAAAAAATTTTTATGATACTCAGTTTGCATTTTAGTTTGAATTTCTGGCTGTTACGTACACTGTGGTCCAAGCAATGATCAATCTTCCACACACAGTGTTTTTGACATAATCCTAAACCTTTATGAAACTCTTTTTTTCTTATCTGATTAAAAAAAGGGCTTTGTAGAGATATCTTTTAGTGCTTTTGATGTCAGTTTGTCTTGCTCTGGCATACATCCTTATCCTTCTGTAATTTTTGTTTTAATGAAGTTTCTTCTTAAAATTGACTACATTGTCTTACTGAAAACTTCGATAGCCTAGAGTTGGGTTTGGGGTTTTTTTGGGGGGTGGGGGGTTATCTTGTTTACTTTGTGTTTAAAATATCCACGCGGTTCTCCTTTTTGTTTCGTATCAATCTTGTGATAAGATACCTTTTTGAAACTGCTCAAAACTTGTTCCTGGTTGACTGTGCTTTCATTGCTATAGAATACATATTTTTAAAGGAAAAAAACCCAAACCTCTCCACAAACTTGTTCACCAAGTCCGTGTACATTCTGAATAGGTCCCATTAGAAATATGGGTTTAAAAAACAAATACTCAAATCAACTTTGACTTCATAGCTGAAAGTTTATGTATCAGTAGTTACAGATGGCTACAGGCTTTCTCAGGTGAAGAACCGTGCTTGAGAGACTGCTTAAAAATCCATTGCATCAGCAGTTTTCTGACGCCTTATTCTACAGCAGCCTAGGTTTTGAATGCATAATATTCTTGTCTTAAGAACTGTATGTCTTCCTCTAGGCACAGAAATCTTTGCCCTACCAGTCTTCCATATCAATTACATATCAACCCGTCCATGACCTTTACTTATTAAGCAATTAGGAATGCTACAGAAACCTAATGCCTCACCTGAAGTCACAAGCAGGGGCTAGGAGGGGAATGAAGTCATCAAACAACATGCCACATTTTTCAGCTTGTCCATATCCACAGATCTTACATTGTGGTTGTAAATCTGGATTTCCTTCTACTACCTTGTCATCCAAAGTCCTATCCATTCACAGTTAATACTTGGAAGCCATCATTTAGTAAAATAGCAACCTGAGAGACTAGTTTTGCCTTCTGTCTTGTTAATGTGTAGGACTTTGGGACTAGACCAGTAAAGAGTGCTTTAATACATTAACGCTTGTGCCACTGTAGAGTAGCCAAATGCACAATCATACTAGTTCTTCAGTCTCTTCTCAGTAATCACATTAATAATATCTAGCAAAACAAATGACAGCCCACCCTTTGTTACTTCTACATGTACTAAGAATTTTTAAAACAACTCTCCCTTCTTACTGGGGTGGATCTGCATGTTAAAAATAAATTTCAGCCTATGCTTGAGGTCTCTACAGCACTTTAGCCATATTTTTAAATGTTTCAATAGTGCATAAGTGGTGTAAAGACAACGTGCTAGCTTTCAGTAACAGACAAGTTTAACTCTGCTAACCTGAGGAGTAACTAAAATATACACTTGCCCTACTTTAATGGCAGGGAGGAGGAGGGGAACACCCAAACTCACCACCCTATGAGAAGGAGTGCCATATCACAGCTAATTATATTTTATGTAATCCATTACATCCCTGTAAGTGGAATTTCAATCTTGAGCATCTGTCTGAAAGGACAGAGATAATGATTCAATAAATACATCTATTAGGGTGGACTATTGATATAAAATCTTACCAGCTCAATAAGTCTTTTATTGAGCTGACTTAGCTGGTGTGTATATTTAGCACTATAAATAAAGTGACTGCATAGATATAAATGAGAAATGAAAAAGATAAATTGAACTGTTTGCCTTTAGAAGAATAACACAATCCCTTGTTCCTAATATTCAACTTTTATGGTGTTTTCGCTTTGATACAATAAGGTCAGTTAGACATAATAATAATCTTTAGCTTCCACTCCCCTAATATCTGCAGCAGTGAAATAACACCTGCAAACTCTCATTTTATGCAGGAGTTGAAACTAAATCACCATAATGGTGCCTTGAGGTCTAACTGCTTTGAAATGGTATCAGTGGGCCAACTGACAGGTTATCTTGGGAGTCCCTATCCTTTGTGGTGGAAACTTTTAAATGTTTGCATGGTGGTGGGTGAGCTGGCTGCTCTGTAGGGTGCAACCGGCTTTCCAGCAGTGTCCTCAAGCAGAGCTTGTGCAGCAGGAGTGCAATTCAAGAACATGTTTGCTAGGGCATAAAGGAAACAAAGGTGGGAACAGGAGGGTCCTGCCTGAACAGTTATCTGTGTAACCATCTGAACATGAGCCTAACCAAGTGTTATCACCTAGAAGCTATTAACTGCTCTTAAATAGGTCTTCACTGGCAGCTAGTGGGGGGGTAAAAAGGTAAGGGTGATGTATCCCAACCGCTCCTGTTAGCATAGCTTGTGTACTGTACGAGAGTGAATCTAGATCACAGACTGCAGTAAAAGCTAGATTTGTGGGAAGGCAGTATGGGCTATTATCAGTGTCAGTCTTCCTTTCCCTTACTTCTTTCTCCTTGTTTTAAGATAATCCATCAGTTGTACTCCATGTACTTCAATAACGTGTAATCAAACAGAATAGGATCACACGCATCTATATTGAATTTTGGAGAAAAATAATTTTTGCCTAATACAGCCTACAAAAAATTCAAGTGGCAAAAATATAATAAATTTTCAGAAGACAAGCTGGAGAAGCAACGACTACTCTTGCTTGGACTCTGCTTTTATTCACCTGAATAAATAAGTCCATAAGTTGTGACGTATGCACAGATTCTTCAATATGGATAAAGGCTGCAAAACTAACATTAACATGAAGAAAGAAAAATTAAATAATCCTATGAAATCCAGAGATTTCCTTTGAGAAAGGGAAACTAATATAAAAACATAGTAATGGAATGCATTAACAAAAGGAAATACAGTTGTGAACAGGGAAAAGATTATACGCAGTTATAAATAAGCAACAGACAAGAAGAAATGGGACACTCAGCAATATATTTTCCTAGAAGATAAAGCAAATTATCTTGCAATAAATTCTTCCCAAATGCACAGCTTTGTAAAGCTTTCAATTTTAAAAAAAAAAAAAAAGGTCCCTTTAATAGAGTGGAAAAGTCAAGAAAAAGCTAAAGAGAAAGGAAGAAAAATAATCATGCTGGAATTACACCACATTAAGAAAAATGGAAAGGCAACAAATTCACTTGGTCTTATCCGCCACGAGACAAGAATACGACATCTATGGATTAAATAGGACAGTGTGAATGCAGAAAATAAGGAGCCTAACTAGAGTGGAATGTGCTGCCTCCAGTTTCCAAGAGAAAAAACAAGTTTCATGCTGTCTCTGTCAGCATTTGAGCATTTCATCACTTGAACACAGTGCAAAACCACTTCCAATAACAGAAAATTGGCAATGCAAATTAGAGGAAAAAATGAATATGCTGCTGTGCTATAAAAATTTGCTTTATATTTTTTTCAAATATGAGGCATCATAGACTTACGTACATAGGCTGACAATGAACTGAAACATAATAGATGAGTTAAGGGGGGAGGATAAAGAGAGAAGAAAAAAGCCTACCCTTAGACTGGCAGTGAAATAAGTGGGTTTTTTAAGGCAGCCGTATGAGACGCTATTAACACTTCACCTCCGTTAAGTTTTGCTGTATTCATACATAAAGTCAAGCATGAACAGCAGACTATAACATTATAGCAGACTAATCAAATTATTGCTGGTGAAAGCAAATCCTGGCACATTAAGTAATCTCCTTTTTTTTCTTATGATACTTGTCACTTCAGGCATTTTCTGATTAGTATAAGGAAACAACTAAGAAAATCCATTCCTTTTCATGGTACTTCTAGATGCAGTACTTCAAGAACTGGACAAATGGGGCACTAATCTCCCGTAGGTTACATTTTTCACTGCAGAAATGAAAAATGCCATTAATGCAATGTAATTGACCTTGTTAAGGTCTGTATTGCTGATCCTTTGTAGGGGTCAGCACTAACACTACAACTGAATACTCTATCCAAAATGTTATCTTCTTTATTCTGGCAGTACCTAGATTTACCAAGATACCTACATTTTTTCTTCTGTTCATAACCTAGTAACCCCTGATGCTAAGATCAGAGTATCATCGAACTGAGTTCCTAGATCCCCAGTCCTCTTAGCAGATAGGAATAATGATGCAGCCCATCAGACGATACTGTTGTAATATGTTTTATGTTATATTGGGAGTTGCAATACTGTTATTGTCCATGTACTGATTAAGCACTGAAACTCTGGTGATACCCTGTAACTCCCTACACCTAACCACAAGTAGTAATAGTCCCTAAAGCTGAAATCCAAATGAAGCTAATTCTTCATCACTTGGGAGTATATATTCTTACATAACAAGAGCAGATAATACATTAATGTTTAAGGGTATTCTTGAAGAGCTAAACTAGAGTATTTTGAAGTAGCTTCATTGCTCTGAAATGTCTCTAGTTTAAATGATTTCCAAGGCATTTCAAAACAAACAAGTAAGCAGCGTCTACTCCTGAATCATTCAGTCTGACTCAAAGTTTTCTTTGAAAAATAAACTTAAAGTGATACTCATCTTAATGGTTTACAGCAGTTGACTGAAATGGGCACTGTTTAGCACAGAACAGAGGAGGCAACTTGCTCAACCTGTGAGGTGGGATAATGCAAGACTGTCCCTCTGAATTTGAGTTTTTCCATTTATGTCAGCGCTCTGACACTATGGAGATCCACCTGTGCCTAGCTAGCTCCTTCCTCTGACATTTTTGTTGTACTATTGCCTATAAAAGAGGTGCAGACCCTACTTAAAGAGTTACCCTGTCCTCCTAGATGATTCAGAGATATGCTTATGAACTTAGAGCCATTACAAAAGACGCAGACAGTAACAACAGCCTGCACCTGCCTGGGACCTGTGCCCCCTGCTCCCCCCAGCCCAGCTCACCCCAGCTGGGCACCATGGTGGGACCTCAGCTGTGGCTGCCAGGTAGGGAGAGGGAGCTGGCAGAGGCCCTGTCATGAGCTGCCCCTCATGCTCCAGAGCCACCATAGAGTCCTGGGCCTCCCTGCCCTGAGCTCTCAGCCCGCTCCAGTATCCATCCCAGGCCCTGTCCCCATTCCCTCAGTAGGGAACACAGCCCTGGACACAGCCCTACCAGCCTGCAGTCACCTGCTGGTCCGTGCTGGCCCCCATCAGGTGTTTTGGAACATGTAGCAGAGTCCTACAACAACTTTAAGAGCTGCCTCATGATATTCTCATATATCATACTGGCTTATAGAACTTACAGTTTTCTTCCATGAATAAAGTAGTATATAATCAAATGTCTTCAGTAACGGAAAATTTTTTTCCTACAAGTGCTTCGACTACAGTTATCATTGTTATTTTCTTTTTTCATCTGCTTGTTGTCTGGTCTGCAGAGCTGACTTGTAATTTTGTTATTTAGTCCATAATTTCTTCAGTTTAAATGACAGGTTATGCATCTCAATATAAACTATAATAGAGTCATTCAGCCTGTCTGTTTTCTTAGTTTATTAATAAGCTCAGAGTGACTTTTCCAAAGGTATCCTGTAATCCCAGAAATTCAACAATTTCCTGAAAAGAAAAATAGCTCATATACCCTGGTGATATGATGTACTCCTAACAGTCATGCAGCCCACCAGAATTGCTCACTTTCTTATAATTAAGCTTATGCTTAAATGCTTTGTTGGTGCATGTGCAGAATATATTTTCCACATTCATTTATCTCGCTTACTTTTCTGTGGTAACTAATGATTCCTACTTTTGCTATAAACTCTTCCTTTGACATTTTTTTCAGAAAAACAAATCTTTTCTGGGGGAAACTCTTACCCTAGGACTTAGAAATCTTTTTGGCGATGTAAACAGTTTTTCTAACACATTTCTGGCAGGGAAGAACATAACTATTTGTTTAAAAATACTCAAGGATGAAAGATTAAAGAAAAACATAAACACAGGTTTGTGGTTCAGAGTACGGAGTAATCCTGCTTTATGAAATAGAAAGCAAATTTGATAAGCTTATGAAATCTTCAGGCATCATTGTATCCCTAGTGCTCCTCAAAACAGCAATCACGGACTAGAAAACTGCCTTGCCATTACTCAAGAATGCTTTCTATTTAAATGTACAATAGCTTGCTGAGTAAGTTTGTCACAATTAGAAGACTGCAGACAGACAAAGGTTGAATGAAGTAAAAACACTTAGCTAATATTCTTTTTAATAAAGATGTATTTGTGTACTTTTCTCTAAATTCAGACTTAACTGTAAGGCATAACAATCTATCTTAAATGTCTCTCAGTTCCACAATATGTTTGAATTTCTATTAGGCTTTGGCAACCTGTTCTTAAACGTAGCACATACTTTGCCCAATGATTATGATGATAAATTCTTTGTACTGGGAATCTGCAGGATAAGCCATAGTGTGAGAGCTCGCTTCTGAATCTCCTGGTAAATAGGCAGGCCCCTTGCCTGTTCCTCACAAAGCTGTCAATGAAACCATTAATATGTTAGTGTGGTCTTACACTGGAACAAGTCTGATGCTGCTGGCAATAATGATGTGCCCCAAGTCAGTAATTTTTTCTAAAAAGAATGAGATATCAGATAGATTATAGCCAGTGAAATCAGTAGCTGCTTATGCAAGGTCTGAAAGGCCATTTTCTTAAGTTTTCCTTCTTCTGTGGAGCGTGGTCATCAGAGTAGCTGAAATATGTCTGCCATAAATGCCTTCATTTCCATAGTTTTGATACGGGCAATCCCCTTATGCTTTGCTAGGAAAACAGCAGGTCTTTTTTTTCCGTTCTGGTTCCACCTTTCTCTTACCTTGCATTAGGAAGTATACCCTCTCAGTAAACGTGACTGATATATGGAAACACATGAAACTTGAGAACCATTATAACTGATGTTCAAGGACAGAATAACCATACTGATGCTAACTGTTCATGACACCACTCCTGCATTCTAACAAGACAGCACTACAAAATGTTTGAAGTAAACCCACACCATTGCTTCAATACCTAGACAGAGAAAGGAAGGATGATTTTATTGTGAAATTTACTGATCAGACCATGTAATAAGTTTTTCTGTGCTCTCCAAACTTCAGGAGTAGTTAAAATTTCTAAATTTGTGAATTAAAATTAAAAGTCAAATGCATGTGATATGGGAATTGCTGGTAGACTTAAAGCAATGGGTAGTTCCAAAGATATGATGCTTGATGAGAAAATTTGATGAGTAGCTCTGGAGCCATTATGCTCAGTGAGCTCTGTCAGGTGACTGAGATTGTGTTAGAGTAAATGTGCTGGTTTGAGGTAAAACAGAACCAATTTTCTGTTCAGTAGTTTTACTTTGCAACTAAGCCTCTTCTAACTACTGAAATTAACAGCATGTTGTGTAGAAACTGTTTGCTCTCAAAGTAGTAAGACCCATGTTTATAGTTGATGCCAAGGAATGGGATGCAAAGAGGCTCCTGCTTATCCTTACTGCTATAACACCCAAGGGCAGCCAACTTTGTTACTTGCCCCGTTGGAGGGTCGGAAGCGGAAAAGCGTAGAGGGGTCACACCTCCGGGGAGGAGCAGACAGGATATGTGACCCAAAACTGACCAACAGGGTATTCCATCCCGTCTGCCTCATGCTCAGTATAAAAGCTGAGGGATCAAAGGGTCAGGCCTCTTTCTTCAATGGCTGGTGTCCCAGCAGGACTCTGTTTGCCTGCCTTTCTTTGATCCTGATCCGTGAATTCCTGAATCCAGATCTGGAATCCAGTTCCCACCTGTCACTGAGTCCAGTCTGGGACTTTCCCAGTGCCTGCTGGTGACGTGATTGTCATCCTGGGAGGTTGATATGGTTTTGTATATATTTCATTATTTTTATTATTTTATTATTAATATTTTCATTAAAGTAGTTTAGTTTTTTTCTAAACTCATAAGTCTCTTTCTTTCTCTCCCTCCTCTCCTTGAAGACAGAGGTGGGGGAGACCATCTGTTGTTCACCTCAGTGGCTGGTCCAGCCTAAACCACGACAGTAACTTAAGATATTGTAGCACTTTTGCTTGTCAAAATTCTCTGCTTTCAAATATGTCAATGTTAGTAATGCAGTCAGAAAGTCTGAGAAACTGTGATGTTTTGAAGTATCTTTGGAGATAGCTTGGGGTCTATCCTGTACTTATTTAGTACTGCTGGAACTAGAATTTTACTGATGCATTTGCTGATAACTAGAATTAATAGTCTTTTTTATATTATTCTGTGACATCAGAATACTGTGACCTTTACAGAATAAACCAAATCTCTAAATGGACTGACTTTACAAGACATGACAAGAAAGGCACCAGAGGTCTTTGGGTTAATCCCCTGATGTCACAAATTAATCATGCTCTGTGTTTAAATCCTCTCTATGTTAGTTTTTGTATCTCTATCCTTCTACTACTGTTCTACTACTGTTCAGAGTTTCTCAGTTTTGAATAGCAAGAGACTGCAAACTCCTAAACATAATTCTATTCCCACAAATCTGCTTTTCTAAGACTACTGTTCAGTTCCAGCCCTCTTCTACTTCTAGAATGGAATGAGACCTATGCAGTTTTAGTAACTATGTTTGTCAGTCACATTTACCCACAGTAACTTTTGAATGCACAGGTTAATTTTGGACATGCTGTTAAAAGGGTATAGTTTTGAAAGTTTTATTTTCAAAGATTCCTATATATTTTGTGAGAAGGATAGCCGAGTACAGCAGAGATGCAAATCAGTGACCTGTGCTGACAGGAAAAACAAACAGACATTAGTTCCTGACAAACCCGGAGAGGCTAATCAGTGTGTGAATAGCTTTGGTCTTACAGTGTTCACCTCTCTTTGCCTGCTGGAGCTGTCTTGGAGAATGGACTTGCTTCAGTTATGAGGTACAGAGGGAAGTTGAAGCATTGAGTAGGACAAGTAAGGACAAAAATACTTCTTACTGTTCACAGAACAAAAAACTATAAAGAAGTAGTTTCTGTAAAAGCCTTAATTCAGGCATTAATTTTCTCTTTCCCATGAAACCTTACTTAAATGGTTAAATAAAAGGATAGCACATCACCGGCAATGCTTACTTTTGTTGTTTTCTTTTTCATAATAAAGATGAGTTACAATGAGCAGTCTTCAATGTCTGCTGTTCCTGAAACTATACTTAGAATAATTTGTCTTCTGAGGCTTGTGACTAACTGCTTAAACATGATAACAATCACGAGTGTTTATTTCCATTTTACAGGTTTATAAGGGAACTAAATCTGTTCTATGTAAACAAAGCCAGATGAAATCCGTGTTTTTGATCAATATACAAAAATGAAAGGAGAAGAAAAAGGGAAAGAAAGCTTTTAAAATTGTCTTAGGTCCACAGCACTTTCACTTTGAAAACAGGCATACAGTCTGAAAATTAGAGCTTGCCTCAGGGCATAGCACAGAATACCATGAGGCAAATTTGGAAGTTGGAAGCCTTATTCCTTGGTCATTTTCTTATGTGAAGGCAGTCTAATATGGCAGCAGTGTCTTCTTTCCCAACTGAGAAAGTCATATTGAACACAAGTTAACTCAGAGTGGTGTCTTTTTTCATGCATCTTGAGGTTTCCCAAGATAGCAATGAAAGCTGAAATAAAGAAGGAAATTCAGAGTAACAGCACTAGCAGAATGTCAGCAGAATATGAACTGAGGAAAACTAGTCACCACTCTTCACTGTTTCAGCTGCTTTCATCATTAAGACTAAAAAAGAATTAAATGAAAAAGAACAGATACTTTTGGAACAATAAGTGAGACACAGATATTCCCATATAATTTCGGAATAACGATGAATATGTAACTTTATACTGTAAGAAAGTCATCCCAGCTTTAAAGTTCACATAAGTAATGACCTTTATGGCTTAGGCTTAGCTTAATACAAAGTAATTGCACAGTATAAAACATGCTATATCAACATCTTTTTCAGTTTTCCATGACTCTTTGAAGCTTTTAGTTGGTGTCCTTTTATCTTCCTAACCTGTAAATTAATTAATAAAATTACCTTTTGCCTTGAATTTAAATTAATTTTGGTTATTTCTTAATTAAACAAGAGAATAGCAAATGTCTTATCTCTTCAAAATACAAGCCAGGTAACCCTTTTCTATAAAATGAGGGCCTCCCATTCCCCACTATGAATACAAACTTGGGCTGTATCCTATTAATGCGTTGACAGTACAATTTGAAATTAATATGTACTGTGGAAAGTAAACGAATTTTTACTCTGAATGACAGGAGCAAGAAGCGTTCTGTCCTTGAAGTGCTAGTCATTGGAGCATGTGAAATCACAGATGGAAACATTGTAGGGTTTGTTTGGTTTTGCTTCTGAACAGTCATATTGAAATCAAATACATTAATCGATCATGTTGATTAGATCTTTGATCAATCTAAACATTGATCTGCTGAAGTGTGGAAGTAGTTCAAGGCAGAATATAGCTGAAGTTTCATTTCACAAAGCTGAACACACTGAGTAGCTCCTTACTTAATATGTGCTGGGGAGTTAACAAAATATTTGATCCATTTTCTTTGTATTGCATCACAAACCTTATTTTAACAGTTCTTTAGCAGAATAATAATAGCAGTGAATTAACCTTTGTGTAAGTTGGGAAACTGAATAAGAAGGTAATGTATCTTCTGTCTTCCACAGAGAAAACCTCTGCACATTAACTCTAGTTGCGATTTCTGCCCCTAAAGAGTAATATAATTATTTCACAATTGTTTTCTTCATCCTATTAATAAGAGTACAGATCATTGGTGTGTTTATGTTCTTGTTTTTAAAGGTCAAAAGTACATCTACTATTCTTATGGGAGAAATGTGGTGTTAAACAAATGGACTCAGAATGAGAGCTGTAACAGCATCAAAAAATGCTGGATTTTTTTTTTAATGTAGTCAGAGGAAATAATGACTTTTGCTATTGTTCTTGACTAAAGGCCTGGTGATTAAAAGCACTTTGTGTTTGTTTGCTTCAAAATTCATGTGTCAGAGCTTCACAATCTTAAAGTAATTAATCTCCATAACCCTGCTGATAATTATTTTGGCAGTTTTGTGGGTGTAGAGAGAATGAGGCAGAGTGCTTGATTCAGCTTCATGGCTGTCAGGGCAAGAACCTCATTGTCTCTAGAATCTGATTCTGTGCATGTGAAAGTAAAACTGTGCATAATTGTGTTTTAATTACAATACAAACCACCAGTTCAGCTGAAGATACTGGGAGGAATTGTTGCTGCTGTCTGTGCTCGACTTTGCATAGCACCTCCCAATGGAGGGCAGGCAGCTCCAGTGATGTGCTGCAGTAATTGCTGCACAGCCTCTACATTTGTTATGTGGCTGTATCTACTAATGTTGCAAAAAAAAAAAAAACAAAACCAAAAAAAAACCTCCTGTACATGTTCCCTGATGAATACTGCTTGGAAAAGAGTCTGAAAGAAGATTTCAATGGATACACCAGTGTAACTGCAGAAGCAGTATTTATGTGTAGTTGCTGGCTTTGAGTGAATAAATATCAATTTGCATGCCCATTATGAGGTTTTGCAAGCATAATATGTGTAAAAGCATTTATGTCAGGCACAGTGAGTATGCCTATAAATCTTGAAAGTAAATGTTAAGAGCAAAGAAATGTTTGAAGTTCTGAGTATATGGGGAAGTGGATTGCTTAATAAGCAGCACAGGGCTTGAATGCTTGCAACGTTACTTTCTTTAGGTTTTTGTACTGCTGCTGTCAGTGTTTGAACTTTTCAGATGGTATCCTAAGTGAAATAGCTGCCATTTTTAACATAAGGCCTGTTTTCCCTTTCTTTCATCTCCCTCTTGGAAGGAAGAAGGGGAATTAGCTGTGCATTTTAACATCTTCAAAACTAAGACAATTTTACCTGTTACTGCCCATGAGCAAGCCAGTACTTCCATGACACAAAGTGTTTGTGGATATTCAAGTAACCTCCCTTCCCAGCCGATCTTTCCAGTTCCTGTGCTGCCTCCTCCATTTCCAAGGCAGAGCTTTTTATGGAGTTGTATTGTGATCTGGATGAGGGAACAAGTCTAGGTTAAAAGGAAAAATACTGTTTAAATGTAGATTAGTTCCCATATTAGTTCACATAATGGGGACAACTTCTCCTGCTATCTAGATACATGTATATAATTGAAGGGAAAGAAACTATGTGAAGAATTACTTGTTGCTGTCACAGAGGGTGTCACCCCTAAATTTTTTTTTCACTATGAAACTATCGTCTTGCAGAAGGACTTACATATAGGATCTGCATATCCCAACTCTGTGACTAGTAGGACTGTACACAAACAAAGGGATCTAAGTACCATTTTTTCAATAAATAATAGAATTCTGATCACAAGTATGAATGCAGAGAAAAATAATCTTATATTTACCTTAATCCTTGATAAGGCTTGGCAGCCATTGAACCTATATGAAAAAATGTACGAATGTAACAACGTATAAATACTACACAGCTTGTGTGTTTAAAAAAAAAAATAAATTCTGGCAGCTGAATTTATTGCTGTCATTTTTATAAAGTTGAATTAGGCAGACCATCCAAGAGAAAATTACAATGACCAATAAGCATTATAATGAAAGCACAGGAGAGGATTACTGTAATATTCCAATTAAAAATATAGGACACAATTTCATCATTTCTAGAATAAAAAGCTACCATAGAAGGGAAAACATGGCAAAAATCTTTGGGCTAAACATAGTAGAGTGTTTTAACAGATTTGTCCAGAGCGTAATAGGTATGTTCTAATTAAATTAAATTCCGTAGCAAATGTAACCATAGTCATTCCAAACTGAGAAACAGAACTTATGTATCATAAATCATTCAGACAACTAGGTACGTTTAAAATGTGAAACTACAGCATACTTCTAAAAAGAAAGAAATCATATCATAATAGTTTTAGGGGAATAAATATTCTACTAATTGGTGAGGAACTCTTGTGACAAATCAGAATTTTTAGCAATCTGAAAGAAATGAAAGTACTAGGTATTTAGAAAGTACTAAGCTTAAGACCAGGTAAATACGCAAGGATCGTAAATACACTGTGATGTATTTCACAAATGAACAGAATTTGGAATATTAAACCTCCTACAAATGTAAGAATTGATGAAAAAGTAAATATCTAGTCATCATTAAATTTTTTTTATGAGCAGCATTTTTTGGTCCAGAACTTTCAGATTAAAGTAGTTAAAGGTATGCAATCAGATGTTGGAGCATTACGATAGGTCCTGGAACTGTTTTATACGGCAACAGTGGAAGCTTCTGAGAAATCTGGTACAGTCACAGGCCTATGTTTCTTTGTCTGGAGGGATACTATGGAGAAAAGGGAGAGTTGATATGTAAACTATTTCAGCTTATGTTCTTTCCAGAACAATTCTTTATTGATTTATTAGTCCTTTTTGTACGTATTTTCAGTCATCACAGAAAATGACAGATTGGTTTCAGCATATTATCTCTCTTAATAAGTGGTCAAAGAAGTTAGCATTTCTTATTAAATACCACAGACTATTCCACCAGCCTTTAATTTTTGCCAGGCCCTAGAGATCAGCTTTAAATTGATATTAGATATTTTTAAATTTTTATCTTAACATTTCCTATCCCTCAGCTCTTTTACTCTTGTTTTGCATCTGATAAACTGTGTAAAATACCGCAGAAAGCTATGTGAAAGAACAAGTGAGTATATTACACTTAACCTGAAGACCTGCAACTATTGCTAAAAAAGTCAGAGACATAATGTGACTGTTCCATTGTGTTTTCCATAGTTCGTCTGGCCTCATGACGTACTCAAAGAAAATAAACCCTTCCTAAAGTGTTGTTCTTACTCCCTTGAAAGCTCTGGTGGCATAACTCACAATAGTTAGCATCGCCCTTCCCATCTGAGAAACAGGTAGCAAGGGATATTTCCAGAGACACGTAAGTTCTGGTAATAATATGAAAGAAGGGTCATCCCAATATCAGGCCTCAGCTGATGAGACAAATTGAGGTATGCCATAGGCGGGAATAGATCGGTTTTTTTCCCCATGATGGGAAGCAGAATGAAGGCAGGCAGCTGGTTCACTCTCCCACACTTTTCATGGTGCTGTACAGGTGACCTTATGCTTTCGATGCCCTCCTGTCTCTCTTGATACAATTAACCACCTTTCCAAGGTTCTGTGAATCTTACGAACTTCCTATTTTGTGGCTCAGAAAGCTATTTTTTTCCTGTTGGAGCTGAATTGATACTTTCAGGAATGTTAATACTTCGTAGCAAAGGAGTACTGGTATTGTTGGTTTCTGTGCTCTATTCACGTCAAGTAAATGATAAATAGGCCAGTCCGAGAGGTATCTGAGATGGAGCTGGGGAACCCTATATCTGTTGGGGGGGAGGGGGGAAAGGAGATTTCATGGGTTTGTTGTTTTTCTTTTTTAACGTTCTCTCTCTACTTTGCAAAAGCATACAGAACGAATCCAACCCTTGTGGAATAAGCCAGAGAAAACCTGCCCCACAGCACTGATTACATTTCAAAAGCTCTATAGTTCCTCTCTGGATTCAGTAAAATTTACTGATATCTGAGAAAACAAAAAGTGTGTGGTCAGTACTTCTCCCCACTGTTGAGTTAAGAAAACTGTAGCCTGCTGCTTAAATTCAGCCTTCCCTCTCTTCATTTTTTGCTTCTGGGTATCTGATCAATGGAAGCAGGACTGTAACATGAGAAAATCCATTTCTAAAATCCAGAGCTGCATGTGAGCTATTACTGATTTCATAATAGCTGTCTGTCATGCTGCCTACGCAGTCCCAGTCATTATCAAGTCAACAGTTTTCAAAGCATCCCATGACTAGCACAGGAAGAACAGAATCTGGTTTTGTAATCCTCATATAAAAATACTTGTAAATCTCACATAAAAGACAGTGTTGCTTTTAAGTGAAACTGAGACCCTTAGCACTTAGAAATATTAAAGATCTCCTGTTACTTAATGCTGGATTAGAGACAGAGGTTATAGATCTGGAGTTTTGCTAGATCCTATATAGACTACTAAAAGTCTGAATGGATCTGTAATATTGTAGCACTCAGCTAAACAGCACATATTTATACATAATTTTTCACTGGACAATAAAATACTTGGGAAACTATCATGTTAAAGGGCTTTAAGGAGTTTCAAGGGACCATACATGCTTTAAATGTGATCTCAAGTTATGCAGGTAGGTACAGATAAAAACAGAACAAAAAAGCAAAAAACCACCAAATAAACCCAAAACAACCCCCCCCATTACATAGTTAAGCTTATTAATCTAACTAAAATCATGTTTCTTGTTTCTGATACACTATGTTAATGCATCTTGTTAAATTGCTTTTAACATTTCTTTTCTGTGTTTTATTTTTTAAGTATAAATTACAAAACTACTGTGTCTCTTAAAATGATTATTTGGAAATTTCCTCTTAATATCTCTCTCATTTTAAACACCAATATTTGTATTTCTAAGAATATGCATTGTTATAAAGAAAACTATACTGGTTAGGGTACTGATAGGTTCCTTTTTTTCTGAATTGCTTTTCCCATGACAAAAGCATTACTGTAGAATTCGTGATGCTGCTTTCTGTATAGCAACAAATTGTACTCGCATTAGGAATATGCATAAGCAGCTTTTTTCTCTTTATATACAAAATGAGTAGTTTTCTCATTTTCTATTTATCATCCCTAAAAGCAAAACCACTTTCATGTTAGTGCCTTGATGCAGCAAGATAACCGGTAGCAAACCTTACATATTAGGATTTTCCAAGTACCCTCCTGACTCAGGGCCTTTAGATCCGCAAAACCTTCTCCAAGCAGTGATGAAATTTATCCTGTAGTTTCTACTGGTCATACTGCTAAAGTTTAATGGTTTTGTTCAATCTCTATCCTGGGAAAAGGAAATGGAAATTACGTATTAAAATCACGTTGTAAATCAACAACAGATCCACATCTGACTTCTATTTGTGCCTTTCCAAAATTGCACCCCAATCTTGCAAACTACAGAGGTCCTCCTGAATGAGACTTCACACTCATTGCATTCCATAGGAACTTAACCTAAACTGTGATTTGATATAATAGATTCATAATTCATGTTTTCAGGGACTTTGATGTGGAATTAAATGTAATCTCAAAACTTGAGAAACAGTTCAGAGGTTTTGAATCATGAAGATCATAAGCCTTATGAAAACTGAAGTAAATAAATTTCCTAAGCTTAAGCCATAGATGGCATTTGTTGACTGACCTGAATTTTGAAAGATAACATAACTCATTTTTGCAAAATTCAGGTTTTTGATAGCTGCTTAGTACCTTCCCAGTGCAATAGGTTGGGACATCTCAGTGGCGCAATCAGTTTGCAAAGATCAGTGATGTTTGGGGTGGCTCTTGGTGGACGTTTAAGGGATGTTCTCTCTCCAGTTCCTCACAGTCTCAAAGGAAATTAAACTTGATGGCCTCTGGGACCTGTTTGCTGGGAATTTCTGACTGGGTCTTCTTGTCACTGAGATCTAGAAATAGTCGTTCACTCAGAAGTTCAGCATTTATTTTAGGTAGATGTGAGAATTCTCTGTTCTTAGTAGGATCTAAAAAGCAATACAAAGCAAGTCAGTATCAGGATACAGAAATTAGGATTGTGGTTGCACACACTGGTGAACCACACTATGAGGATGAGTTGGAGAAAGGGAGGATGGGGAGAAGGCTGGGTTAAGGACGGAGAGGAGGGGAAGCTGAGACATGACATAATAAGAATTGGCTGCATGGTTGCATCCAGAGGGTTGTGGTCAATGGTTCAATGTCTGGATGGAGATCAGTGAAAAGGAGTGCTTCTCAGGGGTCCATATTTGGATCAGTAATGTTTAAGATCTTCATCAATGATGTAAACACTGGGATCAAATGCACCCTCAGCAAGTTTGCAGACAACACCAAGCTAAGTGGTGTGGTTGACACACCTTGAGGGATGGGGTGCTCTCCAAAGGGACCTGGATAAGCTCGAGAAGTGGGCCCATGTGAACCTCATGAGGTTTAACAAGGCCAAGCCGCAAGGTCCTGCACATGGACTGGGACAAGCCCCTCTATCAATACAGGCTGGGGAACGAAGAGATTGTCAGCAGCCCTGCTGAGAAAGACTTGGGGGTACTGCTGGATGAAGAGCTGGACATGAGCCGGCAACGTGTGTTCGCAGCCCAGAAGGCCAACTGCATCCTGGGCTGCATCAAAAGAAGCGTGACCAGCATGTCGAAGTAGGTGATTCTGCCCCTCTACTCCATTCTGGTGAGACCCCACCTAGAATACTGCATCCAGCTCTGGAGCCCTCAGTGCAGGAAAGACATGGACCTGTTGGAGTGGGTCCAGAGGAGGACCACAAAAATGATTAGAAGGATGGAGCACCTCTTCTATGAAGACAAGCTGAGCGAGTTGGGGTTGTTCAGTCTGGAGAAGAGAAGGCTCTGGGGAGACCTTATTGTGGCCTTTCAGTACTTAAAGGGGCCTTATAAAAAAGATGGGGACAGACTTTTTAGCAGGGCCTGTTGCAATAGGACAAGGGGTAATGGCTTNTTAGCAGGGCCTGTTGCAATAGGACAAGGGGTAATGGCTTTAAACTAAAAGAGGGTAGATTTAGACCAGATATAAGGAAAAAGTTTTTGATGATGAGGGTGGTTAAACACTGGAGCAGGTTTCCCAGAGAGGTGGTGGATGCCCCATTACTGGACATTCAAGGTCAGGTTGGATGGGGCTCTGAGTAACCTGATCTACTTGAAGGTGTCCCTGCTCATTGGAGTGAGGTTGGACTAGATCACCTTTAAAGGTCCCTTCGAACCCAAACCATTCTCTGATTCTATGACTGTGATCTTTGTGAGGGCCCACAGGAGGAGGAAACGCATTGAGCTGCTCTCTTCCTGCCTCTTTCTTGCCTACACTGAATATCCAGTTCTGAACACGCCTTTATAATTAGGTGGCATTTTCAGTGTTACTGAAATTCATGTCTGAATTAAGAAACAAATTTTATATTTGAAACTCCGCTGTCGCCACACTGACTAAAAAGTTGGGCCAGTACGTTAACATTTTAAAAAATGGAGGTAAGGAAAATCAGTACATTCAGACAAGCGGGGAATATCTCCAGCCATGTTTTCTTTGAAATCATGATGTGATAAAAGGCAAATTTATTTTCTAGCTGCTAAGCATACCCTCTACTTTTTTTTATATGGGAGTACTAATAGAAGATGGGATTTATTGCTACTCTGAAAGGCTGATTGAATAGTTATGAAGTGACTTCTGTAACTGGGAATTAAAGGTTAAATGGGAACTCACTGGATCAAGCACTGTCAGAAAGTTGGGAGGGAAACGAATGACTGCTGGGCTTAACTGAAAGAAAATTACTTTTTTTTTTAAAGAAAACTCTTACTTTAAATAATAAACACTAAAGAAATAATACTTCTGAAAGATTTAGCTGTGTTTCATGAATGAATAAAAGAGAGTGAGAGGCAATGAGAATAAACCCACACAGAGTTAGCAGCTGAATGAAAGAAAACATTAGAAGCAGTATTTTTTCTCATTGTGATGTAAGGGCCTAATTTCATGCAAAAATTATGATCTAATTGTCACCTCAAGGTCAGATTCTGTAAGCTTTAACTTCAAAGTACTGGCCAAGCAGTCAGTATTGCCACCTGAGACTACTGTATAACATTGGTCTTTACTCCTAAGATAGTTCTGCTGTCTAAAATAATTAAACATCCAGCTTATTCAGTGCTATTATGTAGAGAGAGGTATTTTGTATTATATTATGAGGTTTTTAAACTTTACAGACTTTTTTGTGTATGTGATGCCTTGTCACAAGTTAGAGAACTGTTTTTGACAGAAAAATAAGTTGTCCACAAATATCACTTTTTCACAAGAAATTTTTGTTTTCTGTAAGAAAAGGTTACTTCTGGAAAAAAATCCAAACCTGAAAACAGGTATTTTTTTTCACTTTCACATTCACAGATCCATAAATACCCATGGCAGAAAGACTTTGCAGTTTAATAATGCCATCATGGGATACTATTTCATTCCTCCTTCTCCATAGGCCAACTTTCCCAGTCACTGTGAAACAAGCATCTCCTTGCCTTGCACCATGAAATAACTGTCAGCAGACTGTTGAAATGTCTGTCTGCATGCACACACATATAAAAACCCACAGTATATTATTGCCTTGTAAATATTACTATAGAGGAAAAGAAAAAAGGATGTCCACCAATCCCTGTTTGGTTTTTTTTCAAAAAAAAAGAAGAAACAAACAAAACCAATCTAAAATGTTATTTATTTTAGCCTTATCCATGTGGAGAAAGTGAGAGAAAATGGAAGAATAAACTTTGTCTTTGTACAAACTGTGCAATCAATAGGAAATATCTTGAAATTTAAAGCAATGGTTGGGTTTATCTTCCTGGTGAATGATATGTTTTTGCTTCAGGAATTACTCACATCTCATTGGTAAACCCAAGAGCAGATGAGTTTGACTTAGTCTACTGTCAGTTCAATGACTTTAGTAATACTTTAAAGGCTTTAATGTGACTGCACTGAACTGCACAGACTTTAATAGTACCTTTCAAAAGCAGTGATGGGTTTGGTCTCAAGCTTGAGTTGTCACTTAGGACTGGAGTTCTTGTAAACAAGTTTAGCAGATGTCTGTGTAATCACTTCATTCATGTAATCCACTCTGCAGAAGCACTTGTTTCTTCTCAGGAAGGCTGAAAACAGATTATTTGTTTCTGTGTAGGCATGAAGTCACGTAGTACTTGCTCATGGAAGACCACTACATTTGACATCGCACTGGAAACAGAAACAGTAAGAAGATAATAGGAGGAGTAAGATACAAATTGTGTTTCTAAAATTAATTATGTACTTCCTCTCTTCCACACACTTCAATGAAGACACTTGGCAATTCATGGTATTAGTACTCATTTAATTACTTATATATCATAACTTCACTAGCCCTGTTTTCATCAGCTAAGATTAGAGTAAAATTAAGATTTATAACAAATGTCTTCTGATTAGTTTTGTATTTACAGCAAAAATACTTTTAACTGTGTCAAAGCCAGTGATCTGGAGAAAAGAAATAAACAATTAAAAGAAATAAGAAGAACCTAATACTGCAGTGATTTTAGGATCTTAATGTGCCACACATTCATCTTCCTTGGTACTACAAGTCCCTCCTAAGAAGGAAGTATTAAATTAATATAATAAACCAGGATATTAGAGAGCTTAGCTTTTTGCATGGTACTGGTATCATGGCCTAGCCTCTTTTTTCCCCCTTCTCTATGACTGCTTTTGAACTGCACACAGAGTGGAGTGGTACATTCCTATGTCCAAGTGCACATTAGAAGCGTCACTGGCTATGAAATGGGTATTGCTCAAGGAAGAAGCTCATTGAACTTTCATTTTCCATCCAAAATCTACAGAGTAGATGACATAGTAGTCATAATTCACCATTTAATAAGCTGCCTCTTTATTTCATTGTTTTAATCCAGTCACTGAGGGGAGCTGCTCCGGAGCTGGGCTGACCAGCAGCGGACCGGCATTGCTTGGCGCAGTTTTTCTGAGGGAAGGACACACCAGGGCAGTGGAGAGACCCACCAGGAGCCGGCAGCTCTTGTGGGAGGCACTGACGAGGGGTGGGCGTTGCCACAGCAACGGAGATCACCCCCTGCCTATGAGAAAGCACCCTAGGGAGCACGGCAACCAGGACATGGTGCATCAGTTTGCGCGGAAGGGCACGCAGGCAGGGTGCCTCTTCGAAGGAGGAGCCTTTCACTGGTCAAGCTCTGTTCTGAAACCATCTGCGTGGGTCAAGGGCACTCAAGGCAG